>JAQQSK010000026.1:15658-33716 GCA_028658325.1 Potorous gilbertii
TTTTTGAACTCTTCCATGGCCTGATCCCATGGGATACCTATTTCAGATGTTTGGGATACAGAAGCCTTGACTCCTGTGTCTTTACCTGATGGTAAGCAGTTTTCTTCTTCTTCATCTTCAGAGATGATGGTTGGAATCATTTTTTCAAGAAAATAACCTTCTATGGTCTTGGTTTTTTTCCCTTTCCTGGGCATTTTCCCAGCCAGTTACTTGACTTCTGAGAGTCCTCTCCACCCCTGGCCTAGGTCTGCTCTATTAGGTCCCATCTCCATGGGACTCTAGATCTCCTGGTTTACTGAGTTGAGGCTTGCTGGAATGCATTTGGTCTTGCCCTTGTTGCCTTCAGTTACAGCAAGAGGTACTCTTCCCATTAATTTCCCTAGATTTCTGAGCTGAAATACTTCTGTTCCCCTTCTGCTGGCTCCAGCCTTCCAGATTTTTCCTGGGGACATATTCTCTGTGTTTTTCAAGGTCAACAAGGGGAAAGTGAGAGCACTTGCTGTACATTCTTCCATCTTGACTCTTGGGAGTTCCATTAAATGACTTTCACACATTTGGTCTGTGAGCTGATAGCCTCAGGTGTGACTGCTGCTGTTGTCATTAGACCTGCACTACTCTATTACTCAATTTCTCTGGACTCTCATCCTGAGCAAGAAATTTGAGAACTGCCATTTCCAAAATATACCCTCTTCTCTGTGCTTCATTGCACCTATACAAATATGACAATATACTGGTCATCAAAACTTCACAATCCAATGTGGAAAGGCAAAAATATTGTGTGCATCCTTTTCAGAACATGAAGCAATAAACATTACATGTGGTAAAGAGCCATGGAAAGAGACTAAAAATTAATTGGAAACTAAATCTAATCCTAAAGATGAGTGGATCAAACAATACATCATAAAAACAATTAATAATTTCATCTGAGAGAATGAAAATAATGAGATAATGTATGCAAATTTATGGGATGCATACAAAGAAGTTTTTAGGGGAAATTTTATATCTCTCAACACTTACCTGAATAAAGTAGAGAAAGAGGAGATCAATGATTTGGGCATGCAACTAAAAAAGCTAGAAGAATGACAAATTACCCCCCCCCCATCAAATAACAAATTAGAATTCTGAAAATCAAAGGAAAGATTGATAAAATTGAACTTAAGAAATGTATCAATCTAATAAATAAAATTAAAAGCTGGTTTTATGAAAAACATCAATAAAATAGAAGAACCATTGGTTAATTTAATTAAACAAAGAAAGAAGAAAACTAAGTTTCCAGCATCAAAAATGAGAAGGGTGAATTCACCACCAATACAGAAGAAAATAAAGTAATAATTAGCCCTTATTTTGCCCAACTGTTTGCAATACATTTGACAATCTTAGTGATATTGAGGAATGTTGATAAAAATAATAGTTGCACACATTAACAGAAAAAAGAAATGAAATAATTAACTTCATTTCAGAAATAAAAAACAAATTGCAAAAGTCACCATTGAATTACCAAAGAAAAATATCTAGGCCAGATCAATTTATAAGAAAATTCTATCAATCATTCAAAAAATAATCATTTCAATACTATATAAACTATTTGAATAAAATAGGTGAAAAAAGATTCCTAGAAAATTATTTTTATCAGACAAATCTGATACTGATACCTAAACTGAGAAGAAGACAAAACATACAAAAAAAATTGTAGACCAGTTTTCCTAATGAATATGGATGCAAGAATGTTAAATAAAATATTGGCAAAGAAATTGTGAAAATTTATCATGAGGATAATACACTATGACCTAGTGGGATTTATACCAGGAATGAAGGACTTGTTCATATTAGTAAAACTATTGGCATATTTGGCAATATTAATAACAAAATTAACAAAAATAATATGATCATTTCAATAGAAATAAAAATAAATAAAATAAAATAAATAAAAAATAAAATAAAAAACTTTTAAAACATAGAATACCTATTTGTACTAAAAAAAATAATGAGCATGAGTATAAATGGAGTTTTCCTCAAAATGATAAGCAGAATCTACCTAAATCATTAGAAAGTATTATATGTAATGAGGATAAGCTAGAAGCATTTCCAATAAATCAGGGGTAAAACATCCATAATTCCCAACTGTTATTCAATATTGTACTAGAATTGTTAGCTTTAGCAGTAAGAGAAGAAGAACAAATTGAAGGAACAACCAAAGAAGAAATAAATCTAGCACTCTTTGTAGATAAGATGATGGTATACCTAAAGAATCCCAGACAACTAACAGAACACTTGAAATAATTAACAACTTTAGTAAAGTATCAGGATGTAAAATAAACTCTAGACAATATAAAATATTTGTTAGTCTTCCTGCCAAGTCAGGAACTATATGAACACAATTACAAAACACTTCACACAAAAAATATTTAGATCCAAATAATTTTAAAAATACCAGTTGCTCATTGGTAGGCAGACTGAGCTAATATAATAAAAATTACAATTCTACCTGGATTAATTAATTTATTTATTCATTGCCATACCAATCAAACTATTAAACAATTTTTGGTAGAGATAGATAAAATAATAACAAAATTCATCTGGAAGAACAAAAGATTTAGAATATCAAAGAAATTAATGAAAGAAATAAAAGGGAAGGTGGCCTAGCTGTTCCAGATCTAAAACTGTGTTATAAAGCAGCAGTCAACAAAATTACTTGTTACTGACTAAGAAATTTAGTGGTGGATCAATGCAATGGTAAAGGTACACAAGATACAGTAGTCAATGATTATCGTAATCTACCAAAGACTACAGCTTCTGGGATAATGTCTCACTATTTGGCAAAACCTTCTGGGAAAACTGGATAATACCATGATATAAACTAGGCATAGATCAACATCTTACATTGTATGCCAAGATAAGGTCAAAGTGAATTCTTGATTTGGGCATAAAACCTAATACTATCAGAAAATTATTAGAGCAAGGAATATTTTACCTGTCAGATCTATGGAGAATGGAAGAATTTATGACCAAAGAAGATAGAGAACATTATGAAATGCAAAATGGATAATTTCAATTACATTAAATTTTAAAAGGTTTTTGTACAAATAAAGATAACGATGTAACCAAGATTAGAAGAGAAGCAGAAATCTGGGAAAATATAGTCATTATTTCTGATAAAGGCCTCATTTCTAAAATAAATAGAGCACTCAATCAAATTTATAAGAATAAAAATCATTCCGTAGTTGATAACTGATCAGAAGTTATGACCAGGCAATTTTCAAATGAAGAAATTAAAGCTATCTACAATCATATGAAAAAATGCCCTAAATCACTATTGATCAAAGAAATTTAAATTAGAACAACTCTGAGATAAAATCCACACCTGTCCAACTGACTAATATAAGAAAACGTGAAAATGATAAATAATGCAAATGTCAGAAAATTGGAACACTAATGCACTTTTGGTAGAGTTGTGAACTCATCCAACCATTGTGGAGAGCAATTTGGAACTATGCTCAAAGGCCTATAAACTTGAGTATACCTTTTATGCAACAGTACCACTATTAGGTCTGTATGCCAAAGAGATCATTAAAAAAAAAAAAAGGAAAAGGACCCACAGGTACAAAAATATTTATAGCAGATCTGATTGCGTTGGCCAAGAATTGGAAATCAAGACGAATGCCTATCAACTGGAGAATGACTGAACAAGTTATGGTATATGAATGTAATGGAAAACTATCACAGCCTATGAAATTATGAGATTTCAGGAAAAAATGGAAATAGTTACATGAAATGATAATGAGTGAAGTGAGCAGAACCATGAGAACATTTTACCCAATAATAGTCACATTGTGCAATGACCAGCTTTGATAGACTCATCTCTTCTCAGTAATTCAATGATCTAAGATAATTCCAAAAGATTCATGATGGAAAATTTCATCTACATCCAGAGAAAGAGTTATA
This sequence comes from Potorous gilbertii, assembly GCA_028658325.1. Lineage (NCBI taxonomy): Eukaryota > Metazoa > Chordata > Mammalia > Diprotodontia > Potoroidae > Potorous > Potorous gilbertii. The sequence goes on from JAQQSK010000026.1 coordinate 19,601, forward strand.
GAGTCTGAACTCAAATCAAAGCTTACTAATTTCTCTTTTTTCTTTCTTTCTAATGTTATTTTTTTGCTTCATGTTATGATTCTTCTTTGACAATATGACTAATATGGAAATATGTTTAATATGATTGTACATTTATAACATAAATAAGATTGCCTACTCTCTTAGGCAAAGAGGATGGAAGGGAGAAGGAAAAAATTTGAACTCAAAATCTTCTAAAAGTCAATATTAAAACCTAAAAGAAAATAATTTAATTATTCTTTTAAAAGATCCAGTATCGTTTTTTTTTGTTTGTTTTGTTTGTTTGTGGTTTTTGGTTTTGTTTGTTTGTTTGTTTTTATCAAGAATCATTTAGGACTTTTGTGATTGTGTCCACCTCTCCTCTACCGACATCATGAGTTTCACCACCCACTCCACCATCTTCCCCACCAACTACGGCTCCCTGGGCTCCGGCCAGGCGCCCAGCCACCGGGTCTAGCCAGTCAGCAGCGCTGCCAGCGTCTATGCAGGCGCGGGTGGTTCTGGCTCCCGAATCTCCACGGCCCACACCACCAGCTTCTGTGGGGATTGGGAGCCGGAAACCTGATAGCTGGGTTGGCTGGGATAGAGGGAATCCAGAGGGAGAAGACCATACAGAACCTTAACAACCACCTCACCTCCTATCTGGAGTGCATGTGGAGCCTGGAGACCGAGAATAGAAAACTGGAAGGGAAAATCAGGGAGCATTTGGACAAGAAAGGACCTCAGGTCACAGAATGGGGCCACTATTTCAAGACGATTGAGGATCTGAGGGAGCAGATTTATACCAGCTCGGTGGAGAATGGCAGAATCACCCTACAGATCGATAATGCCTGTCTGGCCGCTGATGACTTCAGAATCAAGTATGAAACAGAGCTGGCCATGAGACAGTCTGTAGAAAGTGACATTCATTGCCTCCAGAAGGTCATTGATGACACCAACGTGACCAGGCTGCAACCGGAGACCAATATTGAAACCTTGAAGGAAGAGCTACTTTTTATGAGGAAGAACCATGAGGAGGTGAATTCTCTACAAGCCCAAATCGCAGACTCTGGGCTGACCATGGAGGTGGATTCTCCCAAATCGCAGGACTTGAGCAAGATCATGGCTGATATCCAAGCCTAATACAACGCTCGGGCTCAGAAGAACAGAGATAAATACTGGTCACTGCAGATTGAAGAGAGCACCGTGACAATCAACACAAGATATGAGGAGGTGGAAGCAGCCCGGAACACTGTCCCCGAGCTGAAACGTACCACTTAGAGACTGACCTGGATTCCCTACGAAATCTAAAAACCAGCTTGGAGGATAGCCTGAGTGAGGGGGAGACCCAATACGCTCTCCAGATGGAGCAAATCAATACAGCCCTGCTATACCTGGAAACAGAGTTGGGGCAAACATGAACAGCGGCGCAGTGCCAGGCCCTGCTCAACATTACGAACAAACGGGAAGCACAGATCAACACCTATCGAAAACCTGCTAGAGAATGGGGAGGACTTCAATCTTACGCATGCCTTGGACAGCAGCAGCAGTTCCTTACATAAGATCAGCACTTGGAGGACTGCAGACGGCAAAGTGGTGGCAGAGACCAATGACACCAAAGTCCTGAGGCGTTAGGGCCATAAACAGAAGACCCAGACTGAATCGCAAAATTAATAAAGACTCTTTGGTCACCTAAACAAAAAAAAGAATCATTTATATTCCGGTAATCTCATTTCCCTTTTCATCAATATTTTAAGTAGATCATAGATGATTGTATATTGTAGTAAACTTGTTTCAACAAAGCATTTGACAAACTCATCCTTTCATTGTAAGTTTAAATGGAGAGATTTGGGTTAGATGCTAGTAGTATTATGTGAATTCAGTAGTGGTGGGAAGACTTCACTGAAAGGTTAGTTATTAATGAACCAATATTAACTAGGATGGAGGACTTTTCTTGTAGTATTCTAGTAGTATTTCTAGTAGTATTCTGTGCTGATTCATTTATGTTGTTTTTCTTTGTTTCCTTAGCAATATCTTTAATGAATATGAGTGCCCATAGTTTCAGGTCATGTGAAACTGAGAGGTACATTTAACCCACTGAATGACACATTCAAGATCCAAAAACAAAAAAAATTCTCCGTACTTTGGAACAATGAACAAAATACAGTTAGAGTAAACAAATAACAGATAAATATAAAATTTACCAATTACTTGCCAAAAATCAGCTTTTGTTTAAGACTGGCTGAATTATAGCTGTGAAAAAAAGAAAAGGATTTTAGTAGACTACAAGCTCTCAATGAATCAAGAGGATCATATGGCATTCACAAAAGCTGATATGATCCTTAACTACTTTGAGAGACATGGTACCCCACATAAGAAAAGTGATTACCCTACTCTTCTTTACCCTTTCCAGATACAGTGCTTAATTGTATGTAACACATGTTAGGAAGGGCCTTGACAAATCATAAAAGCATAAGCCTGACCCACATAACCTTACACATTAAAGAGTTTAGAATGAAATAATTTATCAGATTGATTAGCTTTAGAAAGCAAAAATTGAAGGAATGAGGAAACAAATGCTATTTGTTGTGGAGAAATGAGATAAAATGACTATGAATTGTGTCATTGGAGATTAGAATGAAATATAAAGTAGAAGGTCTCACACACATAAAAGATAGCATTGGTTAGCAAAACTGAAGAAAAAAGAGTTACTGAAAGATGGTAAGGAAACACTTGGGATGTAGGATGGGCTACCTTATACTTTAGTTATACCAAATCTAAAACTATGTTATTGAACAGCAATCATCAAAATTATTTGGTACTCATTTAATAGAGTGGTAGATCAGTGGAATAGGTTAGATATACAAAACACAGTAATTAATTCCCATAGTAATCCAAAGATTCCTTTCACCCCTCTTTCCACTTCTACATGTTACATAATTTTAACACAAAATTACCTACTTTATGAATTTACATTTAACTTTCTATTATAGTTTGCATTTTTATATTAAAGAAATTTATGTATTATATTAATTTTTAGAAAATATTGCAAGTATCTGAAATAATCCAATGTGCTTATGCATAGTTATTTTAAATATTTTTAAATCATTGCATAGTTTTACTTTCAAAGTGATAATCACCATCATAATTTTGAATGTACATGGTTCTTTATGTTTTATAAAGTATATTGACAAAATCATATGAGGTTGCTAGTATTTCATTGGAAAGATGTTATCTTTATTAAAGGGAAGACATTATGACATTATCCCATTCCAATGTGACTCCTTATTCAAAGAATTGTGTACTTTGCCCTATAATGTCACATTTCCCGAAAGTTGGGAGCTTTATGCTTCTTTCGTTTTGAAATCTTAGACCACTAAAACAGGTCCTTTTTTAAAATATATAATTTATTTACTTTCTGTTTTTAACATTCACTTCCACAAGAATTTGAACTCAAAATTTTCTCCCCATCTCTTCCCAGTCTCCACCCCAGGACAACATGCACCCTATCCACTGCTCCCTCCAATCTGTCCCTCTTCTATTACCCACTGTTATTCTATTCCCCCTTCCCCTCTATTTTCCAGTAGAGCAAAATAAATTTCTATATTCCATTGCCTGTATAGCTTAATTTCCAATTGCATGTTAAAACAATTTTTAACATTCATTCTTAAAGTTTTGAGTTCCATATTCTCTCCCTTCCCCCTCATACACCCTCACTGAGAAAGCAACAATTCAATATAGGTCATACATGTGAAACAATGCAAAGCACTTTCATAAGAGTTATGTTGAAAGACTAACCACATTTCCCTCTGTATATCCTGTTCTTCATTTATTCCATTCTCTTCCTTGACCTGCCCTCCCACAATAGTGTTTGCTTCTAATTATACCTTTCCCCAATTTGCTGTCTTTTCTATTATCTCCCCTTTCCTATGCCTGTCCTCCTTGCATTCCTGTAGAGTAAAATAGATTTCCATATCCAGTTGAGTGTGTTATTCCCTCTTTAAGTCAAATCCTAAGAGAGTAAGGCTCAATTATTTCCTTTCATCTCCCCCCCTTACCCTCCATTGTAAAAGGGTTTTCTTCCCTCTTTTATGTGAGATGATTTGGTCCATTCTATGTCTCTCTTTCTCTTCCTCTTACTACATTCCATTCAACAGTACATTTTATTTTTTTCGATATTCACCCTTCATTTTCAGCTCACCCTGTGCTTTGTGTCTATGTATATGTATATATCTATATCAATATAGATATAACTATAGATATACACACATATATGTCTGTATATACATACACATGTGTATAAACACATATATGTATATACACATGTACATATACATACCTACACATATATACATACCTACACATATATAACATGCCTACACAACCATACACACCTACATATATATGTGCTTGTGTGTATGTGTATCTTCTCTCTAACTAACCTAATAATAAAAAAGATCTTATGAGTTTTAAATAACATCTTTCCATGTAAGAATGTAAATAGTTCAACTTTATTGAGTTCCTTAATGCTTCTTTTTCCTGTTTACCTTTTCATGCTTCTCCTGATTTATGTATTTGAAAGTCAAATCTTTATTCAGCTCTGGTCTTTTTAATAAGAATGCTTGAAAGTCCTCTATTTCATTGAAATTCCATTTTTTGTCCTGGAGTTTTATACTTAGCTTTGCTGGGTCGGTAATTTTTGGTTTTAATCCTATCTTCTTTGACCTCTGGAATATCTTGTGCCAAGTCCTTCATTCCCTTAGTGTAGAAGTTGCTAAATCCTGTATTTCCACAATACTTGAGTTGTTTCTTTCTTACTGCTTGTAACATTTTCTCCTTGATCTGGGAACTCTAGAATTTTGCTACAATATTCCTAGTTTTCTTTTTGGGATCTCTTTCAGGGAGTAATTGATGAATTCTTTCCATTTCTATTTCCCACTCTGGTTCTAGAATATCAGGGCAGTTCCCCTTGACATTTTCTCAGAAGATGATTCCTAGGCTCTTTATTTTTATCACGGTTTTTAGATAGACCAAAAATTTTTAAGTTATCTCTCTCGGATCTATTTTCCAGATCAGTTGTTTTTCCAATGAGATATTTCACGTTGTCTTCCATTTTGTTATTCTATTAGCTTCTATCTGCTCCATTCTAATTTTTAAAGAACTATTTTCTTCAGTTAGCTTTTGAAACTCCTGCCCCAAGAGGCCAATTCTGCTTTCTAAAGCATTCTTCTTCTCATTGGCTTTTTGGACCTCTTTTTTCCATTTAAGTTACTCTATTTTCAAAGGCGCTATTTTCTTCAGCATTTTTTGGGTTTCCTTTAGCAAGCTGTTGACTCACTTTTGATGATTTCTTTGCATCACTCTCATTTCTCTTTCTAATTTTTCCTTCACCTCTATTACTTGATTTTCAAAATCATTTTGAGCTCTTCCACAGCCTAAGACCAATGCATATTTTTTGGAGATTTTAGATGGAGAAGCCTTGACTTTTATGTCTTTCTCTGATGATAAGCTTTGTTCTTCCTCAGTTGAAAGGATGGAAGAAAATGCATGTTCACCAAGAAAGTAACCTTCTATAGTCTTATTTTTCCCCTCTTTTGGACATTTTCCCAGTCAGTTATTTGACTTTTGAGTCCTTTTTCATGTGGAAGGTAAGCTCCAGTAATTTCTCAGTGCTTCCAAGGTGTCACAACTAAGGGAAAGAAGTTTACTCCTCTCCTTGCCTGCACTCTGGTCTGTGGAGGACTCTTTTCCCCCCAGAACCTACGAATAGGATTCTCTCTTCACAGTCATCGCCAGATCCACCATGCCAGAGCTCCTCCTCACCCCAGGGCTGCCACTCAGAACTGAGTCCCATATCAGCTGTTCAGTTCTCCCAGGGTCTCTATATCTGAGGGCTCCAAAAGCAGATACTGCTGCTGCAGTGGCTGCTGCTGCCCTGGGGCCAGAATTGGGCCTGGACCTCACTCCTCTTTCACCCAAGTGAAAGAGCTTTCTTATTGGTCTTTGAAGTTGTCTTTGTTGTTTTTGAATTGAAAAATCTGGGAACCAAAACTGCTATGTGTGATTCTGTTCTCATAAGCCTGCTCCAGTGCTATCCTGTGCAGTGCAACAAAGTCTGGGCTTCCCTCTCTGCCCAGCTCAAAAGACCTCTCCTATTGGCCTTCTAGGCTGTTTTGGGCTGGAAATCTCTTTCACTCTGTCCTTTTGTGGCTTCTGCTGCTCCAGAATTTGCATACAATAATTTTTTACAGATATTTTATTGTCTATCTGTATAGAGTTAGAGCAGGTATGTCTTTATTCCATCATCTTGGTTCTGCACACCGCCTCCCCCCCAATACTGGTCTTTTAAAATTCTCTTGAATGGGTCCCTTCATCATTTCCAATACCAGCACCTTAGCACAGATTACCATTATCTCACTTCATTATTATTAATGAAATAGATTTCTCTTAGATTGACTTTTCTTAAGGATACTTGGTTTAGAACTCTAGAAACTTGGGTTGTGTGTGCAATGTTATGCCAGTAAGTGCTTCCACATATAACTTCCTTAACATCTATGAACATCTACTTCACATATGCAAAATGAAATTGGAACACATCATTTCTAAGGTCAATTTTTTATGTCTTAGGTTCTAAAGTTCTCTAATTCTGCTCTACCCTTCTGAATAGAATGAAATGAGATGCCAGTAGATCATCTTTTAGTTAACAAAATAAAATTTACCTAGTTAAGTATCAAAAGGAATACTCCAGAAGGATACTACATTGATTCAGGTCAGTGTAGCATTTCGTCCTATGTGTTGGCCATACTGGTGCCTAGATTAAGCCTGAGGAAGAGACCTCCAGGTTCTTATTATGCTGGATTTTGTACCAATTATATGACAAAACTAAGCCTGTGTTTTGAGCTTTAGTCTTCTAGATCATGGATAGCTAGGTGACATTGTAGATAAAGTGTTAGACCTAGAGTCAGGAAGACTCATCTTCCTGAATTTATATATGGCCTCAGACACTTACTAGCTTTTTGACCTTGGATGAATCACTTAAACTTCTTTGCCTCAGTTCCTCATCTGTAAAATTAGTTGGAGAAGGAAATGGCAAAAGAAATTTTTGCCAAAAAATAAACCATCCAAATAAGGCCATGAAATGCTAGACATGATCAAACAACAAACTCAGCATCAATTAAATCTCAAGGCTTATTTCAATACATTTTAAGGAAAACACTAACCTAACTTGGGTGGAATATAGAATTAAGCAAAATTATAATAGATTAAGGTCTGTGACACATACCCTAATATATATGGTCCCTTTCTTGCTTCCATTGATCAATTTTTCCTTAAAGAAATAGCTTTTATAGTATAAATCTCCATATTGAAAACCTTCGATGACTTGAAATTTCTTATGAAAATATATTTAAATTAATTATTCTAGCTTTTAACACTCTGTTCTCTGGTCCCAAACTACTTAATGTGGACTCCAACTCAAGTACAGAAAAAAATATCTTGCGTGCTTAATCAATGTTTGTTGAATTAACTAATCTTATTTTCTTAATTCCCCTCTGTCAGATCAATTTTAATCAGCTGATATTCTCAGCATTCCAAAAAAATATCATGCTCCTTGCTGATCCTTACTTTTGTCCATGTTATTCCCTTCACTGTAACTGACCTATTTCTTTGTTATTACCAGAATGTCTTCAGATTTTTTTTGCATCCTCAGTCGCAAGTATATTATGTGATACAAAATAAACACTTAATAGTAGCTTGTCGTAATAAAGGTTGATTAATTGATAACCATCAAAATAAAACAAAATGGCAAATGCCTGATTGTTATCCCTTTAACTTCCAGGTTTGAATTCAGAAATTTCCTATTTAGTTATTAATGCCATTTGGCTTACAGCAGTCAGTAAGCTTTTTTGTTCTTAACACATGAGACAAACTATGAGCTATCCATAGCAGGCTCCTAAATGAAGAACAGAGCTCTGGTACATTAATAACATCATATTTATTGGCTTTTTCATAAAACTGTCAGTGTCAAAAATTTATCCAGAAGGTTGTCAGATTCTTTTGTACTGGTACACAATCCTTTACTAATGAGTCAGGGTTACATGCCTGTAAGGAAAATGTTTCTGAAAATTTTGTAAATTCCCCTATGTGTAAATGGACCAAGTAAAATTATTATTTGTTCATTTCTGAGGCTAGCTAGAGAATCTTTAAATGGTTCATCTTCAGTGCCCAGTCACCCTTCTTTTTGGTACTCATCCAGAAGCTAGTGCTTAGATTAATACCCTTCACTGAAACTTCTGCTTCCAAAAAAAAAGAAAAAAAACCTAAAACAAAAACAAGAAAACATTATCGTTCTTAATTTAAAAGGGGAAACCTTACATAATAAACTTGTCCTTTAATCCCTTCCTCAGATCAGATCAGTTGTCTTAAAATAAGGTGAAAGTAGGCAACTTCAGAAACATAGAATTCTGTTTATTTTAGTAGATATACAATTGAGCCATCCTCAGTTCTACTTGTCTCTATCATGTTACTATAGTCTAGACATTTCTTTGGCCAGATTCTCTTCTTCCTATATTAAAAGTTCACCTTTTCCTCCCCATATAGAACCTTCTGGTTGAATCTGGACCTTTTTCTGAGTCTTCTGACCACTAAAGAAGAGAAGTGGTTGAAACAATTTTTTCTAGATATGACCTGAGGATAAATGTCTTCTGACAAAATTCTGTCACTTTTTATATATTTTCATGTTTTGCTCTCCTACATCTATAAACACATGCACACACACACAAACACACACTTCTCATATATCTAAAAACTAATTTCATCTCATAACTACCATTCTTTCTTGGAAAATAGCTTGACCAATAAAAATCAGCATATAATTTCGGTCATTTCCCTAGAAAATGTTTGTATTTTGAAGGAGAAAAATCCAAGATATGTGTGTAAGTGTACACACACACACACACACACACACACACACACACAATGGCAGGAGTAGAAGAAATTTTCCTTTCAGGTCTTTTTCTGTGACTTTCTCCCTTAATTCCTTCAGATTACAGGGGACTTTCAGAGATCAAGAAGAAATGCTCTCTCTAGATGTGTTCAACTTAGGTAGTGAGGGTTCATGCACAAGATTTTTCTCCTTGTCTTTTTTGCCTCCTGCAGTAGGGGATAATCAAACTATCACTTCATAGATCAAAATACCTAGAGTGCTGGATCTGTTGCTAATTAGACAATGAATCTTAGTTGTATTGCTTTCTTTGTCTCAAACTCAGTTTTCTCCCATGTAAAATAAAGAAGGTAGGTTAGATGGTCTTTAAAACTCATTTAGGGCAAGTAGGCAGTTCATTGATAGAGCACTATGCCTGGATTCAGGTAGGCCTGGTTCAAATCAGCTTCAAATATTTTCTATCTGTGTCATCTTTGCCATGTTATGTAACCTCCATTTACCTTAGTTTCCTCATCTGTAACATGAGGAAAGTAGACATTTTTGTTCTCTCTCTCTCTCTCTCTCTCTCTCTCTCTCTCTCTCTCTCTCTCTCTCTCATTATCTCTAGAGTCAGAATGCCTGGGTTAAAAATCCCTCCTCTCATCCTTTTCTGAATGACCATGATTAAGACACTTATTCTCACAGATTTTTAGAATCTGAAAGACTATTTTAGGGGTGAGAAGGAGATCTTAAGGATATATTGAACTGTTCTACTGCGGTAGGGATTTTAAAAAGAAAGTTTTCAGTTCAGTTTTCTACAATATAGAGTACATGAAAGGGGAAATGGTTAACTAAAACTAAAAAGATTACTCAGAGTCAATCTGGTTTGACCACTGAAAACACATTTCAATGCAAAATTTCATAGAAAACCATGTCTATATTCATTTTAGCTTTAAGTTAATTTGCCAGAGATTCCGTGGCAGATGTTGGATTTAGCAACTGCTGGGAAGAGCAGTAGCTGTCTCTTATCACCTCCTTGACTGAGTCTAGTAATGACTTTATTTCAAATTTGTCCTACAGTTCTTCCAAGTGACAAAAGGCAGACAGCACTGATAATCAAAAGGTTCACTATCTGGAGTTTTCTTTTGACAGCAGTATCCACCCACCTAATAAGCCACCTTGGCTTTGTTCAAGTTGAAGGTTAACGTTGCTGTAAAGCTATTTTGTGTATATTCTAATTTTTCCTCTATTAATAAAACATTATTTCTGTTCCTAGCAGTCATGGATTTATATTTAAAACAGTGACGATATTCATTTTCCCCAGCTCATTTAGCCCATTACTGTGGTCCTCTTGCTTGGGTGTCTGTGTATACTAATACATTTGTCTACAATAAGGTATAATTGTGTTAATCTTTTCTTAGTCTTTTTTAAAATTCAAATATATCTACATGCATTATTCCATCACTCAAATGATTTCCTTTTAAGGGATCTGCAAAAAAATTCACAGATGAATTTCGTTATTTGATCTGTACAAGCACGGAAAAGGTTGTTATACCAAGAGACTTACAAACTGACAAACATTGCTTGTACTTGTACAACTTTTTAATCAACACCTTGGTGGTTATTGACCTGGTGTTGCTGAACCACATATAGTGGCAGAGAGGGAGGGGATGGGGGGGGCAGGTCATACCATTGAAAGTACCTAATTGAAGAACTATTTGGATGAGTGGCACAAAAATTTGGAAGGGTCTCCAGACATGATGGCATGTTTGTTTAAACCAGAAAGAGAAGATTCTGTGTCGTTGTCCTTTGCTTGGATTATTTTATTATTTTAAAGATTTTGTTCCTATTTACTTCTCCAAATGATTTCTATTTTAACATGCAATCACAGAGGCAAATGCTATTTTCTACATAAACCATTTCCTGATACCAGCCGATGGTAGCCTCCACCCTCTTGAAATGACTTTGCATTTATACTGCATGTCCATAGTCTTGCCTTATTTTTTCTGTGTAGCTTTAACTTCCTTTCAGTTGAATGTAAGCTTCTTAATGTATTTTATGTTTGACTTTGTATACTCAGTTTGTGCCTTACATTTACAAGATACTTAATATAAAAAATTCTTATATTAATGAATGAGTTAAAAGTTAGAGCTCCTAACCAAATGAAGTTTGAAATCATTTTACCTGGTTATCAAACAGTAACAAGCAAACAAACAAACAAAAAAAAGTTACCATAAATTGTTCTTTTCACTAACCAAGCAATAAGTATTTTGAAGAATTTTGGAATATTTATTATTTGGAATAATTATAATTTCTAATCAGATACTGATCTGACAGGGCATTTTTACTCTTTCTCTAGCACTGCACATTTAAATCTTCCCATTGTCCATAGGTTGGAACACATCATTAATTCCATTTCTTAAATAAATGTAATATAAAAATTTAAAATAATATATAAACAAAATACTCTCAAAAGGATTTCCCAGTGATTTTTACAATTTTAAAATTTTCCACTGAATTTAATAATTAGGGAGGATTCTTTTGGTCAAAGGACACTTAAGAGTTAAAAGCAAATCCTCTCTCTGGTGATCCTTTGACTATTTAACTGACCTGTAACAGGCTAGAAAAAATATTCTCCACTTTTGAATGGAAAGGACAAAAATAACAAGAATTTTCGAACTGTTGAGTGCACCTTTTGTTCTTACACTTCCTTTCTTTAAAAAAAATTTTATCAATATGTTTTTATGCTGCAAACATTTATACATTACTCATATTTCATGAGCAATGTGATGAAATGAAGCAATTAAGCAAATTTATTGTACTGTGACTTCATCTGAAAGTATGTGCAAAATGTCATAACTAAATTTCACTTCTCTATTTAAAAAATAACAGAAATATACATTTCTCTCTTAAACTTACCTCAATTGAGGGAAATAAATTTATTGTAACAAATAATTATAATCAAGCAAAACAAATCCCTACCATGGCAAACACACACACACACACACACACACACACACACACAAGCACACATACTTATTGGTGCTCTGGAATTATTGATTACCACTGTTTATTATAGTTCTCATAGTATTCCAAGTTGGGTTTCATTGTAGTGTTGTTACTATATAAATTATTCTCATTCTGTTCCTTTCTATCTTCATCACTTTACAACTATCCTGGAAATGATTCATTTTTATCATCTTGATGTTTCAGTATACATTGTTATTTTTTGTTGTTGTTTTGCTCACTTTACTCTCAATCAGTTCACAAGTCTTCCAATGTCTTTTTGAAAGTCATTCATTTTCTCATTTTTTAAAGAACCACAACTTATTTAACCATTCCCCAATTGTTACATATCCATTACTTTTTCATTTTTGCCACCAAAAATAATTACTTCTAAATATGTTTTATGCACAAGGAATCTTTTTTTTTCTGTCTTAGATGTCTTTTTTTGCATAAATCTGGTTAGAATAACATAATATTATAAATAGAGTTGAACCAAAGGACAGAGAAAATACTAGTAGTAAAACAACAAATGTCTTCAACAGAAACCAACTTATGAATACTGAGACATGTTCCTGATTCTTGATGCTCTGTCCATTCAGTTTTTAAAGTTTCCCTTACTTTTGAACATTTACCTCATACAGTCTAGAATGATAATGGTATAATCTTGTCTTCGTTCCCTGAAACTTTCTTTGTCTGTTCCATTGCCTAACCCTTACCTGTTCTGATACAATGTGTGCATGTTTGCTTTCTCTATTGAAGACTCTTTGAAAATGTGATTGCTTGAGGGGGTTAGGTGGCCCACTAGATAAAATACTTGGTCCTGAAGACAGGAAGACCTATGTTCAAATTGAGTCTCAGATTCTCCCTACCTGTGTGACTCTGAGGAAGTCACTTAACCTCTATCTCTCTCAGTTTCATAAATCATAGAAATGGAAATAATAGCACTTACTACTCAAAAGTGTTCTCAGGCTCAAATGAGGTAATATTTGTAAAGAACTTAGGATAGTACGAAGATTGCAGATGCTTTATGAATATTTATTTCCTTCCTCTAATCAATCATTTATAAGTTCATGCAAACAAAAATTTGGATGCCTATTAATCTACCAATGTAGATTTATTCACTATGAGTGACACCATTTTATTCTCTATTCTCTTTAGAATCAACATTGTAGGAGTGGAAAGAGTTGTGAATTTGGAGGTGGAGGATCTGGGATCAATTCATCTCTCTGCCATACATTCCTTGTGTGACCTTTAGCAGATCATATCATGCCTCTAACCCTCATCTCTTCATCTGTCAAATAACCAATCAATAAATAATCATTATTAAATACCTATTATATTCTAGGGACTATGGTAAGCCCCTAAGGTTAAACCTTAAAGGTAATTTTATGATTTAAATACATGATTGTTGATCCCATGAATCACATGAATCCCACTAATCACAGTAATATTTTCATGCCAAAGATGGTGACAGGCATACTGTGATTTTAATCATGGAATACTAGAGCAGGAAAAGATGTTAAAAGTTTTATTGGGCCCCACCTCCTTATTTTATATATGATGAAACTCAAAAAGGAAGCTTTATCCAAAATCTTATGAAGTATCAGATGTGGCTCAGAAAGCCAGGTCTTTTGACTTCTGATGCAGTACTCTTCCACTATATCACAAAATGAAACAACAAAATATTTGTGTTTTGAAAGAATAATAAACACTATTAAAACATTTCCCCTGAATTTTACCTTAAAGGAAAACGTTGTCACATGCTCATATACAGTACAGGGAAGGGACATGAGACAACCTAAGACTATGATACACTTTTAAGTTTCATTTGCACGATTAATATTTTCTCCATCACTTTCCTAAGTGAGTTATACTCATAATCAAGAGTCATAAATCAAGATCTGATTTATAGCATTTGTAGATTTCCGAGATATAAATGAACAAACTGAAAATTTAATAATTGACTCTTCAGAGATGGTTTAACTTGACTTCAGTACATTCTTGAGTCTAAGCGTTCTTAACTTTTTTTTTTTTTAACATTTACATGTTAGGGGGCGGAGCCAAGATGGCGGAGTAGAAAGACTCACCTATGCTAGGTCCGAACCCACAGCCCACAGATTTCCTGTAAAAAGAACTCCTGACAAATTCTGGAGCAGTGGAGGCCGCGCAGCAACACAGTGAAGGAGATTTCCG
>JAQQSK010000026.1:34216-94294 GCA_028658325.1 Potorous gilbertii
CCTTCTCCCCCACTTTCCTGTATTGTAAGATAGGTTTTCATACCAAAATGAGTGTGCATTTTATTCCATCCTTTAGTCAAATGTGATGAGAATAAACTTCATGTTGTTTTTTCTCAGCTCTCGTCTTTTTCCTTCCACTAAAATGTCTCCCTCCTGCTTGCCTCTTCCATGAGAGATAATTTACCCCATTCCATTTCACCCTCTTCCTCCCACTACATTTCTCTCTCACTGTTTACCTTGATTTCTTTTAAGATATGATCCCATCCTATTCAATTCACTCTGTGCTCTCTGTCTCTGTGTGTGCGTGCATGTGTGTATGTGTGTGTGTGCACACGTGTGCGTATATATATGTGTGTGTGTAATCCCACCAACTACCTAGATACTGAAAAGTTTCAGGAGTTTCAAATATTGTCGTTCCATATAGGAATGTAAACAGTTCAACTTTGGTAAGTCCCTTATGACTTCTCTTTGCTGTTTACTTTTTCATGCTTCTCTTCATTCTTGTATTTGAAAGTCAAATTTTCTTTTCATTCCTGGTCTTTTGTTTTTGTTTAAGACAATGATACTACCCTGGTAATAAGTTTTTATTCTGTTATGGATTTTGATGTTATGTTGTAAATGCTTTAGTATGTGTGTAGATATATGTGTGTATATATACAGACATATACATATGCATGCATATATGCATGTGTGTGCATATATATATTATATATATACACACATATATGTATACACATGGGTGTGTGTGTGCATACATATACCTTAAACTCTTTGGGTCCAGGAGTGGTAGAATTAGAACAAAGGACAAGACTTTTTTTTAAATAACTTTTGTTATAGATTTAAATGGCCTTCCATTATGAATGGATCCATTTTACCCTACCAAAATTGAATTGAATTCTTTTATCCTCATTCTAGCAATTTTTTGGGTGACATTCTGACATTGGATCAAATTATGTTTGTGTTATTTTTTTAATTTTTCCCTTTAAAGATTGTCTTTTCATTTTCTTTGACCATCATTCCCTTGGGGATTAGTATTCATTATCTAATTCATCATCTATCTATCTATCTACTTAGTATCTGTAAGTAATATACATATTCTTTATACTTACAATATATGCACCAACAATGTTTTGCCTAATTGATTTCTTCCCTTTCAATGGCAGAGGTATTGCTCTGTTGGAAAACAAATTAATCAAATCTCTTTTTCTGATTTTTTTCCCATTTCTTTGATTGCTAAAATATTTTTCTACTCTAGAGTTTGAAATATTGTTCTCTAACTGTTCCCTAGAGATAAAATCTTAAAGAGATATGGGTAAATAGATCACCAGATTTCATACAAATCTTCAACATAACAAATATAAGTGTACATAACAATATTTTATATCATGGAAAATGCAAATTATCTAAAGAAGTCAACTGGAACCATGAAACAACGAAGAATGCAAGGAAACGACTGGATCTTTTGCACACGTAACATATACAATTCTCCTCTGTTCCTTGTGGGTCCTATTTTTAAGAGATTCTTAGACTTCCTAAACTCATTACCCCTCAATGATTTATACTCCCTTCAGAGGGAATTAAACTTGAGCTTGCTAGGGGGACAATCTCCTGACATTCTTGTCATTCCTGTTTTCCTCCAATTGGAAAGCACACGGAGTGGATGACACTGAATAGGAAGCATACCATCATTTTCTTGAGTCCCACTTTAGGTGCCCTATGCTCTAATAGCTTGAATGGAAAAGAAAATAACTTGGATCTGCACACAGGCAATTTTCCTCTCTTCCCATTGAATGCATATCATCCAAATGACTCACACTATGATACCTAAGTTCAAATACCTTTGGTCCTTTCAATTTGAGTTCCAGTTCTTTTCAAATTGTTTCTATCTGTACTGGTATAATGGTCATGATCCTCTTTTTTCTCAAAAACTCACATTATTCAGAAAATTTCTCTTTTCCCTAAAGAAGACATGTTCCCTGAACTTTCAAAATTGAAATTAATCTACAAAGCAATCCTAAAAGATCAAATTTCCCAGGTAAACCACCACTATAAATAGAGTAGCGTTCTGTATAACACTTTTCTTACTAAAAGGTCATATTAAAAGGATTTAAAATTTGGGGTTAACTGTGAAGCAATCTCTGAGCCAAACAATTTATCTAGAGGTTATCCCTGATCAATGAAATGCAGTTTCCAGGAGGCACCAAATGTGGTCCTAAATTAACCAGTTTATCTTGGGGGCAGCTTCATTTGCTACAACTTAATTAAGAAATATCTTCTGTCATACCCAAATGATGCCAGTGGGCATGTACATGTAATTGACAGGGAAATACTTTCAAAAATCCTGAAAGACTCACTGATGTATTAGGTCATCTAGTTGATTAAAATGTTGCTCAAGCAACTCCATACACTTTCCCTAGTTAATATTTTTAGTTCCTGCAAATCAGATAAATGTACCTCCAAGAATATTAGGACATGCACATAATTTTAGATAGCTCTCTGTGAATTTTTCTTCCCTTTTTGTTTTCCTTATTTATTCTCTCATTTTTACCCCCAGGCAGCAGTGTCCTTGATGTGCACTATATTCTCATACCTATATATAAGCATCAATTTGCTATTTATACTATTTGTAACTATAAATGCCATACTCTGGTGGTATATATATATATATTTCTTCCTAGAAAATATTTATACATATATACTCATATATACATTCATGTACACACATATATACATACCTGTACATCTGTGTGTGCACATATATGTATGAGTGTATATACATATATACATACATATAACTCTGTGTGTATATATATATATATATGTGTGTGTGTGTGTGTGTGTGTATGTATATACTTGTGAACATATTTACACAAAACTGTGTGGAAGAAGAACAATTTTGCTATGGGAATGTACCGTTTCCTCAAATTGCTTTTCTCCTTATGCCCAATTTTGTTCTCATTCTTGGAGTCATATTTTAATTATGGCCTTTCTCTCCCACTATTCCCCATTCAGATTAGGATAGCTTTTCTTTTTCTCCTTCAAATTATTGTTTTAAGAACAACTTTGAACAAATGAGTCATTTTGTGTATTCTAAATACCCAAATTAACCATGAAGGGCATATGAAGACACTATCTTCATCCAGATAAAGGACTGATAAGTAGAAATATGGATTGAATAACTACACACACACACACACACACACACACACACACATTTGTGTCTAGTGGTGCCATCTCTGGGGTGAGGGTGGGAATATAAGAAGAAAAAGAAGTCATGATAATTTTACTGAAGAACCCTAGGAGAGGAGTAAGATGTAACATACTCAACTTTCAGGTAGTGGGAGTCAAGATAGTCAGTGTATTACTTATATGTGTAGACTCCACTTTGCTTTATTCAAATGCTGCTGATTGGTTATGTATTTCAAGCATGTCTGAATTGGATATGTATAAGTCAATCTGTACCCTAGTAAATTGAACCTGCTACTAGTGAGCAAGCTTTTTAATGTGCTATTAAATTTATTTTTCCTTTCAGTTTGACTACATACTTTACTTGACCATACTTATAGACCCCATTGGATGAGATTTTCCCTAGGGTTTGTGGGAACCTGGTCTCAGAAATTGCTCAATAATAGTTGAAGTTTATTTTGCTTAATATTAGGGCCTTAGTATATTAGTTTTTATTTTTCCTGCAAAATCATAGGGATTTGGGACTGGGTATTTTCACTTGAGAAGGCATTCTTGGGCCATTTTCCTGCAAATGACCAAGTAATTAGAGATAGAGACCTCCCTTGCAATTCTTTTGCCCATGTTAATTGTTCACTATCTGGCATAACTCCATAGATTTAATTACTTCCCATTTTTTGGCATTATGCCCCCAAATCAGTCTGTAACATTTCTTCTGTCTCCAAAAAATATGACTTCTTGGATAAGCTTGAACCAATTGCCCACATAGCACTTGGGATCACAGAAAACAGACTTTCACATGTCCTCATTAACTGACCTTGAGACAGGATAAATGAATATTACAGTCCTCTGCCCCTTTTCCACTTACTCAACTACACACAATCCTTAAATATCCCACTGGAACAGAGGTAATAGATCCTCACCTTGCTTTCTAATCAATCACTGCCATAAAACTCTTGAATAAAGAAGGAAAACTAGGGAAAACAAAATCAAATATGCATATATGCATATACATATATTTATATATGTGTATAAATTTACATGTATTTGTATATCTCTAAATATAAAACTAAATCTATTGATATATCCTACATTTATAAATCTGATGTCAATTTTAAAATCTACAGAATCCTTTGTCTCTAGTTTTGTTAACATTTTTATTGTAAAGAAGATCCTTTAACATATGTCATAGGGGTGTATACTTTTTTTGGTGGGGGAAGAAGCTTTTTCTTCTTCTTACAGAGAATGTTGATTTATCATTAAATAAATCATTTAGTCAGATATTTGCCACAAAATGTAGCAATTAAAAGAAACAGAAGAACCTACTAAATTTTCCTGCTCATTTTAAAATAAATCTCCTTTAGACTCAGAAAATAATATTGGCTCAAATGAATGGTTCTTCTGAGCATTCCCTGACTCGTGTAGTTACATAAGTATCTTTAACTTAGATTTACCTTTTATGAAAGACAGGAAATTTGGTTTGGGATTGCCTTTCTTCTATCCCATTTGAGTTTCTCCTCCTTTTTTCTCCATTTCCTGAAAAAAAAAAACTTTTGAAATATTTAGTGATTTAGCTGGTACAGTGCTCTGAGGATTTGTCCATCGATAGCAATGTTTATCTTATCTTGAGAAGTATGAAGTGTTTTACATTCTTATCTTTTTGACTGCAAAGCTTGAGCTATTGTTGATAGACTTTATGGCAATATACCAACTTTTACAGTTATATTGTATTTTGAAATATCCATCTCTTGCCTTAAAATGCAGTACTATGGAATAGATGATTCTGGGTTCATGGCCCTTAATTTTCTATATATTGTCTTTCAGTGTCTTCAATTTTGCTTTTTCTTCTGTGATTCTTATCAATATTCAGTGGAAGAAAGCTTCAATTTTTCTTCTGGCAGAGTAAAGTATTTCTTTTTATTTTTTTTATGTAGAAAAAAAAATCTGTACTCTGAATTTTAGTTAAATTCTGTTAGAAATAATATACTGAAATAGAAGCATTTGTACTTCCAGAGAAGTTCAGATTTCCCTCTTCTAACGTGAATAATCTCTCTTTCCCAAACAATTTACAGTTTTCAGTTTTTGATCAAGAAACAAAAGGCAAAGCTATGCTACATAATAAAACAAAATGTTTAGTTAATATTTAGAAATATTTTACAATTATCATTGCCAAACATAACAATAGTTTAATTAATGCCAGGCACTCTTCAGAGAAAGTATCTCTCATCATCCAATCTCTACTTCTATATTCTTCTTTCAATGTGGACAAAAGTGAATAAAGAGATACAACTCTTAATTTATTAAAATTATAAGATATTTCTCTTTATTATGTCTCCACCAAAAAGACAAATTCTTTCTGTATTCAAGGAAAAAATTCAAAAAGCATTTAGAAAGCAATTATTTTGTTTTAGGATGAGAGGATACAGAGATTAGAAGTGCAAGGAATCTAGACTTGAGGGACTGCCAATGGAAATGTCAGGGGTCAGATGATGGAGTGAGTTGTCTCAAAAATACCAGGAATTATAGATGTAGCTTGGTAGTCATTTAAAAAAAACAGTTTTCAGTTTTGTTCATCACTTCTACCATCTTTTCAGTTTCTCTTTTAATATTAAAGATTTTGTTGTTTGTGCTTTTCTTTTGCTCATTTGCATTTATTTATTTGTTGATTTTCTAATATTTAAATTTATATTTGCTTCATATTATGCTTCTCTTCTATTTTGTTTATCCATGATTTTAGAGATGTAATTTTCCTTGGAAGATTGCTTTAGCATTTAATGTTTTAGTAGATTTTTAATGTGTGTGTATACATAGGTACATACATATAAAATAATATTTTCATCATTGTAATTGTAATTGTCTTGCTCTTAATAACTGTTTCTATCCAAATTTGTGAGGTTCTCTTATGATTTCATGTAAATTCTAATGTAGTTTATTAATGCAGTATTGCTCATATTACCTCTCCCTCTAAAGTAAATAGCTTTTTGATCATCAGATGTGAACCCATTAGATAGCCTGGTTTGATTCCCTTACTTGCTAATTCATTTTTCTAGTTTGGCCTTCTGCTTATGTATAGCTCAAGCTCATGCTGCCTGCAAAAGCATGGTGGAGTTTTAATTCTTAAGTGTTCTCAATTCTGTTTAGCGACTCAAGTATTTACAACTAGATCCATATGCAATTTCCTTCAGTTTTATAAATAGCTCAACCCAAACAAATACTTCACTGAAGCTGCTACACATGGTCAGGCAAGTTCAACTACCCCACACTAAAACAAGAAGGATGTCCCAATTGATGCCTATTACAAAAATTATTCCCTTTATAGCCATACACACACATGAATATGAATACTCACACATGTATACACATGCATTTATGCAGATATGCACACATATATAACATATGTATTTATATATACATATACATTGTGTGTATATGTGTGTGCATTTGTGTGTAAACACACACCCACAGTACATATGTAACTAGAGCTCCAACTTTAATTCAAAAACCTGAGACTACTACGCCTGCAAACCACAGGACCTTTCCCCAAAAGTGATGCTAAACTAAAAGATGGCAGTTACAGCGGCTGCGGGTGCCATTTTGTTTTGCTTTAACATTGAAGCAAAAAAAAAAAAGTGAAATGTGCAGGGATTTGGAATTAGCAGGGTCTTGTGAACAGAAGACCCAGAGCAAATCTTCATTGATGCCAATGACAAAATAATTTAAAGTTTTCCTTTGACCTATATGCCAAGATAAGAATGATGGGAATGTGAGAAAGGAAAAGCAAAAGTTAATCCAAGGTCCTCTAAAGTAGCTACTTCTTCAACTTAAAAATTAATCATTTTTATTTGAATTAAGAATAGTTTGTACTTGAAGCTAGGCTATTTGAATTCGCATCTGGTCTGAGATAATCTAATTATTTTTGGGTATATTACTTAACCTCTTACACCTTTATTTTTGGCTCGAGTAAAGTGAGGATGAGGTAATTTGAATTATGGCTTGGGTGCATGCAATTTTGTGTGTGTGTGTGTGTGTGTGTGTGTGTGTGTGTGTGTGTTTGTGGGTAGATGGGAGGGTATTGCCCCAACTGATAAATATATTTTGATTAGCAGCTCAGTGTTTATGATTCACTTGCATGGAAACAACGGAAGTAGACAAATACACCTATATACTAATTATCAAAGCCAAAAATAGGGCAAAAATTTTGATTAATTTACCGTATTTTTCACAAAGTTTTTCCGAGGGAAATGCTTTGAAAACCTGAAAGTGTTTATGTACTTTCACCATCAATCTCTTCTCTCTCTCTCTCTCTCTCTTCCTCTCCCTCCCTTCCTTCCTCCCTTCCTCCCTCTCTCTCTCTGTCTCTCTCTCCCCATATACATATATATTTATATCTATATATCTGTCTATCTACCTATCTATCTATGTATCTATCTCTCTATAGGTATATATGTCCTTTCATTTGGGGATCTCTTCAGGTCATATTGGTTGAAGTTTTTACACACACATACACACACACTTTTGCTCACACACACATATACATGGGGGTATGTATTGTGTATGTACTTATGTGCATACATAAATGTGCATATATGTATGTGTGTAGTGCTTGTATGTGTATTTGTATGTGAGTGTGTGTGTGTGTGTGTGTGTGTGTGTGTAATTAGCTTTAGTGTCTCTTTTGGGCTTGGATGTAGCTATAATCTTTCAGAAAAAAAACAAGACACTCTAAGTCTATCATCAGCATCTCTAGGTCCACTTGGTGAGAGGGAAGTGTCATCCTGGTAACAAAGGCTACAGCCTAACCTATGACCAATATTTTACATATTTTTGATCTTTCCTTGAGACTTGAAAAGCAAAGGTGTAGCATAGATAGTATTCTTTGTGGTGCTACCTGTGCCAGTGTACTTTAAATACAAATAATTACAAGCAGATATGATAATGTTATTTTGAAATAATTTTCTTTTTCATCTGCTGATCCATTTCCCTTGCCTTTTTGATAAATAATGTACTTCATTAGTTGGGGCTCATTGATCCTTCATAGTATTCTTAAATTCTGTCTTTTCTTAGGCTAAACAATAGCAAAACAGGTATAATAGCATAATTTATTTATCCTCAATAAAGCAAATTATATCATGAAAATGCATCCAAATCTCCATTTTCCATAAGCAGCACTTCTTGGCATCATCTCAGTTTTTGACTCTCAAAACCTTCTCTATTCTTTCAATTGATTCTCCACTCTTATCAGAGGGCTGATAGGTGAAACAGTAAACTCCTCCTCAAAGACTTCTTCATACAGAGAACTGCCCAGATAACTATTTTCCATCAGTCACTCTGCCTACTTTCAGTATCAAGGGACATTATACCAAGTTGGCTGTACTGCCCCCTCCCTCGAATTTTTCAGTTTCCTTTTGTGTGTTGTCTTTCTCCATTAAACTGAAAGGTCCTTGAAAAGAGTGATTGTCCTTTTTATTTTTTCTTGTTTGTAACTCCAGGTCCTACACAGTGCCTGGCATATAACAGAGACTTAATAATTTCGTTTAATTCCATTCAGTAACTTTATATCTGCAAAACACTTAAAACTTTCAACATTAAGCATACTTATTTATTCTACACAGTCTTATAAATATTAATTAATATTTACATGATTCTTTACGATTTTCATAATTTTTTATATGTGTAACCCATTGTCCAATTGTCACAACCATCCCGAGAGGTAGGTGAACTTATCCCATTTTAAAATGAGGAAAATGAGGCAGAAAGAAATTAAGTGTCTTGTCCAGGTCCAACCAGATGCAGAAATTGAACTGAAGTCTTCTTAACTCCAAACCCATAATTCTATCTGTTATAGTACATAGAAAATTTATAGTGTGGTATTTGGATGGACATAAACACATTTTAAAAGGCATTTTCTACATAAACAAAGGATTCTGACTAGTTTAATTGGTAGAATTAGGGGAAAATCAGTTGTCAAACACTCAGTTTAAAGTTTTTAGCTATGCACATGTTCCTTTCTACCTTCTCTGCCATTTTATCCATGCTTTCACTGACAACTCATGCCCTATCTTTTCCAAGATGTCTTTATTGTCAACTTCATCTGAAATATGATAGTATCACTATCTATGCAAATTATATGTCATACCGTTAGTTATTTTTATCGTTAGTTATATTTTTTTAAGAAGGAAAGGAATAAGCATTAATTAAATACCTACTATGTGCCAGGCATTGTACTAAATGCTCTGCAAATGTTAATTAATTTTATCTTTGCAACAACCCTAGGCACAATAATTATTCCTATTTTACAATTAAAGCTGAGGCAAACAGATTAAGTGACTTTCCTGGGGTCACATGGCTATTAAACTTTTGAGGCCAGAATCTACTGCAATACCTGTCTATTGCTAAGGATGCTACAGGCTGAGAAAATTTTGGTTTTCTAGTTATTTTAGTTGCTTCCTAATTCATTTATCATTTATTTATTTTTTACTTGTGAAAGATGTTAAAGATATAAATTTTCCCCAGATTACTGCTTTAATCACATCTCCTACAATTTTTTTAAGTTTCTCATTGTTATTTACTTTAATGAAAACAACTCTTGTCTCTGATTTATTCTTTGACTCACCCATTCTTCTTAATCATTTTTGTGGTGATTTATTGATCTTATATATATATATATATATATATATATGTATATATACATACACACATATATATATTATATATATGCACACATAAATACATACATATATACACACATGTGCACACACATATAATCTGTTTTTATGCATTGGTTTGTGAGATTTCATGCTTAAATACGTATAGTCAGGAAATCCCTTACATAAGGGCCTTTGATAAACTCTCTCAGGACCCCATTCTCAGAAAAGATTGTAAGATGCTTGTAGCTAGAGCCACCCCACAAAAAGGAAATGGGGGAGAATTGGATGTTTTGGATGACCCTCTGTTTATGGCTCCTAGGGTCTTGGCCTCACTTCCTCCCCTATCTCCGTTCCCAACCCCAACTCGGTTCCCAGCCACGGGGCTTGCTGAAGTGCCTCCCTCTGCAGTCCCTCTCACTGGGGCAACATTCACTCAGGTCTCAGGCCCCACCCCCACAGAAGTCTGTACAGTATCACTGCCTGTAACCCATCCCTCCTTGGGAGCTCTACTTAAGTCCCCAACTATGGCCTTGTTGGGGTGCCTCCCTCTGCAGCCCCTCTCACTGGGGCAATATTCACTCAGGCTTTAGGCCCCACTCCTGTGCATTCTCTGGGGCATCTGCCACTTTGATCACTACTCTTCCTCAGGTACCAGTGGATCTTTCCCCTTGCCCGCCAGATCCCCTGCCCCTGCAGCCTAATCCAGTTCAACAGGCATTCCCCAGCCCCTCCCTCACAAGAAGTGGGACTTCCTATCTTCCTCCACAGTCTCCTGTCCCCACTGAGCCATCAGGGCGGTTTCCCTTAAGAGAAGTGCCTACCCTACCAGTGGGACAATGAGGATGGGTGTTCCACTCTCCCTTTCAGATCTCACCCAGATTAAAAAGAAACTGGGGAGATACTCTGAAGACCCCACTACGTTTACTGAAGGTTTTAGGGACATATCCCTACAGTTTGAACTTTCTTGGAAGGATCTGCATATTTTTTTCTCTGTCTGTTGTACCATTGAAGAGAAGGGGAGGATTTGGGAACATGCCAAAAAATTTGGGGATCATATGGCTAGTAATAATCCCATAAAATACCCCCCAGGAACAACTGCTGTTCCCACCAGGGACCCCAGATGAGACTATCAAGAGTGAGGACAAGGGAAGGAGAGACTTAATGGCAATTTGCCTGTTAGAAGGCCTAAAAATTGAATTTCAAAAACAAGTAAATTTTCAAAAAATTGGGGAAATTACTCAGGGAGAAAAGGAAAACCCTGCCGTTTTTCAAAACTGGCTAATAGAAGCTATTAAAAAGCATACAGATTTGGATCCTGACTCCATAGAAGGGGCAGCAATTCTTAGCATGTATTTTATTAATCAGTCTGCCCCAGATATTAGGAGAAAACTGGAGAAATTGGCAATGGGACCCCAAACACCTCAGGCCCCCTACTGCAGATGGCTTTTGGAGTCTTTAACAACAGAGACCTAGTTGCAGCAGAGGAAAGAGAACAAAGAAGGGCCAGGACCAGGGAGCATGCTCAATTCTTGGCTGCTGCCTTGGCCAGGAAAAGACCCAGGGAGCACCCCTCCAGGGCGCTCCCTTGGAGGAAGGCTGGCTACTTGGGCAGTGGGGAAACCTGCTTTCATTGCCATAAGGAGGGTCACTGGTCCAAGGAGTGCCCCTCCAGGGCATCCCCCCAGAGGGAGCCCCAGGAATCAATGCCTGTGCAACCATGCCCATGTGACCAGGAGGGACATTGGAGGAAGGATTGTCCCCAAGGTTGGAAAAGTGGTGGAGCTACCCCCCAGTACCCTGTCCTCCAGTCTTCTCAAGACTTGGAACGACGGAAAAGCCTGGATACTGGCAGTGCTCCTACTTTCTCTACCTCTCTCATCAAGCCCTGGGCAAAAATGAAGGCTGAAGGTAAGGTTACGCACTTTAACATGGCTAAGTTCTCTGCTTTAACCAGTCACTCTGGCTCTACCTGTCCCCTGACCCCTCAAGTCATAGGCATTGAAGGGGAAGCTAAGGAATGTCTCCAGACATGCCCCTTCCCCAGTCTACTTGAAGATCTGTTGTTTAAATACTTCTTCCTTATGCCCTCCTCTGACCCTGCCCCCCTTGTTGGGAAGGGACCAGATTGTGAAATTGGGGAGCCACTTCTCTGTAAACTTCCCATCTCCCTTTTGCCTCTGTTCACTACATCTTCCCTGATTTGTTTGAGAGTGTGGGAGACAGTCAGGCCAAATATTTGGGACACTGGAATTCCAGAGAGAGCTACTTTGGCCACCCCAGTCATCGTTAGTCTCCCAGACCCTAAAGTGCTCCCCCATCTCAGCCAGTATCTGATTAAGCCTGAGACTTAGGAAAGGACTACAACCTTTAATTGAAAAATTCCTTAAGTATAGAATCTTTGTCCTTTGTCCATCTCCATGCAACACTGTAACTCTTCCTGCAAAAAGTCTAGTGGAGAATCTCACAATTTATTTTTGCTTTTGAATGTACTTTTCCTGGGGAATCAAGTCCATAACAGCTAACTTGGACAGTATTGCCCTAGTTGATTTGAGATAACCTTCATTTATTTGGCCAGAGTTTGGGAAGAGATTTAAGGCACCTGAAACTAGCAGATGGTAGCTTAATTCAGTATGTGCATGATTTATTTGTAGCCCCACTCAGGCAGGTTCTTTGGCTTCTTCCACAGAAGCCTTTAATTTCTTAGGCATTCGAGGCTATAGGGTCTCTTGGAACAAAGTCCAGATAGCATGCCAGTCCATAAGGTATCTGGGACATGAACTCATGCCCACCTCTCTCTCCTTAACCTCTGAGAGAAGGACAATCCTATCTATCCCTGGTCCAGCCACTAAGAAACAAGTTTGACTGTTTTTAGGCATGACTGGATTTTGTAGACTCTGGATTCCTAATTTTGGTTTTATTGCTAAACTCCTCTATGACCCTACTCAGGGCACTGACTCAGATCAGGCTAAAGTTTTTGAGACTCTGAAAACTAATTTGAGCACCACCCCATCACAAGACCTACCCAATCTAGGAAAACCTTTCATTCTGTATTAATGAAAGGAGAGGACAGGCTTTGTGAGTCTTAACCTATTCCTTAGGATCTGACCCCGGACCAGTTGATATTTTTATTTACAGAAAATATGTGCTTTCCTAGTTCTACATACCTATGGAGCAATCTGGAAAGAAAGGGGATATCTGACAGGAAAAAACTACCCTATCAAACATGTCCTTCTATGTTTTGGCCTTGCCACAGTCATCTTTGATTCTGTCCAGAAAAATTATCTTTTATGCCAAGGAAATTGTGTTTTCTTTATACTCCTTTTGTTCCCATTTGGTGTGTGTGTGCCTAACCTCCTTGCCAGGTTTGTTTTTTCCAGGGTGCAAGCCATCAACTTCTAGATGACAGCCCAGGCTATATACCAACCTCCATCTGAATCCTGGGTCTCCAGCCCACTGGAATTGGCACCACCTAGATTCTAAAATCTGACCCCTTGAACAGGACCCATCAAGGCAAGGACAGCTCTACGCCTCTTGCCAGCAGGAAGAAGTTTCAGAAACTGAGACCTTTGCCCTTTACCCCAAAAGAATTTGTGTTAAATCTGTCTGAGGGGGGAATGATGGAGTTCGGACTCTGGGAACTTCCTTGAACTCCCATGGAATCTCCTCATTTAATCTGACTTTTCATGCTCAAATTGAGCTCTCGTTGTATCTCCTGACAGAATCTAGCCTTTCATACTCAAACTGAACTCTCCTTGTATCTCCCCACAGAACCTGGCTTTCCATACTCAAATCTGTGACCATTGTCTGTTATTTCTTGATTGCCCCACCTGCTTCCCACCTAGGCTCCCCCTAGTCTGATATCTCCTGATAGCCTCCAGCTGTTTCCAGCCTTTGACCCTCCTTGGATTCCCTCCTTGGTCTTCTCCTCCAGACCATTCCTAAACCCCTCCTCCCATCACCCTGGACTACCAGACCACCCCCCAGATCCCTCCTATACTCATTTCTGTATTTAAGTTCCATCTTGCCTCCATTAAGGCGCTCAGATTCAATGCAGCTCAGATTCTGTCTAGTTGAGATTCTCCCTGGCCCACTTATGAATACAAGGGTTACAAATGCTTAGGCTCCTTAAGAGGCAACCCAATTTGGCAGATCTTTAATAATTAAGCTTTGTTTTCTCTGGCTTTAAGAAAAAAAAAAGAATATGTAGTCAGTTTTTTAAGATGTCATTACATAAGTATTTATTCTCTTTTCTATTCCCATTCTGGTAATTATGATCTAAGCTTTCTCTAAAAGAATATTCATTTCCTAAAGATATTTTTGCCCTCTCTAAAGTAATAATTGGTGAAATAAAGAGAGAATCATAAAACATAAAATGTACAATTTCATTTTTAAACATTTTTTTCAAACATTTCTCATAAACAAATTGAACACAAATAGAATGTGAAGGTCAGAATTTAATAAGCAAAAATAAATAAATCTGTGTAGCTAGTTTTTCTGATGCCTCATCTCTAAGATAAATTGCTCATGTATACATAGAAATACCTACATGCATAAAAAGATAATCTGGATAGATGATAGATAAATAGATTATTATTTATAAGAAGAAAGACCATTCTCCAAATGTTTAAATGATATAGATAAGCAGTTCAGAAAGAAAGAAATCAAATGTATCAATGGCTGTATGAAAAAGGGAAATAAGTAATAATTAGAAAAATACAAATTAAAGAAAATCTAAGGTTCCACATCACACTCTTTAGATTGCCAAAGCTGATAAAAATATCAACGTTTAGAAGGGCTGAAGGAAAACATTCTTGTTGATGTTATTGTTATAATCCCTGTTTTACTAATGGGGAAATAGAAGCAGTTAGTCAATTAAGCATCTCCAAAGTATGAGACACTGCTCAGCACTCAAATGTTAAGCAGAGATTGTGATTTTTCCAATTCAAACAATTAGTAAGTATCTTAGGATAGATTTAAATTTAGATTTTGCTTATTTTACCCCATCACTCTACCCCTGTACCACTTAACCAGTATCCTATCCATTGTATACTAAAGACAATGACAGAAAAATAAGAAATTTGTCTTTTGGAACTAATATCACATGACAGTATTAATTATACATAGAAATGTATTTCACATTCCATTTTTGTAATTTACATTCCTTTTCTCTCTTGACTCAAGACCTCTAACCTTTGTATTCTGGCTTCTTTTCACTATATGATTACTTCCATCTGACTTTCCCCCCAGGGCAGGAACAGAGCAATGTTCTCTATCATTGTCTCCCTTCTGATTTATTCCACAGAGTTCTGCTTTGAATGGAAGATTGGACTACTTCAAGATATGTACCTTTCTGAAATCTGTACTTTATATTCTCCCTGTTGCCTGACCCATAACTACAGTCCTGTGGCCTTATTGATTTACTATACATGAGTAACTTGTGGGATGTTTGCTGCTGTTTAAGTAAAGTGTTGAGAATATTTAAGAAATTAAATTGATTCTGTATCATTTTATATTTGATATTATTCTGTAATTGATCCTATTATTTATTACTATTCCATTTTCCCTCTAGATTGGTTTAAAGATTCAATTAAAAGAAAAGCTGTTACCTAGAGCATGTTATCTTTAAATGCCTACAAAGTTATCTGGTATATTTATAAAAGGTACATCATCAAACTTTACTTGTCATTGTACAACTAAGGAAAAGTCCTATCACCCTAATAATTTCTTCTAGGTGCCAGAGAGTCTTATAAAGTCCAACAACAAGATCAACAAGCTATGGATGGGTTTCATAAAAATAGCATTACTTAACTGTCAGAGAAAGATGGATACCTACACCAAATGGGTGTTACATTGCTTTTAAAATAACCATTCATAACGGGGGTGGAGCCAAGATGGAGGAAATAAAAACATGAATTTTCTAGAGCGCTATGGCCAAATCTAGGCAAATGCATATAAAAATTACTCTGGACAAATTCTGGAGCTTCAGAAACCACAGAATGATGGAGTAAAGCAAATCTCCAGTCCAAAACTGACACAGATGAGCTCAAAAAGGATTTTGAAAATAAAATAATAGAAGTAGAGGAAAAATTGGGAAGAGAAATGAAAGCGATGCAAGTAAATCATGAAAAACAAGTCAACTGCTTGCTAAAGGGGACCCAAAAGTGCTGAAGAAAGTAATACCTTAAAAATTAGACAAACCAGGGAGACTTCAGGGAGCCAAGGTGGCAGAGTGATCAGTAATTGCTATCTCCCTCCCCTTGTTGACTTTGAAGAGCCCAGGGAATATCAACCCAGGAAAATCATGAAACAGTGGGAGCAGCAGAAGAGGTAAACAGTCTCTTAACCTGGAAGGCTAGGAAAATTGCTTAGGAGGGTTCCTCTTGATGTGGGTAAAAAGGAACAGTGCAGGACCAGAGCTATCTCAGACAGCCCCACCTCAGCAAACCTGGAGAAGATCCTGAGCCCTAGGGAGGTGAAGCCCACAACTGTCAACAGCAGGATGCCAAGGGTGCATCAGCACACCAAGAGAATTGGATAGAAACTGGCATAGATTGGATCAGCAACCACTAAGCTTTCCTGTGCTCTAACTCAGCCAAGGAAACCTCCTATGGCCAGAAAATCCCTCCCCCACACTTAACACAGATTCAGGGCAACTCCAGGGAAACCCAAAAAAACTACACCTGGCCTCTGCTTTCCAACACCAGCCAACTCAGCACCAACTAAGCTGCAGCATTTTAGCCTCTAGAACCAGAGACCACAACAAAAAGCCTCAAATTTAGCCACAAGTACTTTGGGATAGAGTCCTCTTTGCCCCAGACCCAGAGATCTACTTTAAAAGCCAGAAAAAAAGGGAATATCATGGGTAATAAGGAAAGCAGAAAAGACCATAGAATCTTTCTGTGGCAACAAAGACCAAAACAAGAATCCTAGAGAAGTCACCATTGAGACTGTACTCCCATCTGAAAGTTCAGAAGGGAATATGAGCTGGTGTGAAGAACAAAGAACATTTCTGGAAGAACTCAGGAAGGGTTATGAAAGTCAAATCAGAGAAATAGAAGAAAAACTGACCAATGATCTTAAAAATATGAAAATAGAAATCACAGAATAAATTGAAAGGAAAATTGGACCAGTGGAAAAAGAGGTACGAAACCTAACTGGAGAAAATAACTCCTTAAAAGGAACAATTAGACGATGGAAAAGGAGATGCAAAAGTTAACTGAAGAAAACAATTTGATAAAAATTAGAATCAGGCAAGTAGAAGCTAATTACCCTATGAGACATCAAGAATCAGTCAAACAGAATCTAAAGAATGAAAAGATAGAAAAAATGGAGAATATCTAATTGGAAAAGCAACTGACCTGAAAAATAGATCCAGGAGAGAAAATCTAAGGATCATTAGTCCACCAGAAAGTCATAAGGAAAGAAAAACATGGACATTTACTTCCAAGAAATCATCAAGGAAAATTGCCCAGAAGTCCTAGGTGCAGAGGGCAAAATAATCATTGAAAGAATCCTTCATGCAACTCATGGAAGTGATTCCAAACTAAAAACACAAAGGAACATCGTTGCCAAATTCTAGAACTATCACATGAAGGAGAAAATGCTGCAGGGAGCCGGAAAGAAACAATTGAAATATGGAGGAGCTGCAGTCAGGATCACACAGGACCTTGCAGCTTCTGCATTAAAAAATCAGAGGGATTAGAATGTGATGTAACTCAAGGCAAAGGATCTGAGACTACAAGCAAGAATCAGTTCAGTCAACTTGATGAATATTCAACGAAATAAGGAATTTCTAGACCTTTCTGATGAAAAGACCAGAGTTCAATAGAAAATTCAATTTTCAAATGAAAGTCTCAAAGGAGGCATAAAAAGATAAACAGGGGGAATAATATCTTGTTATTCAATATGGACAAACTGTTACATTCCGATAAAGGAAGACAATACTTGTTAATCTTGAAAATTGTATGTTTATTATGATACACAAAAGGGATATACATAGAGGGAGTAATATAAAGTAATGATGTCAAAACAAAAATTTGATTTGAGAGCAAAGAAATTGTAATGGAAGATGTAACAAAGAAGAGACAGAAAAAGGTAAATTAAGTCACAGGAAGAGGCACAAACATGTATTACAGTACAGGTAAAGAGGGGACATGGAGATGAGCATTGTTTAAGAGTTACTCTAATCTGATTGGGTTCAAGGAGGGACAACAAACTCAGTTGAGTCCAGAAATAGTACTAGGTATATAGGCAATAGGAGGGGAAGGGGGGAAAAGGGAGGGGAATGTAAAAAGAAGGGAAGAAGTAGTAAGGGAAAAGGGAATTAAAAGGGATGGGACTGAAAGAAGGAAGGGATGACTGTAGGAGGCAGTGGTGAAAAATGAAAAGTCTATTTTGGAAGGCAAGGGATAAGGGAGAACTAAAAGCATATATGAGGTAAAGGGATGGAGTAAAAGGCACAGACAGTAATCATAACTGGGAATGGGATGAATTCTCCCATAAAATAGAGAGAGATTGCAGAATGAATTAAATACCTTAATCCAACAATATGTTGCTTACAAAAAAAGAAACACATTTGAAACAGGGGGATACATACAGGGTAAAGTAAAAGTTTGGAGCAGAATATATTGTGCTTCAGTTGATGTAAAAAAAAGCAGGGGTAGCAACCCTAATCTCGGGCAAAGGAAAGCAGAAATAGATCTAATCAAAAGAAACAAGGAAGGAAACTATATCCTTTTAAAAGGCACCATAGACAATGAAGCAATTTCATTACTAAACATACATTCTCCAAATGATATAGCATCCAAATTCTTAGAGGAAAAGTTAAGGGAGTGACAGGGAGAAATTGACAGCAAAACTATGTTATTGGGGGAACTCAACTTGCCTCTCTCTGAACTTGATAAATCTAACTTCAAAATAAAGAAGCTAAGGAGGTGAATAAAACTCTTCATAAGGTAGATATGATACATCTCTGGAGAAAACTGAATGGGAATAGAAAGGAATATACCTTTTTCTCAGTGGTACATGGCACAAATACAAAAACTGACCATGTACTAGGGCATACAGATCTCATAATCCAGTGCAGACAGACATAGTCAATACATCCTTCTCACATCATAACACAACCCAAATTATATGTAATCAAAGGCCATGGGAATATAAACCAAAAACTATTTGAAAACTGAACAATCTAATCTAAAGAATGAGTGAGTTAAAAACAAGTCATATAAAAATCAAGAACTTCATTCAAGAGAATGACAATAATGAGACAACCTGCCAAATCTTATTGGATATTACAAAAGGATTTCTTAGGGAAAGTTATATATTTGTATGCCTATATGAAAAAAATGAAGAGGGGATAAATGAATTGGGCATGTGGCGAAAAGGTTAGAAAAAGAAAACTTGAAAACCCTCAACTAAATACCAAATTAGAAATACTGAAACCAAAGGAGAGATTAATAAAACTAAAATTAAGAAAACTATTGACCTAATAAATGAAACTGAGTGGATTTTATGAAAAAAAAGTAAAATTGATAAACCTTTGGTCAATTTGATAAAAAAAGGAAAGAATAAAACCAAATTACCAATATCAGAAATGGAAAGGGTGAACTAACCTCCAAAGAGGAAGGAATTAAATTAAAACAGTAATTAGAAATTGCTTTGCCCACCTATGTATGCATAAGTTTGACAATCTAAATGAGATCAATGATTATTTCAAAAAATAGAAATTACCCAGTTTAACAGAAGAGAAAGTTGAATACATAAATAACCCCATCTCAGAAAAAGAAATTGAACATGCCATCAATGAACTCCCTGGGAAAATTCTCCAGGGCCAGATGGATTTAGAAGTGAAATCTATAAAACATTTAAAGAACAGTTAATTCCAGTACCATATAGACTATTTGGGAAAATTGCTGAAGAAAGAGACCTACCAAATTCTTTTTATGATACAAATATGGTTCTGATACCTAAACCAGAAAGAACTGAAACAGAGAAAGAAAATTATACAGCAATTTTTCTAATGGATATAGATGCAAAAATTTTAATAATATTTTAGCAAAAAGAATGCAGCAAAATATCAAGAGAATAATATGCTATGATCAGTAGGGTTCATACCAGGAATGCAGGACTGGTTCAATATTAAGAAAACTATTGGCATGTTAAACATGTTTACAACAAAACTAAAAGAAACCACATGATTATCTAAATAGATGCAGAAAAGTCTTTGGATGAAATACAATGAAAACACTTGAAAACACAGGAATGAATGGAGCTTTCAATAAAATATACACAGTATCTACCTAAAATTATCAGCAAGCATGTAATGCATTTCCAATAAGATGAGGAGTGAAACAAGGATGTGCAATATCACCACTGTTATTCAATATGGTATTAAAAATGCTAGCTGTAGCAATAAGAGAAGAAAAGGAAATTGAAGTAATTAGAATAGGCAAAGAAGAAATTAAGTTTGACTCTTTGCAGATGATATTGTGATATACTTACAGAATCTCAAAGAATCAAGTAAAAATCTACTTGAAATAATAAACA
Organism: Potorous gilbertii; assembly: GCA_028658325.1. NCBI lineage: Eukaryota > Metazoa > Chordata > Mammalia > Diprotodontia > Potoroidae > Potorous > Potorous gilbertii. The sequence continues at coordinate 54,595 of JAQQSK010000026.1, forward strand.
AGTTTGGCAAATTTGCAGGTTACAAAATAAACCCAGATAAATCATCTGCATTTCTATATATTACTAACAAAGCCCAACAGCAAGAGATAGAAAGATAAATCCCATTTAAAGCTACAGTAGATACCATAAAATATCTGGGAGTCTACCTTTCAAAACAAACCCAGGGACTATTTGAACAAAATCGCAAATATTTTTTGCACAACTAAAGTCAGATCTAAGTAAGTGGGAAAATGTCAGTTGAGCATGGGCAGGCTGAGCTAATATAATAAAAATGCAGTGCCCTACTAATCAAACTACCAGATAATTATTTTCCAGAGATAGAAAAAATAATTTCAAAATTTATCTGGAAGAGCAAAAGGTCTAGAATAGCAGGGAACTAATGAAAAGAAATGCTAGGGAAGGTGATCTGGCTCTACCAGATCTCAAGTTGTATTATAAAGCAACAATTATCAGAACCACTTGGCAGTGATTAAGAAACAGAAGGGTAGACAAGTGGAATATGCTAGGTACTGAAGACATGGTAGGCAATGAATATAGCAATCTACTGTTTGATAAACCCAAGGACCCCAGTTTCTGGGATAAGGACTCACTGTTCAACAAAAATTGCTAGGTAAACTAAATAATAGTGTAGCAGAAACTGGGCATATACTAGTGCCTGACACCATACACCAGAAAATGTGCAAATTGATACATGATCTAGGTATAAAGATTGGTACTATAAACAAATTTGGGAAGCAAGGAATAGTTTATTTCTCAGATTTATGGAGAATTGAGAAATTTATGACCAAACAAGAGATAGAGAAAATTGTGCCAAATGAATAATTTTGTTTACATTAAATTGAAAAGTTCTTGCACAAACATAATGCAACCAAAATTAAGAGGTAAGCAGAAAACTGCAAAAGAATTTTTGCAATTGGTGTCTGTAACAAAGGCCTCTTTTCTAAAACATATAGAGAACTGACTCAAATGTTTAAGAATACAAGGTATTCCCCAGTTGATAAATGGTCAAAGGATATGAACAGGGAGTTTTCAGAGGAAGAAGTTAAAGCTATATATAATCATATGAAAAATACTCTAAATCACTACTGATTTGAGAGATGCAAATCAAAACAACTCAAAGGTACCACATCACATCTATCAGACTGGCTAACATGACAAAACGGGAGATGATAAATGCTGGAAAAGATGTGGGAGAGTTGCACCACTAATTCCTTATTGGTGGAACTGTCAGCTGATCCAACCATTCTGGAGAGCAATTTGTAACTATGCCTAGAGGGCTACAGAATTGTGCATACCCTTTGACCCACCAATATTGCATCTAGGAATGTATCCCCAAAAGATCATAAAAATGGGAAAAGGTCCCACATGAACAAAAATATTTATAGCCGTTCTCCTTGTGGTAGCCAAAAACTGGAAATCAAGGGAATGCCCATCAATTGGAGAATGATTGAACAAGTTGTGGTATATGAATGTAATAGAACACTTTTGTACTTTGAGAAACGATGAGTGGGAAGTCTTCAAAGAGGGTTGTAAAGACTTAAATGAACTGATGCCGAGTGAAAGGAACAGAACCAGGAGAACTTTGTACACAGCAATAACCACAGTGTATGAGGAAATTTTTATTATTAACTTAGGATTTCATTGCAATGCAGGGACTTAAAAAATTTCCAATGGACACTTGAGGCAAAACATCTTCCTCATCCAGAGAAAGAGCTACAGAATTGAATTACAGATAGACGCATTTGATTTTATTTTGTGTTATGTTTTATTTGTTATCTTTTATATTTTCTCCCATTCATTTGAATTCTTCTATGAACCATATATTTAACAGAAATATACGTATAGAACCTGTCTCAGGGAGGTATTGGGAAAAGAGAGGGAATTGAGGGGCAGGGGGAGGGAATCTAATGTATTTGAAAGTGTTTGTTGAACACTGAAAACCAGTAAATTGTTTTCATTTTTAAAAAATAGACCAACCAAAATGGCAAAAGAGATTCACAAAGTCAATGAGGAGAAGAATGTTAACTGTTAAAAAGCAGAACTGGCCAGATGGAAAAGGAGTTCCAAAAGCTGAGTGAAAAAGAATAATTCTCTAAAGATTAGAATGGAGTAGATGGCTGTAATGACTTCCTGAAAAATCAAGAAATTACAGAACAAAACCAAAGGAATGAAAACATAGCAGACAACATGATATATCCCATTGGAAAAACAGCTGACCTGGAAAATGGATCCAGGAGAGACAATTTAAAAATTATTGTACTACCTGAATGCTAAGAAAGAAAGAGCCTAAGCATCATCTTTTAAGAAATGATCAAGGAAAAATGCCCTGTTATTCTAGAATCAGAAGGTAAAATAGATATTGACAGAATCCACCAAATGCTTCCTGAAAGAAATCCCCAAAGGAAAACTCCTAAGAATATTGTAGCCAAATCCAGAGCTCCCAAATGGAGAAAATATTGCAAGCAGCCAGAAAGAAATTATTCATGTGTTATGGAAACATACTCAGCATGACATAAGATCTAGCAGCTTCTACATTAAGAAATTCTTGGGCATGGAATATGATATTCCAGTGGTCAAAGCATCTAGGATTAAAACCAAGAATCACCTACCCAGCAAAACTGAGTATAAAACTTCAGGAGAAAATATTTCATTCAATGGAATAGAGGACTTTCAAGTATTCTTGAAGAAAAGACCAGAACTGAATAGAAAATTTGACTTTCAAACACAAGAATTAAGAGAATCATGAAAAAGTAAGGAAAGAGAAATCATAAGGCACTTACTAACGCTGAACTGTTTACGTTCTTATGTGGAAGCATAATATTTGTAACTCTTGAGACTTTTATCTATATTAGGGTAATTAGAGGGACTATATTTATAGAGAGAGGGCACAGGTTGGGTTGTATTCTACAAAATAAAATTAAGGGGTGATAGAGGAATATATTGGGAGAAGAAAAAGAGAAATAGAATGAGGTAAATTATCTCTTACATAAAAGAGGCAAGAAAAAGCTTTTTCAATGGATGGGAAAAGGTGAAGGTGAGAGAGAAAGAGTGAACTTTATTGTCATTGCATTTGACTTAAGATGGGAATAACATGCAGACTCAATTTGTTATGAAAATCTCTCTTATTAATGGAAAATAGGGGAGAAGGAGTTAAGCAGGGGATGATAGAAGGGAAGGCAAATGGGAGCATGGGATGTTTAGAAGTAAACACATTGAGGATAGACAGGGTCAAAGGAGAGCATAGAATGGATGTAGAGCAGGATAGAATGGAGGGAAATCTACTTAATCTTTTACAACGTGACTTTTATGGAAGTGCTTTGTGTGACTACACATGTGTAACCTATATGGAATTGCTTGCCTTCTCAATGGGGGTGAGAGGAGGGAGGAAGGGAGAGAAGTCGCAACTCAAAGTTTTAAAAGCAAGTGTTAAAAATTATTTTTACATTCAACTGCAAATTAAAACATACAGGAAATGGTGTATAGAAGTCTATTTTCTCCTATAGGAAAATAGAGGAATAGGGGATAAGAGAAGGGAGGTGTGTGATGGAAGGGAGGGCAGATTGGGTTAAGGGGTAATCATAATGCACACTATCTTATGGTTGGCAGAAGGGAAAGATGGGCAGAAATTAATTAATTAAAAAATAAAATAATTAATCATGTTGTCCCCAAACCCACAGGCTATCTACCTTATAAACAATACCATTTTTTAACTAATGCAGATTGCAATTCCTCTCTAACTCAATGAAACATCCTTTGGGATTATTGTAACCCAAAATTTTACTATTAGCTATCCTTCTGATAAGGCACTCCAAATCTACATAGGGTCCTTCTTGGAACATAGGACATGTTATACACACACACATACACACAAAATACACACAAACATATAGATGGGTGTATATACATATGTGTGTATGTATGTGCATATACACATATATAAGTATATGTATCTGTGTACATGCAGACACACTACAACCACAGGCAAAGCCTTTTAGCCCTAGTGATTCCATTTGTATCTCCTTTGAAAATTCAGGGCAACCAAAAGGAGCCACAAAAGTGTCTCCTATTATATTGTTATAGAATATAAAATTGTGTTTCAGTTATTGATTACATGAGAATTATGATGTACTATTTATCAAGCATATATCTCTCTATTTTATCATTTACTTGAAATTTATAATTAGAAGATCATCTCCTGTGTCTGTTTCCTCATCAAGAATTCATATGTGACCTTAACACATGCATGGGAGATATCATTTTAGGAAGAGAGCATTGACTGAGTTTTGCCCTATTTAATTAAGTATTTTTTTAAAGTAATGTTAAATAAACATTTTAGTACTTTTCATTTAATTATATGACATTGAAGATATGCCCACTACCATTATGAAAAATGTGTTGCAGAGAGTGCACGTGGAAAAGGGATTCAATCTTTGGAAGTTCTCATCTTTCCATTTAAGAATCACTCCTGATTATAAGGAGTATTTAAAAACAAATAAAAATGTTCATCTCTGTACTGTTAGTAAAGGATGTGCATCTGTCAAGTAGCTAGTGTTAAGATGGACAACACAAGAATGCACTAACCATCAATTTAGAGTACTTATAGGTCATTTAGGTCAAACACTTATTTTTATATATTGGAAGAATGAGGCTCAGAATTAAATAACTTGCCTAAAGTCACAAGTGATAAGTAAAACTAGAGAACCAGAATTGGGAAGTCAATGTCCTTTCAATGTGAACTGATCAAAATCAAGAAATTACAGAATTTATCTATGTAAGTGTTGTAAATAGAATTTGAAGCTATTGTATTGCTTGATTTCTTCCTCAAGTGGCATTTTATTTCTCTAAGATAACTGGATTTCTGTATTCAGAATCAGGAGCTGAAGGGGTATGCCTCAATAATGTTAAGTCCTCAGGAGCAAAGTAGGATTTCCATGGCTACTCTTGATGTGGCCATCCCCAAATGCTCTTTAATATTTGTGACTTATATAAGCATAGCAAAAATAAATATGGGACAGCCCTAGAAGCCAATGCAAAGAAAAAAGTTGGAACTTGTTCTTTATTTGTTAGTAAAATGTACTGATATGCAGTGAAAACATTTGGGCTATATTTCATTGAATTTGTTATTTAAAAATGAAATCTTCATCAGAGAATTAAAAAAAATTCATGAAGAGTTTGGATATAATTATCAGTTAATCAAACTTGATTAAAGAAATTAAAGTTATATATCCCTTTCCATTTTTTATAACAGTGTGACAATGTGATAATTCTTTTTTTTATAGTGAATGGGTTACCAAATTGCAATCACTTTTAAATCTCAGCTAAATCTCCAGTGCTTTCTCAGGATTTAACCAAAAAGTAAGATTAAGGAATCTGACAAACAGAAATAAATTGACTTCTCTACTTGGAATGAAGTCTCTCCCAAGAATCTCTCCTCAAATAAATGAGGTTCCATCTTGGAGACTGACCACAATATGACATTTTCTCTTCCTTTCACTAATTGTCTTCACTTGGAGTTACTTTAGGATAACTAGATAATGAATTCTTGGTATTGATTGTGTCTAGGTTCCCCAGTTGCCACATAAACACGTAACCTAGCAGATACAAATTTGATCAGCCTTTATTTCACTCCCATAGAAAATGCAATACAGAAAGGACTCATAGGAATCCAGGAACAGATAAATAATATGTATATTACTACAAAACTCAATTAACTCCCCCATTATTCATGGAAAGGAGGTGTGGTGTAGCTGAAATAGTGTTAAATTTAACATCAAAGTATATAGTTGTTTTTTAAAAATAATACTTTATTTTCTCTCAATTGCATATAAAGGTAATTTTTACATTCATTTTAAAATAAATTTTAAGTTCCAAATTTTCTCCCTCCCTCCCCCATATTTTCCCTCCTAAAGATGCTAAGTAATTTGATATAGGTTACATATGATCAATCTTGTAAAGCATATTTTCCTATTAGCATATTATGAAAGAAGAAATACCTCAAAGGAAAATAAAGGAAAAAAAGTGAAAAGAGTATGCTTCAATCTCCATTCAGACTCCATCAATTCTTTCCCCAAAGGTCGATAGCTTTTCTTTCATCCTTTGTAACTATATTGGATCATTGTAGCTAACTCCTATTACTGCTGCTTACCACCTTCATGACTTTGAACAAGTTCCATAACCCCCCTGGACCTTAGTTCCTCATTTGTAAAGTGAGAGGGAAATGTAGGATGGCCTGTCAAGTTCCTTCCAGTTCTAAATCTATGATTCTATGACTTTTTAACATTTTACCAGTCCCCTTTTGCACAGAGTAGTGCACTGCCCCCTAAAGTTTAGAGAATTATTCCAGGGTTTAGAATACATTCAGAAGGTAAAGCTGTTCAGGAAACCTTAAACAAGCACTCTTTATGTGCCAGCTTTTTTCTGCTAGTATGTCTCTGTGAATGAACCATGTGAATGACCTTTATTCCCCCAAGGGGAACAATATATTGGTAATGTCTTTATTTCTAAAAAAGTTGTAATCCCAAACTTTTGAATTTCGGAACTATCAGACTTGGAATTATTTCATGGTAATTTATAAAACTGACTTTACCCAGGACATCTCTTCTGTAGCAAGAAGTTAGGTAGAACCTAGGTTCCTGCTGCTTATGAAATTAAAAATTCCCCTGACTCTATATTTGAGTCTGGGTTTCACAAATTTAGTACATTCATTACCCTCTAAGGCTAAGTGGGCACCAACTCTTCTGTGTCTTTCATGAGCTCTGGCAGTGAATCTTTTGGTGCCTTAGTTGGTACTATATCTTAAGGGGCAAGGTTCATAGTCATCTCTGGGGCTAAGGGAAGGATGTTTTGTGAGCTAGCTCTTGAGATTCACAAATTCTGATCATAAGACACATAAGAGTTCTCTGGTCCTTCTTCCATTTAATTCTGTTTCAAGTCCCCATCATCAGTTGCTGGAAAAAAAAATGCATATGGGCATATGCATCCATGTCCATCCACACTAAATCACAGGTACATTTTTGTCTCTGCTTCAGTTTATCTGCCCAGAGAAAGAGATAGAAACAGAGTCTGTGGCAGGTTAACTTATTTATAAAATATGGTGGAGGGTGACTTTGATCCTTCAGTAAGTCAATCTTCAAGATTGAAATCTCAGGAAGATATCAATGAAAATATCCTTACTCCAGGAGAAAGTAGCCATCCAATTCCGTAAGGGTGACTGAGGAACTAATAAAATTGATGGGATTGTCTTCATCAATCTCCCTCTCACTCAATGTATCTTCTGGATTATATGAAAACAGTTGTATGAGGATTAGGAAGGAAAATGAACTATTTAATTAGTGCTTCATTTCATGTGCATCTTTCAGTGTGCAAAATTACAGCGAAAATGATGTGATTTTATAAATATCGTAGTGGAAAGTACATTGGAATTATTCGACCATAATAACTGTCTCTCAGGTAATATTCACAAAACCAAGGGAGACTATTAATATGCCAGCAGAGTTCTGAATTTCAAAGTATTACAGACTTTCCATATAGAAGGCAGAAGTAAAACATTTATTCAGACACCAGAAAGCCAAATCCATCATAGTAACCAAAGAGTCAATTCACATTAGCACAGCAGGAGACAAAGCCATTCCCAAGGCTTCTCCACTCCCTCCACCCCCTGCTGGGGTGTTCCCACAAACAAACACTCATGAGCCTAGCTGTGCCTGCCTGCCTGAGACCTCTCTCCTCTGCCCCCAATCACTGTCATCAAGTTTCTACCTTTCTGTTCCACCTGTTCAGCAAGCTCCTCACACCACATGTGACTTAGTCTTTCATGTGATTTAAGAAGGTAAAATGGGCCTATTAATGAATAACTAAGATCTTCCCATTTAAGTTACCATCACACTGTCTTACCTGCTCTAATCAAATCTTATTCAACAGTTATAATAATGAAAATTGCAGTAAGAAAACATGTCTATATGACATAGAGACTTCTGGAGTACTAGCAGAGCAATTAAAAAAAAAAGTAATGATGGAAGCCATTCCCTGAACCCAGCAAAATTAATTTTCAAGATGTATCTCTGCTGCCTCTGTTCTCGTTGAACCAGTAGCTCACCATAGTCAGCCAGTAAATACTTATTAAATGCCTATTCTGTTCCAGGCACTGTGAGAAGTATTAGGGACACAAAAAGAGGTGAAAGACAATCTCCAAACTCAAATAGCTTACAATATATAGGGAAAGAAAGCAAATAAAAATATACAAACAAATTTTATAGAGGATAAAAAGAAGACAATTAAGAGAGAAGGCACTAGAATTAAGAGTGCTTGGGAAAGTTATCTGTAGAACATAATAGATACATAGCATATATAGTATCATAATATTTGATTAACATCAAAGTAGTCAATATTCAATAAAAACTGCTGGAAAAACTGGAAAACAATCTGGTAAAATTTCTATTTTGATAAATATTTCCAAATATAATAAGATCAAAATGGGTACATGAATTAGATAAAAAAAGTATGTCAAAAAATAAATTAAAAGACCAAGAAGTCACTTCTTTTTGAAATGTCCACATTGTAAGTCCTTTTTGCAACTATGATAAATGGAAAAGCTCCAGAAGGGACAGTGAAGATCAAAGAAGATAAAATTGATAGTTTTGGTTATATAAAATTCAGGTTTTACACAAGCACAATCAATGAAGCTGAAAGTAGATGTAATAATGGTAAAGAGGAAAAATTTGAGGTGCAATGTTCTCTGCTCAATGTCTTGTAAGGATAGAAAAGTAACTGAGAGATGTAAGAAAGAGTCATTTCTCAAAAGGAGATTTAAATTATAAACAATCATATGAATAAAAAGTTTTCTAAATTACTAAGTAGAGAAATGGAAATTAAAACTGTAAGGCTCTACTATACATCCTTCAGATTGGAGGATGAAAAGATGAAAATACACACACACACATATGCATGCACACACATGAATAAAACAATAAATAACAATGTAAAAATAACCAATATAAGTAAACAGAAACTAAGAGTTGTAATGGGAAGTGGGATACAAGGCATTTGGAAGCTTTTAAAGCATACTAAGATTAAAATAGATTAATCAAAGATGGTCATAAGAACCAAGGGTTTATTGTAAGGAAATGAAGGAGAAACATATATGATTCAGTGGAAGAAAATGATAAACATAACAATTGTAATGTAAAAATCAGAAGAAAAATAGAAGTGAAAAACAAATTCAATAATTTATTGCATAGCATAAAAATATTTAAAATTAATAGTATTTTCAGAATGAAAACTAGGGGTTAGAACAAAATTTATCCTGGCTCAAGTGACTTCAAAAGTGACATAATCATATCTAGGTATTAGATGACACAACAATTAAATATTCAGAACATCTAGAAGGATTGAATAAGGAAATTACATTACACATAAAAAGTCACAGAAAGTGATTAACAATATTATTTATCGAACTTATACATCAGATTGTATAGCCATAATTATAGTTAATAAATAAGTATTAAGTATATATCATTTTTCAGGCACTGCTTAACCTGGAGGATGCAAAGAAGAAAAAGAAAAGACAGTTCCTGCACTGAAGGAGTTTACAATCAGATAGGGGAAGACAATGCATAAAAAGGAAGTTGAAAGATGGGGGAGCAGTGATGACACAGGACTGCTGACTCGGGGAGCAAGTTCCTGGAGTTGATGTTCCTGGAGTTGAAATCAAGCAGAAGAACTTGTGAGAAATGGACAGCTGACTGGAAAATTCTGAGGCAACTGTAAAAGGAAGCTTTGAGAGAAGTTGGCTTTGTTTCTTGCTCTGCGCTTCTGTCTGAGATGGGAGACAACTGAGAGTACTAAAGGGGTGGTGAGTATAAAGCAATCTCCATGATGAAGAAGTTTCTGGTGATGAGTTTATCCTGAGGGAAGCATGATATATATGTGAATTATATATATATATATATATATATATATATATATATATATATATATATGTGTGTGTGTGTGTGTGTGTGTACATATATATGTATATAGGTGTGTGTATATATACATGCACACACATACATAAGTTTATATATGTATATATACATATGACACATGTAAAGATAATTTATATACACTGTTTGGTAGTATACAATCTAAATTCAAAAAGGGATGACAACACAGTAGAAAAAACTAATAATTCAACAATTTTAGGAAACTTTAGTTTTCAAATATATGTATGTATACATGAACATGTATATCTGTATAATGGAAAGACAAAGAAAAACAGAACTCAACAGACTACTGGAAACAGAGTTTAGTGTTATGGGTATCTTTTGAATGTGGACATTAAACAATACATATTCTTCATAATCCTATAGAATATCTACAAAAACTGATAATGTGTTAAGGCAAAAATATCATAAAGAAATATATATATTATATATACCTACATATGTATGTCATCATTTATAGATTATAGCAAATAAAATTCGTAATTTACACAGGGAACTCTAATTAAAGACACAGATCTACACAGAGAATAAGTTATAATATCCTATAGATCACTAAGGAATATTGCAAATATTAATCACTATAAAAATAATAACAGTAAGACAACATTTGAGGAATGTAGCTAAAACCATACTCAGAAGAAAAATGATTACTTTGAAAATATATATTTAAAATGGGGAAAACAAATAATAAAATGAAAGAATTAAAAAATAACCAAATTTACAAATATAAAATAAATAAACAAGCAGAAAATTCTAGAAAATGTAAAGTTATGTGTGTTTAAGTGATAATAGCAAAGTTAATATACCCTTAGTTAACTTAGAAAGAGAAACTGACAGAAATAGTCATAAACAGGAAAAAAAATCAAATTTACAGTTAAAAAATGAAACATGTTAAGCTAAAACTAGGAACAAATAAAAGTAATTATAAGGAATAACCACTCCTAATTATACCAGGGCAACACTGAATATTTAAAGTAAATATATTACATCCAAATATGTAAAAAATGTATGTCAGAGGAAAATAAAAATAGGTGTAAGTAAACTACCAAAGACCAGACAGATTTCAAAAATAAATTTATGAAAAGTTGAAAGACCTAATAATGCCTTGACAAAATTATACTCAACACTCTAATTAGCGCAGAACTTGAAGTCATGAGTCCTGGGCTTGAATTTCAAATATACTACTTATATGCCATGTAAACTTGGTTAAGTAATTTTGCCCTTTTGTTTCCTCAGATGTAAAATGAAGACAATAGTGAATAGTCCATATCTTGAAGGACTTCTCTGAGGACAGTATGTTGTAATTCTCTTTTCAGCCCCTAATTCCAAGTTATTGTTGTTGCTGTTATCACCATCTTGATTTAGATTTTGGTTTTTGTTGGGCAGAGCCAAGATGGCAGGGTAGAAAGAGGCATATACTTTAGCACTTCCCCCACAGCCCACAAAATACCTGTAAAAAATGACTCTCAACAAATTCTAGAGCAGCAAAAGAACAGAAAAACGGAGCAAAAGAGATTTTCAGCCAAAGCTAACCTGGAAGGCTGACAGGAAAGGTCTATTTCATGAGAAGCTGAGTGGAGCAGAGCCCAGCTCTGGCCATGTAGCACTGGGAGGAATAGGACCTGAACAGACCTTCAGGGCAAACTTCCTAGCGAGAATGGTCCCTAATACCTCAACTCACAAGTGACAAAGAGATCTCCAAAGGTCAGTGTGGGAGGGCTTGACCAACTGGGCAAGAGGGAGCAGGGTTCCTCCAGCAATAGCCCAAGGCCATGCTAGAGGTGCCAAGCAGAAGGCTGCAGGAAGCTATGGTGGCTGGGAAGCAACCTGTGTCCATTGTCCAAGCAGCTCAGTTTAAAGCTTCTAGCAGTAGGGAGTAGCTGATCAAATCCTCAGTCCTGAGTGACAGCCCCACCCCCACCCAAAACCCCATGAAGTCAAGCAGCCAAGTAAAATCTCTTCCTTGAACAGAGCACTACGGAAAGGCGAGAAAATAGGACCATCCTCATGACAAAGCATTCAAAAGTCAAGTAATTGGCTGAGAAAATGCCCAAAAAAAGGGAAAAAAAATAAGACCATGGAAGGTTACTTTTGTGGTGAACAGATGTTTCCTCCTATCCTATCAGATTAAAAAGAAGAAGGCATACTTCTTCACATGAAGCCAAGGCCCCTGCCTCCAGTGCCTCCAAAAAGACCTTAATTTGGGCTCAGGCCATGGAAGAGCTTGAAAAGCAAGTTAGCAGCTTGCTAAAGAAGAACCAAAAAAAAAAAGGCTGAGGAAAATAACACCTTCAAAAACAGGCTAACTCAGTTGGAAAAAGAGGTCCAAAAAGCCAATGAGGAGAAAGAGGTTTTAAAAAGCAGAGTTAGCCAAATGAAGGAGAAGGTTCAAAAGTTCACTGAACAAAATAGTTCTTTGAAAGAGAGAATTGAGGTTAGGGAAATGAATGACTATGAGATAAACCAAGCAGTTAAAAAATAAAACCAAATTTGAAAAAATAGGAGATAATATGAAACAGCTCATCGGAAAAACAATTGACCTGGAAAATAGATCCAGGAGAGACAATTTAAAAATTATGGAACTACATGAAAGCCATGCTCAAAAGAAGAGCCTAGATGCTATCTTCAATGAAATTATCAAGGAAAAGTCTCCTGATATTCTAGACCCGGAAGGCAAAATAAATATTGAAAGAATCTGCTGATCACTTCCTGAAAGAGACCCAAAGAGAAAAACTCCTAGGAATATTGTGGTCAAATTTCAGAGTTCCCAAGTCAAAGAGAAAATACTACAAGCAGCTAGAAAGAAACAATTCAAGTATTATGAAAATACAATCAGGATAACACAGGAACTGGCAGCTTCAACATTGAGTGATTGAAGGGCTTGGAATAGGATATTCCAGAAGTCAAAGGAACTGGGATTAAAACCAAGATTCACCTATCAAACAAAACTGCATATAATATTTCAAAGGAATAAATGGTCATTCAATGATATAGAAGACTTTCAAGCATTCATGATGAAAAGACCAGAACTGAAGAGAAAATTTGACTTTCAAACATAAGAATCAAGAGAAGCATGAAAAAGTAAATAGGAAAGAGAAATCATAAAAGACTTTCTAAAACTGAACTGTTTACATTCCTACCTGGAAAGAAAATATTTATAACTCTTGCGATTTTCCTCAGTATTTGGTAAGTGGAGGAATTATACACACACACACACACACACACAGACAGACACACACACACACATATACATGTAGAAAGAAAATACAAGCTGTGTTGAATCAGAAGAGATGATACCCATAAAAAAAATAAAATAAAATAAAAAGTTAGGGGTAAGTTAGGAAAATACTGGGAGGAGAAAGGGAGAAATGTAATGGGGCAGACTATAACTCATAAAAGAGATAAGAAAAATCTTGTTCAATGGAGAAGAAAAGGCAGAGGGGCGAAGGGAAAAGTGAAGTTATTCTCTCCACATATGGCTTAAGGAGGGAATAACATGCTCACCAAATTTGATATGAAAATCTATCTTATTCTATGGGAAAATAGGGGAGGAGGCGACAAGTGGGGTGAGGGGAATGGTAGAAGGGAGGAAAAATGGGAGAAGGGAGTAACCAGAAATAAACACTTTTAAGAAGGGACAAAGTCAAATGAGAAAATAAAAAAAATAAGGAGGAACAGAGTAGGATAGAGGACAATATAGTTAGTATTACACAACATAATTATTATGGAAGTCTTTTGCAAAACGACACGTAGTTAGTCTGTATTCAATTACATGCCTTTTCAGTTGGGATGGGTAAGGAGGGAGGGAGGGAGAGAAGTTGGAATTCAAAGTATTAGAAACAGATGTTGAGAATTATTATTGCATATAACTGGGAAATAAGAAATACAGGTAATGGGGTACAGAAATTTATCTTGCCCTTCAAGAAAAGAGAGAAGATGGGGATAAGGGAAGGGTGGGGCGTGATAGAAGGGAGGGCTCACTGAAGGAAGGGGTAACCAGAATGCTAATTATTAGGGGGTGGGGGAAGGAGAGAGATGGGAAGAAAAATTGAACATGCTACAAAGTGATGTAAAAGCAATTCGTATTAAAACAATTGACTGAATTAATTACTGAGACTAAATCAGAGACTTCTTTACTTTGTGGAAAAGAACTTTAGTCTAAATTTCCTAGAGGCAGGTATCCTTGGGTAAAATTTGGCACTGATGGAAAAATTAAGCTTTTAATGTTAAATTCGATTTTATGATTGTTATTATTCAGAAACTAGAACATGTATAGAAAGGCTTGTAAGCCACTTCAGACTTACCTTAAAAGATGTTCCTTAGCTAATGTGAAATTATAGTCATATCTGAAACCTAGTTATTGGAGCTTGCTATTTTAAGATGCTATGGGACTATTAACTGACTGTTCTTCTGAGTCTAACTTCAGGTATGGATAGCAAGAGAGGCGGTCTGAGCCTCTAATTTATGATGCCAGTAAGCCTGTGAGATGCTGGTATGAACTCAAAAAGGTGATCTCATGGGAAGGGTGGGAGAGCGGCTGTTCGACCTGGGCTGAAGTAGAATTCTCCTGACTCAATTTCCCCACTGACTCCTGCTGACTTTAAGCCTGACTGAAGGCAAGTTGACAATCTGCTCCTGCCTGGAATTGACATGAAGTTGGGGAGATATTGTTTCCCTGCAATGTTCCTACTTTCTGTGACAATTTCCTATAGACAAAATGTTTGTAAGCTTAATAACAGACCTATTAAATTATGGATTGTTGGTAGGGGAGCATCCGAGGTTAAGTCTACAATTAAGCTATTAGACTTAGGACTTTCAACCAACAACAATTTAGGGTCCTTTAATTCTTAGGAGTAGTGTGGAGACAATTAGGTCAAGGGCTTGTGAAGTTAGCATACATAATTTTTATGTGTGTCTCGGTTAGTGTTTAAAAAAAATCATTTGTGGTCTATATTGTAAATGCTTTAAAAGAAGTATCACCTGACCAAAAGCTGGAATTGTTTTATGTGATATGAACTGTGTTAAAAATGAAAAATAAATTTAAAAAAGTAGATTTTGGTTTTTGCCACATCTGGAGTATAGGTTTATCCAAATCAGTTTTGTGCTATATAGAGTATGTCTGACTCCTTTGTATGCCTAGTGAGTGAACACTTGAAGTTCCATCATTTCAAATCAATACATGCTGTTGATTGAAAGAAAAAAAAATGCTCAAAAGCATAGCTTTTGTTGCAAAAATCACAACTGTGACAAACTTAAAGATTTATTCATTGCTGCTGTGACAAAAGGTATACTGAGGAAACAAGCCTGAGAATGTATAAGTTTTCATGACTTAGCTTTCTCAATAAAATTTCAAAGTTGTCACAGTCATTGATTTCAGACTCTAAGTGATTCTGTTGCTCATAGATTCAAATCTAGAGCTGGAGTGGCCCGCAAAAGCCATCTTGTTCAATGTCCTCCTTTTACAGATTAGGGAACTAAAACCAAAAGAGTTCATAGAACTTTCATACAAGGTCACACAGATAGTAACCCTGAGGTACTATCCTTCAAGGTTATATGTAGGGCATCCAAGGTAGTGAACTATTTAGTTGTCCTTATAGGTATGTATGCCACTGCCCATTGGAGCAAAATAAAATACAGCGATTCTATTGTCAAAAGTGCTTACTTGCAATGGTTATTACAGCTACAATTAATTATTCTTAGTAAAAGCACAGAACTTTTAAAAGTCAGAATGAGTTTTTAACATAAGATTATATGATTTACAGCTAGAAGACAAATTGGATATCAGCTAATGCAATGGTTGATTTTGCTGATCAAAACAAAACAAACAAAAGCCTAAGGCACAGTAAGATTAATTGATGTGTCCAAGGTTGCAAAGGTAGAAAATAGCAGTGGGCATTAGAACTCAAATTCTTTTGCACCAAATATTTTTTTTCTTCCTCACAACACCATGATGCTTCTAAGTGTACACAAATCATTAATTGCTTTTGTATTCTTTTCCTTCTTTGTTTAAAAAAAAACCCAAAAAACTTCCATGTTTGAAAAACAAATATCCCCAGACTTAAAAGAATACAAAGTTCAGAATATCTTTTTGACTGGCAAAAAGATTTTACTCTGTTCAAATTTCAGCAGTTCCCCCTTCACCAGAATTGATTTTATCCTCAATTCTATCTTTTGAGATTTCTAATTTTACCTTGCTTTAAGGAAATGAGACAGGAAATCCAAAATTTAGCTATTTAGCATATTAGAATTATTATTTGCAACCCTGACAGTCTAGTTCCCCACAATCCTGAACCCCAGGGTAGTCCCAATTTCAGAAAAATACAAATGCCCTTTTGAATGATTTTTTTTGTCAAATCATAGATTCTGATCCTTCCTTTATTAAGTATTATTCACTATACAAAACATAAAAAGATGCAGGTTGCATCTCAGAAGTGTAACTAAAACATTTTTACAAGGAAGCCAACAAAGCTGAATATTAAGTTGAATTTAGTAGTATAAGGCTTAAGAGAAATAAATGTAGATTTTAATATTTGATTTCAAATATAAAACACACAAAACTCACTGTACAGATGGGTTGGTATGGCCAGATAATTAACCTAATTGTCTGGATTTTTTAGTAATAGACAAATATCAATATCAGTCCAAATTTTTCAATGCAGCAAAATAAATAAATAAATAAAGTGGTCTTAGGCTGCACTAAATGAGACTTGGTTTTTCTGTACTTCATTGTTTTTGTTTTATTTTCTGCTAAAATATATCTTTCTGTTTTTTATTTAGTATTTTCCTTTTCCACAGTTATATGCAAAAACAATTTTAACATTCATTTTTAAAACCATGAGTTCTAAGTTCTCTCCCCTCCCTCTCTATCCCACCTCATTGAAAACACAAGAAATTCTATATAGGCTATACACGTGTTGTCATGCAAACCATATTCATAATAGTCATGTTGTGAAGGAAAATATAGACAATAAAACTCAGGAAAAATAGTTTAAAATAGTATGCTTCAATCTGTATTTAGACACCATCAATTCTTTCTCTGGGGATGGATAGCGTTTTGTCATTGTAAGTCCTTCAGAGTTGTCTTAGATTGTTGTCTTGCTAAGATTAGCTAAGTCATTCACAGCTTGATCACCTTATAATATTGCTATTACTTTGTTAACAGTACATTTCAATTCACATAAGACTTTGCAGATTTTTCTGAGAGAATCCTGCTCATCATTTCTTATAGTACAATAGTATTCCAACATAATCACATACCACAACTTGGTCAGCTATTCCCCAATAGATAGGTATCCCCTCAATTTCTAATCCTTTGTCCCCAGAAAAGATATACTATAAACATTTTTGCACATATAGGTCATTTTTCCTTTTTGTTTTTTATCTCTTTTGGGATACTGCCCTAGTAGTAGTTTTTCTATGTCAAAGGGTATGCATGGTTTTTTTAGCCTTTTGGACATAGTGACTAATTTTTCTACAGAACAGTTGAATCAGTTTATAACTCTGACAACTATGCAATAATGTTTCATTTTTCCCACATCCCCTTCAAAATTTGTTATTTACTTTTTCAGTTCTAGTAGCCAATCTAATAGGTATGAGGTAGTATTGCAAAATTGTTTTAATTTGTATTTCTCCAGTGAATACTAAGGAAGAATTGCTTTTGTGTGGCTATAGATAGCTTTGATTATTTCAACTAAAAAATAATCACATCTTTTGATCATTTGGGAATGGTTCTATTTTTAAAAACTTGACTCAGTTCTCTACATGTTTGGGAAAGGAGACATCTATAAGAGGAACTTCATTTTTTTTCCACAGTCACTACTGCTAACTATTTCTCTCCATCCTATTCCTCCCTCATGTATTCTATCCTCTTTCTTCTTTCACCCAGTCCATTGTCAAAAGTGTTTTGCTTTGGACTATGTCCTCCCCAATCTTCCCTCCATTTTGTCACACACCCTCCTCTTTTCCTCTTCCTCTCCTACTTTCCTATAGGGTAATAAAAATTTCTATACCCAATTGAGTATGCATGTTATTCCCTCTTTCAGCCAAATTTGATAAGAGTAAAATTTACTCATTCCCCTTTATCTCCTCCATCTTCCCCTACACTTTAAAAGCTTTTTTTGATTCTTTTTTATGAGATAATTTACCCCTCTACCTGTCCCATTCTCTTTCTCCCTATACATTCCCCTTTCACCCTTTAATTTTCATATTCTACTCATACTTGTGTCCTGTGTGTGTGTGTGTGTGTGTGTGTGTGTGTGTGTAGGTATGTATGTATGTATGTATATACTTTTTTCTAATTGCCCTAATATTGAGAAAGGTCTTATGAGTGACAAATATCATCTTCCCATTGGAATATAAACTAATCCTATTAAGTCCCTTATAATTTCCCTTATTTGTTTAACTTTTTAAACTTCTTTTGAGTCTTGTATTTAGAGGTCAAGTTTTCTATTCTGCTTTGGTCTTTTCATCAAGAATACTTGAAAGTCTTCTATTTCATTGAATGTCCATTTTTCCCCCTGAAGGATCCTCCTAAACTTTGCTGGGTAGGTGATTCTTGGTTGTAATCCTAGCTCTTTTGCTCTCTAGAATTTCATATTCCAAGCCCTCTAAGCTCTTAATGTAGAAGCTTCCAAATCTTGTGTTATCCTGATTGTGGTCCCACAATACTTGAATTATTTCTTTCTGGATACTAACAATATATTCTCCTTGACTTGGGAACTCTGAAATTTGGCTAAAATACTCTTGGTAGTTTTCTTTTTAGGATCTCCTTCAGGAAGTTATTGGTGGATTCTTTCCATTTCTATTTTAACCTCCTTTCCTAGAATATCAGGGCAGGTTTCCTTGATTAATTCTTGAAAGATGATGTCTAGGTTGTTTTTTAATCATGATTTAGGTAGTCCAATAATTTTAAAATTATCTCTTCTGAATCTGTTTTCCAGGTCAGTTGTGTTTCCATTGGGGTGTTTCACAATGCCTCATGTTTTTTTCATTCTTTTGATTTTGTTTTATAATTCAGTGCTTTTGCATAAAGTTATTAGCTTCCATTTTCTCCATTTTAATTTTGAAAGAATTATTTTTTTCATTGATCTTTTGGACATCCTTTACCATTAGAACAGTTCTGCTTTTCCAAACATTCTTCTCTTCTTGGTTTTTTGGACCTGTGGAGTGTTACTTTCTTCAATATTTTTGTTGACTCTCTTTTACCAGTGAACTCTTTTCTTGATTTTCTTGCATCACTTTCATTTCTCTCCCGATTATTTCCTCTGTCTCTCTTATTTGATATTCAAAATACTTTTTGAGCTCTTCCATGGTCTGAGAGTAATTCACGTTTTTTAGAAGGCTTTGGATATAAGAGCTTTGACACTGTTTTTTACTTCTATATATGTTTAGATCTTCCTTGTCACCATCGTAACTTTCTGTACTTAGAGGTGATTTTCCCCCTTTGTTTGTTCATATTCTCACCTATTACTTGACTTTTAACTCTTTGTTAATATAGTGCTCTGTTTCCAGGGTAGAGAACACACCATCCCAAGTTTCATCCCAAGTTGTTCTGTGCAACTGTTTGCAGAGATAGTTTCAGTGACCTGTAAGTTTTAAGTTCTTCCAAGATGGTATGATATAAGAAGAGGTGTTTCCTCCTTTTCTGGACTGTGTTCTTGTCTGTGGTTGACCACAAGCATTCTTTTCTACCCTGCAACTGTGAGGAGGGTGATCTCTCCACTGTGGCTATAAACTCTATTATCCTAGCACTCCTCCTCAACCTGGGACTGCCATCCAGAACTATGACCTGGATCCAAGTAAGGATGAAGCAACAGTCCTCCCTTAGTGCTTGTGAAAAGACTTCTGTAATCTCGTTCTGACTAGTTGTTCTATCCCCTTACTGTCTGTGGGTTGAAAGCTCTGAAAGAAGCCCCTGTTGCTGCTGATTCAATCACTCCCAAGGCCTACTACAAATTTGCTAGGGTCAGGGCTGTGCTAGCACAGCCTACAATTAACTGTGTTCCTCCATCATCTTGATACAACAGACCTTTCCTACTAACCTTCCCAGCTGTCTTGGGTTAAAAATGTTTCACTCTGTCTTTCGTGGGGTCTGCTACTCTAGAATTTGTTTAGAGTCATTTTAAAGGTATTTGAAGGAGCTTGGGTGAGAGCTTAAGCAAGTCCTTGCCTTTACTCTGCTATCTTGGTTCCACCTTCTCTTCTCCTTCATTGTTTAAAGAGACCAGTAACCTCTCTCATGTGATGTCTTCACTTGTGAGTGAACTGAATTTAAATGAGGCAGAGCTGTGCAAAGTCATCAGCCTCACTGGTTCCTGCAGAGTCACTGGATTTCAGTGGAAAGACATAAATGAGGACTACTGATAATGTTTCAGGGTGCAGTAGGAGGCATTGGCCTCACATCTTTTTGAGATCTCAGAAAGAAAAGTTGCCCTAGTTTTACATTACAATAGAATCAATCTGGGAGGAGAAGACTCTCAGAGTTTTTGGTCAGAACAGAAAATAATTGCTACTTGCACTCACTTTGAGTTAGACCAAAACAATGAGCAAAAGAGACTTGGGCTGGGATTTATTATTGGCCAATTAAACCAGAGTGATTAGGATTTAAAAGCATAATCACGTAGCTTTTTAAAAGCCCATTTTTTTCCCCAGAACTATAATTTACAGAAATTATAAATGAAAACGACATAAGATATAAGAGTTAATTTTCCTTGTTTTTTGGGGGAAAAGGATAAAATAAATAATAGGAACAAACCTAGTCCTCAAACCCCCAAATACCATGTGAAGTGTAAGTGATCAAAAATTATATCCCTTTCAACAGAGCACCTATATGTAAGGGCATGACACACCAAGTGATCAGAGGGACAGGAGAGGAGGAAGAAGAACAGGAAGAGGAGGAAGGAAAGGAGAAGGATGAGAAAAGAAAGGAAAAAAATCAAAGAAAGAAAGAAGAAATAGCAACGTTGCCTAAGAAAAGAAAAGAAAAAAAGAATCAAAGAAAGAAGGACGAAATAGCAACGTTTGCCTAACTGGTCAGTTGAGTGCCCAGACAGCAACTATTACTCACAGATGGTTGTTTATCCTTTAATCTCAAAGAAAACCAATGAAATCATAAGGGTGATGTGTGGTTTCACGTGTGAATTGGACATAAGAGATGGAGAGCTGTGCAAAATCATCAGCCTCATTTGTTCCTCTAGAGTCAAAGGAGTCCAGTGGCAAGACATAAGTCAAGATGATTGACAATGGCCCAAAAGTGAGAATGTATAAGACTAAGGAAATTAAAACTTTAGTGTACTTTATACAAGGGAAATCACATTTAAAACATTTTGAGCAGTTCTAAGATTCATATTTTGAAAAGTCCAGTGTTAAATTGGAGTATATTTAAAGTAGGATCATAAAGTTAGTAAAAAAAAACCTCTAAATCAGTCTACATGAGAACTTGCTAAAAAAAGAAAAGTCTTAAAGCTTGACATATTTTTTGGTGATATAAACTCAATGCTGTGTTGTACTTAGCTCAAATTTGAAAAAGAGAGTCAATTACATTTTTATTGTGAGTATTTAAACTAGGAGGAATAGTGAACAGGGTACAGGGCTTGGAGTCAGGAAGACTTACCTTGTTGACTTCAAGTCTGGTCTTAGACACATACCAGCTATGTGACCCTGGTTACAACTCTTAGCCCTGTTTACTCGGTTCTTCATCTATAAAATGAACTGGACAAACAAATGGTAAACCACTCCAGTGTCTTTGTCAAGAAAATCCCACATGAGGCCACAATGACTGGGACAGAATTAAAATGACCAAATAATAACAATGGCTTAATTTATCAGGGCTTGATTTCTTCATTTATTTGTCTAGACTTAAGAAAGCTATGGAGAAATTGTTAGTAGTAGAGTTTACATTTAAAAGTGTGCTGTCCCTCCATTTTTTATTTTTTTTTTAGTAGAACCTATTTTTAAACATTTACTAGGACCATGGACCTCTTTGGCAGTCTTCTGGTGAAACCTTTAGATCTATTTTGTATTTTAAATATATAAAATAAAACATGCAGGGTTACAAAAAACACTGATCATATTGAAATAAAGTTATCAGCATTTATATTTAGAAAGATATTCAAGACACCAGGTTAAATGACATTGCTTTAAAGGGCAAAGGTTGACTATTTTCAAGTATTTGAAGAAATGTTATGTGAAAGAGAGATTACATTTGTTCCCTTGGGTCACAAACCAGTAACAGTAGGAGAAAATTATAGCACTTGAGAAGAGACAATTTTAGGTTTAAGTTGAATGAAAAGTTTGTATTAAGAAAAACTTAAACAAAGTGAAATAGAATAGGTCATAAAGGTGCAGATTCTTTTTTTTTTTTTAAAAAGAGGGCTTCTAGGAAAATATGCTTCACTGGTTCACAGTTTTTCATCTTTTCAAATATGATTTGGATTATATGAACACTGAAGTCCCATTGAACTCTGAAATGGGAAAATTAACACCTGTACTGCCTAATTCAAAGGCTTGATATAAACATCAACAGTGATTTGAAAATATTAAACTGCTATATTAATACTAATATTAATTGTAGTCATACTAGCAGCAATGATGAGAAGGATGATCATCAACCAATAGTTTAATATTTCAATGGAATATCTCACTTGTAGAAGTATCACCTCCAGTAGTGCATATCACAACCAATCAGTGTCTTTCCTTCCTATGTTATTCTTGTCCATTTTCTCTCATTAGTTCATCCCAAGGAGTCAAGAATGATAAGGACCTTTTGTTCCTATTTGATAAATATATTGGGGATGCTGAAGGAACACAATAAAGTGAATTATGTCTCACTACTACAAGCTCTTACTCCTCCTCTTTTTCATTTTGCTTTCTTCTCATCTTTCTTCTTTAATTCTAATTGCCTTAATATCATCATTATTTGATGGTGTACAGAAAGCTTTCCTCTCAGCAACAAAGTATAGTAATCTATATTTTACAGATATGGGCCATGGAGTTTAGTGGGCTTATTCTAGATGTGTATTCTCAATTTTAATGATTTCTATATTATTTCTTCCATCAAATGATATTCTGGGGCTCATGATTCCATGATAGTGACTCTGGCTTTTTAGTTCTGTGAAACTCTACCAAGATAGAAATACTTCAATGAAGGCCCTTTAGAGGCTTTTTGTCTTATATTTTAGAACAAATCTCTTTTAGTTAGTTCTGTTATAGGAATTTTTCATGGTTTTGAAAGTTTGGTCTAAGTCATGGAATTATAAAATAACTGAGGATAAAGAAATCTCAGAGGAAAATTCATCTCTGCCAATCCTGTTATTTTCTCCTTACATAGAAGCTCTTTCTTATTTTTTTAAAATGGACTTATTGCCTGTGACAACATGGAGAGTAGTTCTTCAAGCTCCTCCACCTGATAAAAGTTAATTGAGCCTGCTCTTTAAATATTGGAGGACTCTTTCAGTCAAACATTGGCTTTCATTAGATCACAGAGAGAAAGCTGCTATGCTACACATGAAACTGTAAAGAATTTTTGTCAGGGATTGATTTCACACCAGATGAGAAAATGTCCATTCCTAACCTTCTAGTCAGAAACAAAAGTCAGGCCTGATCCCTAAGATGGGTGCCTATTCATCTCTTTTTTTAAACTTTTTAAAAAATTTATTTATTTAGTTTTAATTTTCAACATTCATTTCCACAATATTTTGAACTCCACATTTTCACCTCATCTCTCCCTTCCCCCCATCCTAGGACACCTTGCATTCCGATTACCTCTTCCCATAATCTGCCTCCCCTTCTATTATACCTCAACCATCCTTTATCCCAAAATTCTCTCTTTTCTTGTAGGGCAAGTTGTATGTTTATACCTCATTATCTGTATTTATTTCCCAGTTGCATACAAAAACAATTCTCAACATTTGTTCCTAAGACTTTGAGTTCCAACTTCCCTCCCTTGCTCTCTCCCCACCCATCCCCACTGAGTCAGCAAGCAATTCAATGTAGGCTATACATGTGTATTTATGCAAAAGACTTCTATAATCGTCTTGTTGTGAAAGACTGTCTCTATTTACCTCAATCCTCTCCTGTCCCCCATTTATTCTATTGTCTCTTTTGACCTTCTTCCCCAAAAGTGTTTGCTTCAAATCATTCCCTCCTCCCATTTGCCCTTCTTTCTGTCATTCCTCATACATTCCATTTCCTACCTCCACTACTTGCATGTAGTGTAAGATAGATTTTTATACCAGATTGAGTGTGCATGTTATTCCCTCCTTATGCTAAATGTGATGAGAGTAAATATCACTTTCTCTTCACCTCCCAGCTTATCCCCTCCATTGAAAAGGCATTTTTCTTGCCTCTTGTATGAGACATAATTTACCCCATTCCATTTCTCCCTTTTTCGTCCCAATATATACCTTTCTCACTCCTTAATTTTATTTTTTAGATATCATCCCTTCCTATTCAACACACCCTGTGCCCTCTGTCAATATGTATATAATCTCTACAACTACCTAAACACTCAGAAATGTTTCAAGAGTTTCAGATATCATCATTCCACGTAGGAATGTAAACAGTTCAACTTTAGTGAGTCTCTTATGATTTCTATTTCCTGTTTACCTTTTCATGCTTCTATTGATTGTTGTTTTTGAAAGTCAGATTTTGTATTCTGCTCTGATCTCTTCATCAAGAATGCTTGATAGTTTTCTCTTTCATTTAATGACTAATTTTCCCCTGAGGTATTATACTCTTTTTCTGGTTAAGTGATTCTTGATTTTAATCCTAGTTCCTTTGTCTTCTGGAATATCATATTCCAAGCCCTTTGATCCCTTAATGTAGAAGATACTAGAACTTAGGTTATTCTGATTTCTTTTCCACAATACTTGCATTGTTTCTTTCTGGCTTCTTGCACTATTTTCTTTTTGACGTGGGAACTCTAGAATATGGCTACAATATTTTAGGAGTTTTTTTTTCTTTTTGGATATCTTTCAGGATGTGATCATTGGATTCTTTCAGTATCTATTCTTTTGGTTTTGTTTTGTAATTTCTTGGTTTATCATAAAGTCATTAGCTTCCATCTCCTCCATTCTAATTTTTGAAGAAGCATTTTCTTAAGTAAGCGTTTGAACTTCCTTTTCCATGTGGCTAATTCTGCTCTTTAAAGCATTCTTCTCCTCACTGCCCTTTTGGACCTGTTTTGTGATTTGGGTTACTCTATTTTTAAAGGTATTATCTTTTCACCATTTTTTTGGATGTCTTTTAGAAAGGTGTTGATTTACTTTGCATGATTTTCTTGCATTGCTCTTGTTTCTCTTCCCAATGTTTTCTGCACCTCTCTTACTTGATTTTCAACATACTTTTTGAGTTCTCCCATGACCTGAGATCATTGCATATTTTTTTGGAGGCTTTGGATGTAGAAGCCTTGACTTTTATGTCTTCCTCTGATGGTATGCTTTGTTCTTCCTCATCTCAAAGGATGGAAGAAAATATCTTCTCCCTTAGAAAGTATCCTTCTATTGTCTTATTTTTCCCCTTTGGGGGCATTTCCCCAGCCAGTTACTTGATTTTTGCTTCCTTTGTCAAGTGGAGGGTATGATCTGGGGACCTGTAAGTTCTCAGTTCCTCCAAGGTTGCACAGTCAAGGGCCTGTTCTCTGATCTGGGCACAACTATAAACTTTTCTGCTCAGGATCTGTGAGTATGACCTCTCCAGAGCCTCCACCAGCTCCACCACTCCAGCACTCCTCCTCACCCCAGGACGGCCACTCAGGGCTGGGACCCAAATCATCAGCTCAATTCCCCTAAGGTGTATAGACAGAAGACTCCAAAAATAATTGTTACTGCAGTGCCTACAGCCACATTGAGGCTGAGGTTAGGGCCGGACCTTGCTCTCTTTTCTCCCAAGTAAAATAGCTTTATTACTTACCTTTGAAGTTGACTTCGGCATTTTTGAGTTGGGAATTCTGGCAACCAGAGCTGCTGCTCGTGTTTCCATGCCCTGAAGCCTGCTACAGTCCTGTCTATGCCATACAATGAGGCCAAGGGTGGGTTGCCTCTTCTCTGAACCCAGTGTGATAGACCTTTCTTGTCAGCCTTCCAGACTGTCTTGGGATGGAAATCTCTTTCACTCTGTCGTTTTGTTGTTTATGCTGTTCTAGAATTTGTTTAGAGTCATTTCTCTCAGTAATTTTATAGGTTATGGGGGTAGAGTAAGAGCAGGTCCCTCCTTCTACTCTGTCATCTTGGCTCTGTCCTGACCTTTTTTTTCCTTTATAGAAGGTATTGGGGCAGTTGGAGTGAGAGAGAGAAGGAAGATGGGGTCAGAGCCAAAATGGTGGAGTAGAAGCACTGATCTGCTTGAGCTTTCCCCGCAAAGCTATCAAAATACGTGTAATTGTGTGGGCCATGATACAGAGACATGACTGGAGCAGGCTTCAGTGTGCTGAATAATGGACAACTCCTGCAGTTTCCAGATTTCTCAACTCACAAATGTTAAAGACAGCTTCGAAGACCAGTGAGAAATCTCTTTCATCTGCATAAGAGGGGAGTGTGTTAGGGCCCCAACCTCAGCCCCAGTCCTGGTGTGCCTATAGCTCCTGTCATAGTAGCAGCTGCTTCTGAAACTCTAAATCTACAGACCTTGGATGGAAGCAAGCAGCTGATCTGGTTCTCAGTCTTGAGTGGCAGTCGGGTCGCAGAAAGCGCACTGGAGTGGCAAAGCTGGTGGTAGTTGTGGAGAGGGAATCTTACTCGCAGTTTCAGAGCAGAAAAAAGTGCTTTAGTTGGTCACAGAACAGAGTACAGGCTAGGAGAGGAGTAAACACCTCTACCTTTTCTATTCCACTTCGAAGAAATGAAAACTTACAGGTCTCTAGAGATATCTCTGATAACAACTGTATAAGACCTCTGAAGCCTGGGATAGTATACCCTCCACTTCACAAAGGACTAAAAAGTAAAATAATTTGTTGTGAAAGTGCCCAAAAAGAGGAAAAATAAGACCATAGAACATTACTTTCTCGGGAAAAGGTATTTCTGTCCATCTTTTTGGATGAGGAAGAGCAAACCCTACAATCAGAGAAAGATCAAAGCAGACAGTGGAAGAAGACCTCAAGGTGCAAGTTCCTACATTCAAAGCCTCCAAAAAATATGCAGAGGTCTCAGGCCATGGGAGTGCTAAAAAAGTATTTTGAAAATTAAGTGACTGATGTGGAAGAAAAATTTGGAAGAGAAATGAGAGTGAGACACAAAACTCATGAAAAATGAGACAACAGCTTGCTAAATGAGACCCCCAAAAATGGTGAAGTCATTAACACATTTAAACATAGACAACAAATGGGAAAAGAGGCCTAGAAAAAACGAATGAGGAAAAGAATGCCTTAAAAAGCAGAGTTCGCTAAAAGGAAAAGGAGGTTAAAAAACTCACTGAATAAAATATTTATTTAAAAATTAGAATGGAGAAGATAAAAGCTAATGACTTTATGAAACATCATGAAATTATAAAACAAAATCAAAATAATAAAAAAGAGAAGATAATGTGAGCAAGCTCATTGGAAAAATAGCTGACCTGGAAAATAGATTCAGGAAAGATAATTTAAAAATTCTAGGTCTGTCTGAAAACCATGATCAAAAGATGAGCCCATACACCATCTTCCAATAAACTATCAAAGAAACTTCCATGATATTCTTGAACAAGAGGGTTAAAAGAGAAATCCAAAGAGTCCACCAATTACCTCCTGGAAGAGGCCCAAAAAGGAATACTCCTAGGCATATTGTATTCAAATTGTGGTTGCCACTTCCAGGAGAAAATATTACAAGTAGGCAGAAAGAAATAAATCAAGTATTGTGAAAATATAATGAGGATATCACAGGATTTAACAGCTTCTACACTAAGGGTTTAAAGGATTTGGAATATGATATTCCAGAAGTCAAAGGAACTAGGATTAAAACCAAGAATCACCTACTCAGCAAAAGTGAGCATAATGCATCAGGGGAAAAATTGAACTTCAATGAAATAGAGGAATCCCAAGCATTCTCTTTGAAAAGAACAGAGTTGAATAGAAAATTGGACTTTCAAATACAACAATCAAAATAAGCATGAAAAAGTAAACAAGAAAAAGAAACCATAAAGGACTTGTTAAATTTGTATTGTTTGCATGGGAATTTTTTTAAGTCCTTGCATTGCTATGAGGTTTTCAAGTCTACCAGAAAAAACTCTCACACACTGTGGTCATTGCTGTGCACAAACTTCTCCTGGTTCTGCTCCTTTCCCTCAGCATCAGATCATATAGATCTTTGCAGACCTCTCTGAAGTCTTCATGCTCATCATTTGTTATAGCACAATAGTATTCTATTGCATCGATGCACCATAAATGATTCAGCCATTCCCTACTTGTTGGGCATCCCTTTGATTTCCAGTTTTTGCCAACAAAAAGAGTGCAGATATAAATATTTTTGTACATGTGGAACCCTTTCCCATTTTTATGGTCTCTTGGTGGTACAATTCTAGAAACAATATTGCTGAGACAAAAGGTATGCACATTTTTGTAGCCCTTTGGTCATAGTTCCAAATTGCTTTCCAGAATAGCTGGATGAGCTCACAGTTCCACCAACAATGAATTAGTGTTCCAACTCTCCCACCTCCTCTCCAACATTTATCATCTTCTTGTTCTGTCATGTTTGCCAATCTAATAGGTGTGATATGGTACCTCAGAGTTGTTTTGATTTGCGTCTCTCTAATCAAAAATGCTTTAGAACATTTTTAAAAATAATTATATATATATATATATATATATATGTATATATATATATATACATATATATATATATATATATCTTTAATTTATTCCTCTAAAAATTACCTGTTCATATGCTTTGCCCATTTATTAACTGAAGGAATGACTTGTGTTGTTGTACACTTGACTCAGTTCTCTATGTATTCTAGAAATAAGGCCTTTATCCCCGAGAGTAGCTGTAAAAATTCTTTCCCAATATACTACTTCCCTTTGAATTTTGGTTGCATTGGGTTTGTTGTGCAAAATCTTTCCAGCTTAGTGTAATCAAAATTATCTATCTTGCACTTCATAATGCTTTCTATCTCTCCTTTAGTCAAAAATTCTTCCCTTCTTCATAAATCTGATCAATATACTATTCTGTGCTCCTCCAATTTGTCTATGGTATCAATATTTATAACTAGATCGTGTACCCATTTGGACTTTATTCTTGTGTACAGTGTCAGGCATTGGTCTATGCCTAATTTATGCCAACTGTTATCCAGTTTTCCCAGCAATTTTTGTGGAACAGTGAGTTCTTATCCCAGAAGCTGGGGTACGTGGGTTTATCAAACAGGAGATTGCTATATTAATTGCCTGCTGTGTCTTGAGTACCTAGCATATTCCACTTGTCTACTTTCTATTTATTAGCCAGTACCAAGTGGTTTGATAATTGCTGCTTTCTAATACAGTTTGAGATCTGGTAGTGCTAGGCCACCTTCCCAACTTTTCTTGTCATTAGTCCCTTTGATATTCTGGAACTTTTGTTCTTCCAGATGAATTTTGATATTATTTTATACAGTTGTAGAAAGCTATTAATTTAAATGAAATTGTCATTTTCATTATATTGACTTGGCCTACCCATGAGCAACTGATGTTTTTACCAGTTATTTAGATCTACCTTTATTTGTGCAAAAAGTGTCTTGTAATTGTGTTTATATAGTCTCTTAGTTTCTTTTGGCAGGGAAACTCCCAAATATTTTATAGTGTCCACCCTAGCTTTAAATTGGATTTATCTTTCTATCTCCTGCTATTGAATATTTTCCTTAATATATAGGAATGCAGAAGATTTGTGCAGGTTTATTTTGTAACCTGCAACTTTGCCAAAGTTGTTTATAATTTCAAATATTTTTTTAACTTGAATCTCTGGGATTACCTAAATATATCATCATATCCTCTGCAAAGAGCAATAACTTAGTTTCTTCTTTGCCTATTCTTATTCCTTCAATTACTTTATCTTGCCTCATTGCTACAGTTAACATTTCTAGTACCATATTGAATAATAGTGGTGATAATGGACATCCTTGCTTCACTTTTGATTTTACTGGAAATGCATTTAGCTTATCTCCGTTGCATATAATGCTTGTTGAAGGTTTTAGGTCGATACTGATTATTTCAAAGAACATTTATTCCTATGTTCTTCAGAGTTTTCAATAGATGTGTGTTTTATATTGTCAAAAGTTTTTTCTATACCTATTGAGATAATCATGTGGTTTCTGTCAGTTTTTTTGTTGATATGATTGAAAATGCTAATAGTTTTCCTAATATTGAACCGGCCCTAAATTTCTGGTATGAATCCTTCCTGATCATAATGTATTATTCTCATGATAAGATGCTGTATTCGTATTGCTAAAATCATATTTAAAATTGTTGCCTCTATATTCATTAGAGAAATTGGTCTATAATTTTCTTTCTCTGTTTTGTCTCTTCCTGGTTTAGGTATGAACAGCATATTTGTATCATAAAAAATAATTTTGGAGGACTCCTTCCCCAATTTTCAAAAATAGTCCATATGGTATTGGAATTAACTGTTCTTTAAATGATTTATAGAATTCACTTGTAAATCCTTCTGGCCTCGGAGATTTTTTCTTAGGGAGTTCATTGATGACATCAAATTTCTTTTCCTGAGATGGGGTTATTTAAGTATTCAATTTACTCTTCTGTTAATCTGAACCCCTTGTATTTTTAAAATACTCATCCATCTCATTTAGATTGTCAAATTTATGGGCATAAAGTTGGGCAAACCAATTTCTAATTATTGTTTAATGTATTTAATTTATTGTTTTAATTTCCTCCTCTTTCATTTTTTAAGTTTTCAACATTCATTTCCACAAAATTATTGAGTTTCAAATTTTTTCCCATATCTCTCCCCCATCCCAAAACTCCAAGCATTCTAATTACTCCTATCATCAATCAAGTCCTCCCTTCGAACAACCTCCCTTCCCTTATACCCATCTTCTCTTTTGTCCTATAGCAGAAGATATATTTCTATACCCCATTATCTGTATTTTTATTTCCCAGTTGTATGCTAGAACAATACTCAACAGTTGTTCCTAAAACTTTAAATTCCAATTTCTCTTCCTTCCTCCCTGCCCACCCATCCCCACTGGGAAGGCAAGAAATTCAATAGAGGCCAAACATGTGTAGATTTTCAAATGACTTCCATAATAGTCATGTTGTGTAAGACTAACTCTATTTCCCTCTATCCTATCCTGCCCTCCATTTCTTCTATTCTCTCTTTTGACCTTGTGGCTCCCCAAGAGGGTTGACTTGTAATTGCTCCCTCCTCTCATTTGCCCTCCCTTTCTTCATCCCCATTGATCTGGAAGATCTCAGTTCCTCTAAAGTGGCATATTCAATCGTGTATACTGGTCTGAGAGCAAGTAGAGATTTTTGTGCCCAGAATCTTAGTAGAGTTTCCTCTTCACAAGTACCTCACCTCCAGTTCTGCCAAGCTAGCACTGGGGGATGAGATTTAGATAAGCTGTGTGAGATAAAGCTCAACTGCTGCAGGGGCTCTACACAGGGCTGAGGTAAGAATCAGCTGCTCAGTGACCTTAGGGGTTTTACAATCCAACAGTGGATGTGGGCTGCTGTATGGGCTGCTGTGAGAACTTCTGCTGCCTTCTCGATGTGGCCTCTTTGGTCGCTACCTCAGGCTGGAGTTATGGGAAGGCCTTTTCCCCTTCTCAGTCAGCTGATAAAATGCTGTCACTGAGTTTTAGCGCCTGTGGGTCCTTTCATTTTTGATATTAGTAACTTCATTTTCTTCTTTCTTTTTTTAAACCAAATTGACCAAAGTTTATCAATTTTATTTTTTTTCATAAAATGAACTATTAGTTTTATTTCTTAGTTCAATAGTTGTCTTAATTTCAATTTTACTAATCTATCCTTTGGTTTTCAGTATTTCTAATTTGATATTTACCTGGGGATTTTCAATTTGTTCTTTTTCTAGCTTTTTCAGCTACATGCCCTAGTCATTGATCTCCTCTTTCTCTATGTTATTTATGTAGGCATTCAAAGATATAAAACTTCCCTTAAGAACTACTTTAGTAGTATCCCATAAGATTTGGTAGGTTGTTCCATTATTGTCATTCTCTTGAATGAAGTTGTTGATTGTTTGTATGATTTGTTGTTTAACCCACTCCTTCCTTAGATTAGATTACTTTGTTTCCAATTGATTTTTGGTTCATCTCTCCATGGCCTTTTATTACACATAATTTTTATTGCATTATGATCTGAGAAAGGTGCATTGACTACCTCTGCCTTTCTGCACTGGATTGTGAGGTTTTTATGACCTAGAACATGGTCAATTTTTGTATACATGTCGTATACTGCTAGGAAAATTTATATTCCTTCCTATTCCCATTCAATTTTCTCCAGAGATGTATCATATCTACCTTATCCAGAGTTTTATATACCTTCTTAAACTCTTTCCTGTTCATTTTAAGGTTGGATTTATCAAGTTCAGGAAGGGGGAGGTTGAGGTCCCCCACTAGCATAGTTTTGCTGTCTGTTTCTTCCTTCAATTCCCCCAACCTCTCCTCTAAGGATTTGGATATTATACCACTTGGAGCATACATGTTTAATAATGATATTGCTTCATTTTCTATGGTGCCTCGTATCAGGATATAGTTTCCTCCCTTATATCTTATGATTAGATCTATTTTTGCTTCTGTTTTGTCTAAGATTAGAATTGCTACCCCTGCTTTTCTTACATCAACTGAAACACAACATATTCTGCTCCAATCTTTTCCCTTTTTCCTGTGTGTATCCCCCCGTTTCAAATGTGTTTCTTCAAAACAACATATTGTTGGATTATGGATTTTATTCTATTCTGCTATCTATCTCTGTTTTATGGGAGAGTTCATTCCATTCACATTCATAGTTATGATTACAATCTTTGTATTTTCCTCCATCCTCTTTCCTGTGTTTGTTCTTTTAGTTTTCCCATCTGCCTTCCCCTCCTTAATAGTTTTCACTTTTCACCACCACCCCTTGCAGCCTTCCTTTCCTTCTTTTAGCCCCCCTCCGTTTTACTTCCCTTTCCCCTTACTCCCTTTTAGCTTCCCCTCACCTTTCTTCCCCCTTGCCCCTTCTATTGCTTATAGAGCTAGTTGGAATTATATAGTTAATTAAATTTATCCTTCGCCTCCTTGAACCAAACCAGATGAGAGTACCTCTCAGACAACACTCATGTTCCTCTCCTCTTTCCCTCTTCTTTAATTTTGTACTTCTTCCTGTGATGTAATTTTCCATTTTCTCCTTCCTCCTTTTCATACCTCCTGTAGCAATATCTTCGCATGCTTAAATCATATTTTCATCATCACATCATTTACTTTATAACCGTTCCCTCTTTGTTCACTTCTCAAGATTGACAGGTATCATCTTCCCTTATGGGGAGGTAAACAGTTTGCCCAAATTGAGTAACAAGTTTTTTTTTCCTCCCGTTTACCTTTTTTGCCTTTCTTGAGACATGTGTGTGAAGATCGAATTGTCTATTAACTTCTGATGTTTTTGTTCAGGAAGGTCTGAAAATCCCTTTACTTTGTTGAATGACAATCTCCTTGCTTGAAATGTTATGCTGAAATTTGTTGGATAGTTGATCCTTGATTGTAGTCCCAGCTCCTTTGCCTTACAGAATAGTGGATTCCAATTCCTTTGATCTTTTAATGTGGAAGTTGCAAGGCCCTGTGTGATCCTGACTGTGGCTCCTTGATATTCGAATGGTTTCTTTCTGGTTGCCTATAGTATTTTCTCTCCTTCACTTTTTAGTTCTTGAAGTTGACAACAATATTTCTTTGTGTTTTAATTTAGGATCAGGAGGTGAGCAGTGGATCCTTTCAATGATTAATTTGCCCTATGTGTGCAGCACTTCTGGGCAGCTTTCCTTGATGATTTCTTGGAAGATATTGTCCAGAGTCTTTTTTTTTTCATTGTGGCTTTCTGCCAGGTCAATCATTCTTAAATTTTATCTCCTGGATCTATTTTCCATGTCAGTTGTTTTTCCAATTCGATATTTTACATTTTCTTCTATATTTCATTCTTTAGATTTTGTTTGACTGATTCTTACTGTCTCACAGAGTCATTAGTTTCTGCTTGCCCAATTCTAATTTTATCAGATTGTTTTCATCAGTTAACTTCTTTTCCATCTGTCCAATTATTCCTCTTAAGGAATTATCTTCTCCAAGTAGTTTTTGAACTTCCTTTTCAATTTGTTCAATTATCCTTTTTAAAGAGATGTTCTCTTCATGGATTTCTTTTTTCATACTTTTAAAATCATTGGCCAGTTTCTCTTCTATTTCCTTCTTCACCTATTCCAGGAGAGGTTTTAGTACATGCGAGTAGTTCATAGTCCCTTGTGAAGTTTCAGATGGAAGTATAGTCTCACTGTTGACCTCCCTGGTATTTTTATTTTGGTCTTTTTGCCCATAGAAAGATTCTATGGTTTTTTCGTCATTGTTTTGCTTTGTCTTGCTCCTCATCGTGATTGTGTGTTGTGGTGTCTTGTTCTTTCAGTTAGAAGCTGTAGAACTTGGTGTTGAGCTGACTGATGTGAAAAAACTGAGAACAGGTGTCTTTTTATCTTTTTGTTTTGTGTTTCTCCACTCAGCCCTGGGGCTAGCTTGTTAAGCATGGAGGAGGCGTGGTCTGGCCAAGGGAGATCTCTTCAGCTGAACTGAGGTAATGGCAAACTCAAACGTTGCTGATTTGAGCTGCCCTATTGTCTTCCCATTTCCCTTGGAGTGCTGAGGCACCTCTAGATCCTAGTGCTAATTTCCACTCCTCTTGGGACTCCTCTTCTAGCTCAGAGTCTCGCCTGGGTCCTAGCGTGAGTTTCCACTATCCTGGGTCCCCTCTTCTTCCGGTTCACCTCTGCCACAGTAGGAGGAATCCCCCTTAGCTATTTTCCTAGCCTCAGGTATTATGAGACTGTTAGCCCCTTTGCTGTCCCCACTGATCCAGGATTTTTCTGGGGAAATATTTTATGGTTCTTTCGAGGTCATCAAACTGGGAGAAGAAAGCATTTACTGGTCACTCCGCCATCATGGCTCCAGAAGTTTAAGTGGTGATTTGCAGACTTTTAATCTGTGGGACGAAAGTCTCAGGAGCTACTGTAGCTAATATCTGGGGCTCAGTGGGTGTCACTCCTCAGCTCTGCTTGTCTCTTATCCTGGGCTGCTGCTCTGTCATTCTGCCTGCTGCTGCCTCGGGCCTCCCCAGGGACAGATGGATGCACTGCTCTGTGTACTGTGGGCTCACCACCCACCCCAACCCTGGAACAGATCCTCCCCCTCAACCTTCCAATCTGTGCTGTGCTGTGAATCTGCCACAGTCTGTCTCAAATTGGATTCTGCACCTCTAAAGTTTGGTCAGATTCTCTCCCTTAGACGTATCTGAAAGAGTTTGTTTAAGAGCTTAGATGAGTAGTTGCTCTCACTTGTCCATCTTGGCTCCACCCCCCAGGACATTCTTTTTCTAAATAAATTTGAATAAATGAAAATCAGCAAAGCATGTAAAAACTTGAATGTACCGAATCAGGGTAAAGTGAATAGAACTAGGAAAACAGTATACCCAATGATTACAATAATGTAAATGAAAGCAAACAACAGGAAAACTGATCTGAACCCTATTTATTTATAAAGACCAATTTGGTCCCTAGATAAGGGATAAAGAAATATATGCCCTTTTGGTGAAGATTTTAAGAGCATGTCATTTTGAATGTATTGTGAGATGCATTTAATGTACATTTTTTCCCATAGTGAAAGGAAAACTCACTAGAATAGAAGGAAAATTATATCATAGTGCCTTGCAATCTAAGTGTCATCCTCAATCCTTCACTCTTTTTCCCCATATCCAATCAGTTGTCAATATCAATAGGATTTACCTTCTTATTATCTCTTATATATACCCTTCTTTTTCCTTTGACACTGCAACCCTCCTGGCAGGCCTTCATCATTTTATGCCTAAATTATGCTTTTGCTTCATGTCTCTCCCTACTACAATCCAGACCTCCTCTCAGTTATCAAATTGATTTTCTTAAAATTCAGGTCTGATGATATCATTTCTCCATTCAATAAGCTCCACTCGCTCCCAATTACCTACAGGATCAAATATATAATAGTCTATGCAACTTTTAAGTCCTTTCATTACCTCACCCTTTCCTAGCCTCCTTTTCAGACTAATTACATATTATTCCCCTCCAAGTACTCTTTTGTCCAATTTTGTTTCATTTATGATTTCTTGAAATGGGGCTCTAGAAAACCAGACTTTGATAAAGTCCATTGGGATTTAAAGGGAGCAATATGACCATGCCTTAAATTTGAATCACTCTGCCTCTCGCTGCCCAATAACAGGTCCCAGCCCAAATCCCACTTGGTCACTGCTCAGTTTTAATTGCTTCCAAGTGAGTGTGAATAGCATTTGTCTCTGTTCTGTCCAGAAACCCTGAGAGTTTTCCCCTCCTAATTTAATTTTCTTTTTTTGAGCAGGTGAGCTAGACTATTTTTTGCCTCATTTCTTTCCTGGCCCTAAATCACTTAATGGGTGTTGCCTCAGGCAAACTAAGACTTGGGAAAGACCTTAGCCTAAAAAGATCAAAGTTTCCTACTGCATTTGGTGTCCTCTCTAGTTATCCTGACCTATCTTGCCATTGGACTCAGATGACCCTGAAGGAGATAGTGAGGCTGACAACTTTGCACATCCCTGTCTCACTTATATTGAATTTATTTGCAAGATAAGATATCAATCTCCTGATGTCATCAGTCCTCTTCTTGAAAAAGGACAAACAACAACAACAACAACAACAGCAATAGTAACAATGTCCCTGTTCTTCCACACTCTATCTTCCCATTTTGAACATTTTCACTGACTGAACCTCACACTTGGAACTCTCTTCTTCCTCTGCTTTGCTTCTTGGCTTCACTGGATTCCTTTAAGTCTCAATAAAAATCTGACCTTTTCTAAGAAAACCTTTCCTAGATCTCTTTAGTCTTAGCTTCTTCTTTTTGGTATTTACTTTAATTTATCTTTGTTATATCTTGGTTACACATTGAACTGTACCAATTTACTTAAGAGCAGTTTCCTCCTCTCTTTTTATCCTCAATAGTTAGTACAATGCCTGATACATGGGAGATCTTAATAAACGATAGCTGACCGACTTGAAATTAAAGTAATATGAAAATATCATTAATCAATAAAATTTTTATAAATAAAATTTTAAAAATTGATGTTAGCTATTCTGAGCCTTTGTCCAAATCACCAATAAATGTGTCAAACTCCACAAAGACAAATGCAGTTCCCTGGGGCACTACTCTAGAGACCTTGAAAGGCAGCACAGAACAATTAATGACTAATCTAGAACCTTTCGTAAGTGGTCTGACTATTCCATGAGATCCGCTCAATTAGAATACTAGAATATTCTACATTTTCCCATATTTTCCATAAGAATAAGCATGATAGAAAAGCTTTGTGAAAAGTTTCTTCAAAACCTAGGTAACCTATATCTATAGCATTCTTTGATCTGTGAACTCAAATTACCGTATCCAAAAGGGATCTTTTAAGACCCATTCTGGTCTTAATTCTGTTCTTGTCTAGTCTGGATGAAGTTTTTTAGTTAATTATCTCTGACCTTCTATTTAATGATGAATTCTGGCATTTTTCCAGTAAGAGGTATCCAGATCACTGACCTATAGTTTATAAACTCCATTCTTCTCCTTTTTTGAAAAGAGAACAGTTGTGTTTTCATAGCCCCATAGGACTTATACTCTCCAAAAAAAATCATCACTGGCTCACAGATGACTTGGAGCTGTTCAATCATCACATTTGCAAATTTTATGAATACTCATTGGATATTCCTTAGGGTGAAGTTCACTTTGGTTCAGATGACTTGAACTCATTAAGGATATGTAGGTACATTTTTGCTATCCTCTTACTTCTTTGTTATATAAATGCCTGATATAAGTGAAATCTAACCCAAGGTATTCCATTGGGTAATCTTAGGGGCCAGAGGGAAAAGAGATACTTGTAGCCCATCTACTTTATAATAAATAACTTTAGATAACAATGATGTGGAAAACATAATCAGCAAGGACATATCATTTATTCTATTGGGTGCAACTTCTCTGTTTCCATTTTTGCTACTTCAGGATGTTGATCAGAAACATGTGGCAGATGTGAATAGGTAACTGAATTCTCTCCTGCATAGTGATTTTGTGATTGAAAATTAAGGAACTATGCGAATAGTTCAAGGCTATGTCAGTGAATAACAGAAGTTTTAAGGAAAGATTCTCTTTCTTTTAAGGGCAATCTAGTTTCAAAACTTTGGGATCAATATTGTTCCCAGGAATCACTCTATTAGTCATTTTTCTATTGGCAATTCCAGTTCACAAAGTATTCTCCTAGACAGCAGAAAGAGAAGCAAAATAAATATTGATCAGATCCCACTTCTGTCCATGAGTTCAAATTGTTTTATCTACCCTAGGTTGCCATCCTAAGTCTTCTTTGATACTCTTCCTTTTCTTAGATCTTAAAAATGTCTGACTAACATCCTTAGTTTTACCAGACAGTCTCATCTGAGTCTGAAGCTTAGTACTTCTGACAACAGCCTTACCTGACTCAGCAATTTTTATAGATATCTTTAGATACTTTCTATCATTAAATTATTTCTCTTTCTGACTTAAGAAATTAGTTATTGAATTTATTCTATCCCTGGCAAGCTAAAGGGATACACAATATACTTTGTTCAAATCCTTTGTAATCTCTTTCCCTAAATTCTAGAATAAATATTAGACTGTTCCATACTTTCCTCTTATTCTCTGTCACAAATTCTAAGATGTCACTTCCTCCTGATATTCTCACCATTTCCTTCTTATTTTTCAGTTCCAGTTGATAACAAAATATATCCGAAGAAAGCTTTTCATTTTTCCCTATGCCTAACATAGTGTCTTGCATGTAGTAGATAATTAATAAATGTTTATTGCCTGATTAATTTCTTCTTGTTGGTGACAATCAAATCCATAATAGAATTTTCTCTTCTTGATTTCTTCACCTTTTGAAAGAAGAAATTATCACTAAAGGAAGCTAAGAAAATTTCATCTTCTATACTTTTGGCATAGGAATGATCCCAGGAAATATTTGGATAATCTGAGTTACCCATTTCAGATATCTCATGTCTCAATGCCAGGCTTGTAATCTGTTTTCTGAGATGCGAAATGATTACTTTTTTTTTAGAAGACTTTTATTCCCATCTAAATACATATGTTATTACCTCTTTCCTGACTGAGAGCAAGGGTCTAGCACTACCCACTCTTACCCATACTAGCTTATTCTGTATCAATTTTTTCTTTTAAGCCTCATTTGTAACTTTGTACCTCTCCCTACACAGTACGGTTTATTTGTTTATTTACTGAGCACTTAATAAATGCTTATTGACTGAAGATTTTTCATGATTTTCCACAACTCTTTGTGGTTCCCCACTACCCAAAATAAAAAGGTTTTGGATTTCTTTTGTGCAATTTTTTTTTATAAATTTATTTATTTAACTTTTTACATTCATTTTCACAAGATTTTGGGTTCCAAAATTTTCTCCCCATTTGTCCCCTCTCCCCTCCCCAATACACTGAGCATTGTAATTATCCATATCACCAATCTGCCCTCTCTTCTTTCATCCCTCCCTTCCCTTACCCCA
>JAQQSK010000027.1:0-46357 GCA_028658325.1 Potorous gilbertii
CAAATGGGGAGAAAATTTTGGAACCCAAAATCTTGTGAAAATGAATGTAAAAAGTTAAATAAATTTATTTAATAAAAAAAAATAAATAAAAAAAATAAAATAAAAAAAAATAAGAATGAAGGACAAACACAACCTCTCATCATGACAGCTTATCAAAATTGTTTAAAGTAAAGCTTATTACATACCAGGATTTGTGCACAGGATTTAATATGACAAAAATGTAATAGTGTTTCAAGAGGTCTACCATTTATTTTTGTGATTTTATTTATCAAGTTCACAGAGGAGGAGACTCATTTTGCTCTCCATTTCTTCCTATAAATTCCTTAACTTCTCTAAGAATCTGGATGCTATACAACTTGGTGCATATATATTTAGTAATGATATTGCTTCATTGTCTATGGTGTCTTTTAGAAGGATATAGTTCCCTTCTTTATCTCTTTTGATTAGATATAATTTTTACTTTTACTTTGTCTGAGATTAGAATTTCTACCCTTGCTTTTTTTCTTACTTCACCTGAAGCATGATATATTCTCCTCCAGTCTTTTACCTTTACCCTGTGTGTATCTCCCTTTTTCAAATGTGTTTCTTGTAAACAACATATTGTAGGATTATGGCTCTTTAGTCTATTCTGCTATCTGTCTTGTTTTATGGGAGAGTTCATCATGTTCACAGTCATGATTACTATCTGTGTCTTTCTCTCTATCCTATCCCCCATTTATGCTTTTATTTCTCTCTTCCACTCCTCGAAAGCGTTTTACTTTTGACCACCACCTCCCTCAATTTTCCTTCCCTTTTATCAAACCCTCTCCCTTTTCTTTACCCTTTTCCCATCTACTTCCTGTGGGGCAAGGTAGATTTCTATACTTTACTGAGTATGTTATTCCCTCCTTGAACCAAGTACTATGAGAGTAAAGTTCAAGCAATCCTTATCTCTTTCCCAATTTTCCCACTATTTTACTATGTTTTTATACCTCTTCATGTGATGTCATTTACATCACAATGGTAAAATACATCTTACCTTTTTCTTCCTCCATCCTTCCTCTTCTCCCTTCATTTCCCTTAATTAGGTTTTATGTCATGAAATTAGTTAATTTATAGCCACACTCTATGCCTATGCATATCCCTTTTAAATGTCATATTAAATATAAAATCTCCAAGATTTACAAGTATCATCCTCTCATATTGGTTTGTAAATAGCTTTACCTTACTGAATAACATGTTTTCTTTTCTCTTTTCACTTTTTTATGCTTCTCTTGAGTCTTATATTTAAAGATCGGATTTTCCATTGAGCTCTGGCTTTTTCATCAGGAAAAGTTTGAAATCTCCTATTTCATTGAATGGCTATCTTCTCTGATAGACCATGCTCAGTTTTGCTTGGTACTTGATCCTTGTTTGTAATTCAAGCTCCTTTGTCTTTGAGATATCATATCACAAGTCCTTTGGTCTTTTCACATAGAAGCTGCAAGGTCTTGTGTAATCTTAGCTGTGGTTCCAAGATATTTGAATTGTTTTTTTTTCTGGTTTCTTTCAGTATTTTCTCCTTAATCTGATAATTCTGGAATTTGGCTACAATATTCCTTGGCATTTTCAGTTTGGGATCTCTTTGAGGAGGTGATTGGTGGATACTTTCAATGACTATGGTTCTAAGAACTTGGGGCCAATTTCATTGATAATTTTTATTCTATTCCTCCGATTTGATTTCTAAAATCCTTCCTGAGACCTTCCAAGAAGGCTGTTTGGGCTTGACACCGGTTTACATTCCCTTGTGAGGTTTGGATGTTGATATATTGACTGTGCTGTCCTCTCCTGAATTTGTGTTTTGATCTTCTCTGTCACCAAGATATTTCTCGATGGTCACTGATTTTTTTTCGTTCTTGCTCTCATTGTTGACCTTATTTTTTGGCTTTTATATTCGATCTCTGCTTTTGGAGGCCAGGGAGCACTGTGCCAGACTTCTTGTGTTGTAGGCCAGGGTCCTGAGTAGCCATTTTCTGTACTGGGGTCTCAGATGCTTGCAGTTGTAGGTTGTAGTGGTCTGGTATTTTTCTTGGTGCTGCACTGGAGGCAGCGTGTGCTGATGTTGGTGCTTGACTCTCCCTCCACCTGGAGGTATCAGGATCTCTCCCGCTGGTCTGGTGATGTGGGGCCTGCTGCTGGCCTACTTGGGCACCTCTCTTCCTGCATTGGTCCACTTCAGTCACTGCAAGAGATAGTTTTTCCCTTTAATCCCCTAGGTTCTGAACTAGGGCTAAAAGATTGCCATACCATGTGTTTATGCTTGTTCCACTATTCCAGGATTTTCCTTGGGGCAATATTCTCTGTTTTATTTTTTTCCAAGGTCACAGGAGGGTGAAAGCAACTTTACTTTGACATCTTGGCACCAGGAAGTTTAAACAAGTGGTGTTCAAACATTGAGTCTGCGAGCTGATAGCCCCAGGAGTAGCTGCTGCCACCAATACAGAGCCTAGGCAGGACTGTTCCTTTATCTCACCCAGCTCTGACAGACTACCTCCTTCACCAAGAGGTCAGGGAATCAACACTCTTGCCAGTGATTTTCTCCACAGAGGTGCACTCCAGCCTCTCTTTGATCAGGTCTGCATTGGAGCACTCCATGCACTCCGTGTTCTTCTCCCAGCCAGGTTCAACTGACTCCTCCTGTCCACCTTTGAGGTTCTCCTGGGCTGCAATTATGCTGTACTCTGTCTCTTTGTGGATTCTGCCACTCTAAAATTTGTTCAGATTCACTTTTTAGAGATAACTGAAGGAGTTGATGGGAAAGTTGAGGTGAATTCTTGCTTTCTTTGGTGAC
Organism: Potorous gilbertii; assembly: GCA_028658325.1. Taxonomy (NCBI): domain Eukaryota; kingdom Metazoa; phylum Chordata; class Mammalia; order Diprotodontia; family Potoroidae; genus Potorous; species Potorous gilbertii. The sequence goes on from JAQQSK010000027.1 coordinate 2,810, forward strand.
CATTTTACAGATTGGTAAAAGAAGGCTCAAAAAAGTTAAGAGACTTATTCAAAGTTATATAATTTATTTAGTAGGAAACCAGACATTCAAACAGATGTTATTGGACTTCTCATTAAGGATCCTTTCTGCTACTCCACACTGCATCTAATAAAGGAGTCTTCACTTTCATTTTATAATTGATATACTTGTGGTAGGGACTATTTATCTTTTGGGTGCTTAAATCCCCCAATTTTTTTTCTTTTTAAAATTTATTTATTTATTTAACATTTTTAAAATTTTGAATTCTAAATTCTCTCTATCTCTCCAGCCTCTCCCAGTCATGCATTGAAAAGGTAAGCAACATGATACCAATTATATATGTGAAATCATGCAAAATAATATTCCTATATTAGCCATGTTGTAAAAAAAGGCTAGAAAAGTAAAGAAGGTACACACATACACATGAACACATGTGCACACACACACATACACTTCAATTTGCATTCGGAGTTCAACAGTTCTCTCTGGAGATGTATACATTTTTTCATCATGAGTCCTTTGGAACTTTCTTGAATCATATATCTCAGAGTAGCTAATTCTTTCACAATTGATCTTTACAATATTGCTATTACTGTGTATGATGATCTCTTGGTTCTGATGGTATCATTCTGTATCAGTTTATATGCCTTTCCAGGTTTTTGTAAAAACCACCTCCCTCCTCATTAATTTTACAGCAATAATATGCCATTGCAATTATACACCACAGTTTCTTCAACCATCCTCTAAATGGTGGACATCCTCTCAAATTCCAAATTTTTACCACCTCAAAAAGAGGTGCTATAACTATTTTTGTACATGTAGATTCTTTTCTTTCTTCTTTGATCTCTTTGTGATAAAGACTTAGCAGCAGTATTGCTGGGTCAAAGCATTTAATAGCCTTTTGGGTATAGCTCCAAATGATTCTCAAGAATGGTTATTCCAGTTCACAACTCCATAAGTGCATTAGTGTCCTTCTTGTTCCACATTCCCTCCTACATTTATTATTTTTCCTTTTCCGTGATCCTATATTTTGCTGCTACTAAGAGAAAGCTAGAGAGGAAAACCCTGAGAAGGAAACCACAGAGAAGGAAAAAAAAGGTCAGTCACTTCCTTGATGCCCAAGTTGCCTTATAAGTGATTTCTTTGTTGTTTTATGGACCATACAATCTTTCAACATTCTCTCCTTTCATAGTGGGCTCATAATAATGAAATATTTAACAATACAATGTCTTTTAATGGACTATCTCCCTTCTGGGTCTGCCATTAGGTACTACCTAATATGAAAATTATAATGAGGAAGATAGAGGCACAGGGGGAGATCCCAATGTATTTTTTACTTAGTAACCTCAAATAGGTGAAAGTTAGAGATAATTGCTTTGATATTAGAAAGACAAGAAAGGATCCTGTGGGGTCAAAGATTTCTAAGTAAATAAGTAGAAAAGAAGAATGGACATATTTCCAAAGTTTTGCCAATTCATTTTGATATTATTAGGCTTTTTACAGTACTAGTTGATTTCAATTACTGTATTAATGCATTTTATGTGAGTAAGTTAAGGCACTGTTGTGAATATATAGAGTCAACTAAGTGACTTAGTAGAATTCCAAGTCTGAAGTCAAGAAGACTCATTTTTGGGTTCAAATCTGGTTTCATACACTTACTACTTGTGTGACCCTGGGCAAGTCGTGCAATCTTGTTTACCTCACTTTTCTCATCTGTAAAGTGACCTGGAAAAGAAAATGGAAAACTATCACAGTATCCTCACCAAGAAAACTCCAGATAAGGTCACAAAGAGCCAGACACTACTAAACAATAACAATGAATGTATAGGAAAAAGGCTATTTGGGGACACAGTCATCATAGAATTTCACATGCAACAAATTCCAAACTGACACCATCACATTGGGGATTAAAATCTCAGACTGATATCTATTAGTCTATATGCTATTCTCAAATGCTTTCAAAAGAATTACTTTTCTTAACCAGAACCAAGAACTTAAAACCTTAAGTATTGTGATACTTAGTGTAATAAACCCATGAAAAGTCTTGTCATTATTACCTAACTGTTGATGATAGATAGATAAATAGATAGATAGTACACATACATGCACGCATACACACACACACACACACACACACACACACACACAGACTCATTGACTTTACAATGATATTCACAAGTCCTTTAAATTCAAACACTCTAGATGGCATAGTGGATAGAGCACTGTACCTAGAGTCAGGAAGACCTGACTGATGGTATGATCCTGGACAAGTATACACATACTCATGCTGTTCAATATCTTCTCAGAAATGGGGCATCCAGAATTGGAGGTAAAGTCCATGTGTGATCTCCCTAAAAAGGAGTGATGTAGGTTTACTTACCTCCACATTTTAAACTTCATACCTCTCTTTATGTAGCCTAAATAAATGCTAGCTTTTTGGCTTCTAAGGCACACTATTATTTAGCAATAAACTTCCAGTTCATGGTTGATAAAGTGCAAAAAGATTGGTAGATCAAAATAATGCTGTTTATATAGTACTGTTATATCCAAAGCATTCAACAACATTTCTCACTCTATGCATATAGACAAAGCTGAGAAATACAGTTAGGTCAATTTAGAACTAGTTAAAATATTAGATCCAAGAATTATCTCTTCTCCACAATGTCTTTCCATAGTCCCATTAGTCAATATTATTTTTCAGTTACTATGATGAAAGCAAAGAAAACATACCACATTTGCCAATAAGCAAAAAAGAGAAGGGATAGGCAAAACTTTGGAATATAGAATCAGAATCTATAGTGATTGTGACAGACCGGTAAATGGGTTAAAATGGAATAAATTATAATTTGGCTAGGTGTATTTACAAGAATTCAAAAAAATAAACTCCATGGGCACAAATTGAGATAGCTACATACTAATTCTTATAAAATAAAATAGAGATCTGTATTTAGTAGAGAACTGTAAGCTTAGTACGAGTGAACAATGCTATATGCCAGTTACAAAGACTGGCTGCTACTGTATTAGGTTCTATTTGATAGCTGCATGCCATATTGGCACAGCGTTCAGAGTCAAGAAGACTGGAGTTCAAAGTGATCTCACACATGATCCGTGTGACTCTAACAAGTTATTCTGCTTTCCTCAATTCCCTCAACTGCAAAACTAATGACAATAACAACACTTACTTTCCAGGACTGTAGTGAGGCTCAAATGAGATAACTGTAAAGTGCTTAACACAGTGTCTAGTACGTTGTAAGCACTGTTTTAATGTTAGATATTACTATTCCATCAAGAATGAGATACATAATTTCCCTATGTTCTATACTGATCAGACTATGAGGGGAAAAATGTATTTAATTCAACATACTGCTTTGGATAGCCTCAGAGCTTCTTCCAAACACTGGACTAACTCTGGGAATAGGTGTTTCAAACATCATATCAATAAATCTCTGGAAAGTGTACTGACAAGGTAAGTAAACCTATCCACAGCATTCAAAACTTCTCCATTTGCTATGGTTCCATGTATAAATGGTGTCGTACTGACTGGTGGAGCACCTATATCTTCTTAATGTGAATTGTTAAGACAAAATTAGCACAAACAGTGGGGTATAAATCCATATTTTGTTGTGTCTCAGCTTTAGAGACTGCATTGAGTACACAACTATCTGCAAACAAAATGGGCCAGTACTTCCTCCACTCTAGTTTTGGCTTGTAGTCTCTTCAGGTTCAATAAATTACCATCAGTGCAGTAGTGGGAGAGAAGTAGTATTAAACTGACTACAAAACTAAAGATCTACAGAGCCATTGTTGTATACTTGTGAAGCCTGGACTGTCTAATGGTGCCATGGAAGGAAAATGAATTACTTCCATTTGAATTGTCTTCAGAAGATTCTGAAGATCACCTGACATATATTACCAGACATTCAGGCTCTTACTTGAACTAAACTGACAACCATTCAACTATACTTCAGAAGGTGCAGCCAATATGGGCTGGCCAAGTTGTTCAAATGCCAAACTTGCTTGTTTCAAGGATTATTTTATAGAGAACTCGTACGAGGCAAGTGCTCACATAATAGTCAGAAAAACGTGATACAAGGACACTCTCAAGGTCCCTTTTAAGAATTTTTAAATTGATCATATGACATGGGAGACAAGGCAAAGGACCTCTCAACATGGCATGCACTCCTTAGAGAAGGTGCTGTGCTGTATGAGAAAAGCAGAATTGAAGGATCTCAAAAGAAACATGAGATGTGCAAATTTAGCAAAATGTTCATGTTGACTATTTGTGCCTGACTTGTGGCAGAGAATTTCTAGCCCATATTCACCTTTTCAGCCATTGCCTGTAAGTTAACTCTACTATAGTGATGTTATTTTGTCATCTTCCAGAACAAGGGACAAAAATCAACCAACCATTTTGGATAGTCATAAATAAGTAGAAAAGGGCAAGTATGATATTAGAGAACATGCCACATGAGGACTGGTTTAAGGAACTGTGTATGAAAGAAAAAGTGTTGGGGCATATTACAGCAACCTTCAAATATTTTAAGAGTAACTTATCTGGACACATATAGGAGAAGTAGGAGCAATGTATGGAAATTACATGGAGGTAAATATATGCTTTACACAAGTCAAAAATTCTAAATAAAAATTATCAAAACTGCAGGTAACTGCCTTGGAACCTGATAGGTTCGCTTTTTTGGTGGTATTACAGTAAATTTGTTAAAGACTTGTTAAAGTTACAGAAGGCATTCTTTGGATTAATTCAGGCCTGGAATAGACTTGCGGCTCTTATGTGATTTCCTAACCCCATTCGCTGAACTCTAATATTCCAAGATATGGCACGCATAAAAACAAATATATATGCAGAAATTTTAGAGAAAGAAGATGTCATAGAAATAAGAATTCCAAATAAATTCATCTCCTAGGTCTGCCCAATATTATTTTGCTCTCTCCCTTTGTCTCTCTAGTAACACAGACTATTACCCATGTCTTATTCCTTCTCTATTTATTTATATTTGTTATTATTATTTATTTGTGTTTATTGTATTTATTTATTAAAATCCTTCTCTTCTTATTGAAAACATTGCTGTGAGTCCTACTTCAGTTTCTCCCAAGCTCTCAACCCCTCAACTCTAACTTTAGTGAGATTTCCTGTATTCAGAAAACTCTGCATTTAATAGAACTATCTACTGTTAATTAATTAAGCAGCCATTTTTTCCAACTGTTTGAATATTCAACAAATCAATCCACAGATACTTACTGAATACCTATTAACAGTCATGTATTTCTGCTCACTTCTCAACTGTTACTTGATTTTTACTAGGTAAAGTAAAAAAACCTGAGAGATTTAGTATTTTGATTTTTGTAGATTTTTTGGTTTTATTTTTACTCATTTATTCATTCAATATTTACCACTCTATATCATGTCAGTCAGGTTTTGTGTTAATCAAAAATCAATCTGATTGGATAACGTCTGAATTTTTTGTAGTGTCCGTATAACTTTATTTTCACTGAAGCAATGACTGTATTCTATTCACTGGGAGACAAATTCAATAAAAATATCAATCAGCCATTTTAACTCATTGGATAACAACCTTTAGCATATGTGTATGTATATATATGTGTGTGCATAAATATGCATATATATATACATACATACACACACGTATATATATATATATGTATGTCCCAGAAGAGGGACTTGAGCTCAACTTTTCAACTTCTCTTAGATTTCTAAATTATTTCTATGAGGAACTTTTAAATTCTGTACATTTCTTCTACATTAAACTAAAAGTGACATCTTCTATCCTAGTTATTAAATGTAATATGAGAATAGAAATTTTACAGAAAACTAGTCTTCCTTTTGAAAGTTATGATTACATGAATGCAAAAGTGTATGTTCAGATGCAAGCAGGGATAGTCCTCATCTAAGTGAAGGTAAAAGCATCTACAGGGAAAAATGATTTGTAAGGAGAACGGATATAGTAGCATTTGAAGAATGAATGTAAACAACTAAGCTATTCTGAGTATTATAAATATTCAAATCAACTACAAATGACCTATAAATGCAATGCATCTCCAGAGAAAGAACAAATAGATAGAAGTATGGGTGGGTAGTATGGTTTTACATACATACATGTGTGTGTATGTATGTATATATATATATATATATGTGTGTGTGTGTATATTTGTGTATATGTTTATGTCTGTATGTCTATATGTATACTGTATATGTGTCTGTGAAATGGTGGTCTTCTCTATTACGTGATGAGAAGGGAAAAAGGGAGACAAATTGGATTTTGAAATGAAACAAAAATAAATTTTAAAAAGTAATTTACAAGGTAACTTGGTTTGCAGAAATAATATATAGGATCCAGTACTTGGAAGTAGTTTCTTTTTTTACTTTCTTTTTCCTTAGTTTTATTAATCAGAGAACTGCTAGACTCCAGGGCAATTTATCTGTTCTGTCTATTTATAGAGCTTTTGGAGACCATATCATCAATAAATTTAACACATAGAATTGATACATTTTTTCAAAATATGTATTATACACAGAGAAATAAGAGACACACATGCATCTATGTATTAACATTCACGTGCATGTATGCATGTATACATGAACAATTATGTATAAATGTGTACACACAAAGATATATTAAGAGGTAACATGGCAAAAGATAATTAACTGCACTCAAAGGAAGAGAGATCAGTTTTCAGGACAATGCTCTACCCTGACAAATACTGACTTGGTAATCCAGGGCAAATCATTTAATATCTCAGTGATCTAGCTAAATCTGTAAGATTATAAATTGACAGACAGTCATAAGAAAAATACAGATTCAACTTTCTATCTACTTTCATTGATATAGATTAATCAAAGTTTCCTCACCTGGAAGTTCCTTATACAAAGAAATCAGAGATCCTGTAAAGATCCTTCTATGTCTGTGTCTAATTATATAACATATACCCATATCTATATCTCTGTATAATATCGGTAATAATTTTCAAGTCAACTTTTATTTCCTCATTGAGAAGAATAATAAAAGAAAGGAGATCTCTGTAGAAAAACATGAGAACTCTGTCATCTCTTTCTTCTCTATCAGTGATCTCAGTAGATCGAAACTGCACCCCTGGAAATCCTAGATTTATCACAAAATCATATCCTTTAACAAGATTAAGAGACTTCTCTGTAAGAAGGTTTAAGATAGTCTTTCTTGGCTTAACATTATGCTCTCAGTACTCAGGAGGCTTATGCAAACTCAAAGCTGAGCTGCCAAACTTTGAGTTTAAGGTTGATTTATAGCTAACTCATGTCTTCTACCCAGCAGGTGTCAGAAGATGAGGTTTCATTGCAAGGTATGGGCTTATGTGATGGAATTATGGCATCTCATTCTTGTTAGCATTAGATGAAATGAAGCACAACCGTGCATACTTCCTCATTAATTGGAAAGCAACCTAGGTCTATTGGCTTTCACACTTCACACATCTCATGTTTCATGGAAATTGATTCTGTGCCTCTATTTTCTTGGAGGTATGGTCCCTTAAAGCTTGGTAAATCAGTTATAACAGATAGGTGGTCCTGAAATCCAAATTGAGAAAGGGAATTTTAAAAAATAAAAAGGAAAGAAGTCACCTCCTATTGCTGTGCTCCCACAAAATTGTACTGGAAGCCAAGCTTCTCTGGAAGTTAATCCTGACAAAATGTTTTCCACAACAAATATACTGACCTCATTCATACAGGAGACATCCAGATTATATTTATGTACCGAGTTTTCTTTTCCATGTAAGAAGAACATCAAAAGGAGGGCTAGTTTTCTGGGAAGTGTTAATTTACACTCACATTAATTGACTTAATAACACAGATTCTGGCTATCCCTTACAGTTTAGGCAATCAGAAATACACAAATGACTTCAGAAGTGCCTCAGAGAAATACTTTAACTTTAAATTACTCCCAAAACCCAGATATTCTTGCATTGTAAGAGCTTTTTGTCATAACTAATGGATTAACAATACTGAGAAAATATTTTTAAAGTATTCATTTACCTGTGCATTCCCAATAACTGAATTATAGCTGTACTAGAGACAGTCATAAGAAAAATACAGATTCTACTTTCCAGTTACTTGCATCTTGAAATCAAGTAGCAGAATACATATCTTGCATTTGTTATTCTAGTTGGGGAAAAAGAGAAGTGATACATTATGTAATATAAAAATTCATTGTAGTCTCTGTTTATATATCCTCTTGCAAAGTAGCTGGTGATAGTGACTGAGAACCTTATCATTCAAAATCAAAACCAAATAAATGTTTACAAAGGAAAACATTAGATTAATATATTAAAATTTCACTGGGATTTTCTTCTATACTCAACTTAAAAAAATTTTTTCTCAACTTTTGTCAATTACACTCCATGCTTGTAAGTACAGGAAAATCACAAGCAGACAAACATATCAGAAAATCAATTGGTAAAAATACATGTCTGTGTCATGAGGAAAAATGCTATTCAAATCCAGAGAAAGAATTTAGGAGTCTGAATGTCCATAAAATTTACTATTTTCTCTTTTTTTTGTTTCTCTTTCTCTTGATTTTTCCCTTTTGTTCTTTTTCAACAGTATGACTAATATGGAAATAAGTTTAATATAATTGTACATGTATAGCCTTTGTCAGATTGCATGCCATCTTGGGAAAGAAAGAGGGGAGAGTATAGGAAAAATTTAGAACTCAAAATCTTATAAAAATGAATGTTGACAACTAAAAATAAATAAAAATAAAATAGATGTAAATATATATATCTATGCTATATTTTGAATTAAATGTATGTTAAAACAAATATTCTTCAACATCTACAATTACACTAACAAAACATGAATAATGGAATTCAGAATGATGTCTCCAATCCCAGCCCCCTACAAAGATCTACAATCTTAGTGATTCAATTTATACCATCAATTGGTGTAACTGAAGCACAGAATTATGCTAATGACTTGTGGGCCAAGCTAATATTGTGTGCTGCTCTGAAGCATTGCAGTGTAAGACAACAATAGAATACACTCAGAATCTTAAGATCTGGGTTTAATTCCTGGCAGGTATTTTCTATAACTGTGTATAGATGGTTTTCCCTAAGCAGCAGCGTCATATAGAAAAAAAAATCATCTGGGCTTAAATCAGATCTCCCTCTGCTTTCTAGGAACAGATGCTTACTGAGAAACTGCAAAGTGATAATGAATATAAAGCACTAAAAGTGTAGGTTTTCATTATTGTGATCTACAAGTGTCTATTTATGGTCATGTTGATTCAAGGGCTAACTAAGGATTTAATTATCTCCTGTCTCTTCCCAGAGTTGTTGTTGAGTCATTTCTGACTCTGTAACCACACTCAGGGTTTTCTTGGCAAAGATACAGAAGTAGTTTGATGTTTCCTTCTCCAGTTTATTTTACAGATGAGACAACTAAGGCAAACAAGCTTAAATGACTTGCCACGGGTCACGCAGCCAGTAAGTAAGTATCTGAGGCCAGATTTGAATTCAGGAAGATAAGTCCTCCTTACTCCAGGCCAGGTATTCTATCTGCTATGTCAACTAGTTGCTCATCTCTTCTAAGAGTAGGAAAAGTCAAATCCTACCACACAAGGCATAGCTATTCCCATACAATTGCTCAAAGTGGAGTCTTTTATTTTACCTCTTCTCTATCCCATTCTTTCTTAGTAAGGAGCTGAAGATCTTGCTTAAGGGGACAAAGATACATATCCTTCTTCCCTCCCTCTTCTACTCTCTAACTACTTAAGGTTGAAGATTTTATTAGGCCCAGTGGGCTAGAAGACATCCATTATTTTAGAGGCAAAAGAAAAGTTTTAAATTCAGTTTAAAGTTCCACCTGTTAGGAGGTTTATCTAAATGTATGCATTAATAAAATTCATAATCGTACAAAATACTTTAGTTATATACTCTTTTACAGTTGACCAGAGACTGGAATCTCTGTTCCATATGCAACTCTGTTTAAATTTCAATTAGCCACTGGATTTTCCATTAACACCCCAGAACCCCTTTACTCTAGTGAGATACAAATATTCACACTTAGCTTCTATAGTCAGTCACATTTTTTACTTGGTACAGAAAATGGAATCAATATAATAGAACAACTTAAAGATGAGCAAATACATCAGAAGATTTTTCTGTGAGGTAATTTCCAAGTATGAGGGGGAAGAGGGGGATGGGAGAAAGTAACCTTACCTTTTTCAGAGAGAGGACAGCAATTTTCAATAACAAGAATCCTGAGTTCCATTTTTATTTTCAGCTCAACAAAGACTGTCAAAGACTAATCAACCACATTCAATTCCCTGACATGAACTGTGCACCATTACAAATAGCTAAAGCCCCAGCTGCCAAAGCTCTGTGCCTTAACATCCCAACTGTTGCTGCTGCTACGGAAAATTCATTTCTCTTCTGTTACTACTCAGTTCAAAATTTCAAGGGTTGGCAAAACCCATTCCCATTTAGTCAAAATCAAGGGGAGATTTTGTCTCCTCCTGGTCTAGAAAAGAGGACAACAGGTCCCAGGAGTCTCAGCAAGGGTTTCAACTACTTCTTCCACTTCCACTTCTAAACCCTTTCAAACAGTTATGTTTTAAAGGAAGATTTAAATAAGGATTTAACTTTAAAAACCAGTCTGCTTAAACCATGATTAGTCAGAAAATTCAATTACACACAACACCTCATCCCCGTGTATTCTGTCCAATCATGGTTTGCCTGTATTTCCATGTCATGAAAGATAACTCCAAGAGTGTATCATACAACTAAAAAATTACAGACCTCTGCACATAGATAGTCATGACTATAATGTATTCTTTTCTTACAACTTCCTCTTAGAATACCTATTTACATATAAACTCATTTCAAACATTGTCATTTATTTGAATTTTTTTCTTGATCTCTCTGGCTTCAATTGGAGACTTCAGAGACACCAGGGGAATTAAGCTACTCTGAAGTATTGGTCTAATTTGTCTGGGTGACACAATAAAGGAAGAAAAGTGAGTCGAATCTCACCAGCATCTTTCCACATCCATACCCTCCTAGCCCTTCTGCTCTCTAATTTCTCACCTTGACCTCTGCCCTTAGAACCACAGACTCGTTAAAGGGATCATCTCCTGGCTACTTCTTGAACAAGTCTATTCAATGAATGGGTGTTACTTCACCCTAAGTGAGTACCTGAATAGATCTTGGCCTAAAGGGGACAAGGTCTCCAAGTGCATCCTGAATCATGTCCAGTCGTTCTAATGAATATCTGGTCACTGGATTCAGATGGCTCTGGAGGAGAAGTGAGGCTGGTGACCTGCATAGCCCTCCCTCACTCAAAACAAAGCCAAGTGTAAATCATGTCATCATTTCTCTGATGGCATGGTCTTCTTCAGCAATGAAGGATGAACACAATCCCTCATTGCCACATAAATGATCTTGTATTTACTTTGTTTATATATGTATGTGGGTGCATATATATATGTATATGTATATATACATATATATACATGTGTATGCACATATATATATTCGTATTTACATATCAAATCTCCTAATTGATTATGTTTCTTAAAGACAGACTTTTTTTCTAACTTCAATTTTTATTGAAAAAATGATCATCATTTATCTAGTACTATAAGTTTTGCATATCTTTTTTCTTTCTTCCTTTAATTCCTAAATTCATTTATTTCCTTTTTATCTTTATCATTTATTAAAAAATATGTTCTAAATTCTCTCCCTCCCATTTACCCCTCCCTAACGCATTGAAAAGGTAAGCAATATGACACCCATTATACATGTGAAATGATGTACAACACATTTAGATATTAGCCATGTTGCAGAAAAAATGAAGAAAAGCACATAAATAAAAGAAAAAATATATATACTTCAATCTGCATTCAAAGTCTTTCAGTTCCCTCTCAGGAGGTGGATAGTTATTTTTTTTTATCATGAAACTTTTGGAATGGTCTTGGATCATTATGTTACTCAGAATAGCTAAGTCTTGGACAATTGGTCATCATTAGAATATTGCTCTTACTGTGTACAATGTTCTCTTCATTCTACTCTTTTAGTTTTGCATTAATTGCTATAAGCCTTTCCAGGTTTTTTTCTAACACTATTTATCTCTTAATTTTTTTTATTGTATAATAGCATTCCATCACAATCATAAATCCACAACTTGTTCAGCCATTAGACAAGTGATAGGTATTCAAGAGGGCAGAAATTTATCCTTTTTTAATTTATGTTCTTAGAGCACATTGCTTTTCATATAGATTTTAAAATGTTGGTTGATCAATTGGTACCTTTGTTTCCAAAGTCAAAATGTTTTCTTGATATTAATTTGCATGATTCAGTTTCTTATTATAGAAATAACTTCATATATGCAGTATATATTTTGCTATCCCACTTAGTCATACTGAACAGAGTTTGTAATTTATTCTTACCAAAGCCTCTAAAGGTTATTTCAGTTCATTGAACTGTGTTAAATACCAGCATTTTAGTGCCAGGGAGGGACCACAGAGGTTTTCTAGGTCATTCCCTTCATTTTACAGATAAGAAACCGAGTTGCAGAAAGTTTCAATGCCTTGAACAACAGTCACACAATTATTTAGTTGAAGAAATGGGACTACAACCAAAATTTTCTGACTCTCAATCCATGGCTTTTTCTTCTATATAGTGTAATTTCTCAGGCTATTTATCACAGTAGAAAATTAACAGTCTTACGTCTAAGTGTTTTCTATTCCCTCCTAATGACATTCTCCCCAACCACTTAATGTATTCCTATGCATACAGAAGGTACAATATGCACTTGTGAGATTACTAGAAGAAAGAGTGAAGGAATGAATACATAAGCGAATAGGAACAAATAGTCATATTTATACATTTCAATGTCTAGTATAAAGGAAAAAGCATACATACATACATACATGCACACACAGACACATATGTAAGAAAATAGATGAAATCATGTGTTAAAATTTAAAATCAAACCACAAGGCAACTTTAAGAAAAAAGAAAAAAACTATAGAGTATTACATATGTTCCACTCAGTTTAACAAGCATTTACTAAGTGCTTAATATATGTGAGATACTGGGAATTAAAATGGCAAAAATGTCCTACAGGTATCTCCAACTCAAAATGTTTCATGTAAAACATAACTTTTCCCCAAACCATCTTTTCTTCCAGAGTTTTCTATTAGTATCAAAGGAACCACTGTTTTTTCAATTATCTCAACATGAATCCTCAGTTTCATCTTTGAGTCCATTTTACCTCAAGGATATAACAGAAACCCCAGCATTGGGCATATAAAGCCTCTGGAAACTTACCTCTTTTATCCCCTTTCTAGTTTTCAAATTTTTTATTCCTCTCCATGCACTCTAAGATAGTTGTGTTGGTCTGTAATGTTCACTTGCACAAAATACTGGGCTCCTTCTGCTCTGAAATTCTAGTCCTATCTATTTTGCCTTCCTGGAATATTCTCCCTCTTCACCTTTGCTGCTTAGATTCTTGACTTCATTCATTATTCAGAAAAGTGTCATCTTCTACAGGAGGCTTTTCCTGGTTATCTCTCACTATTCATGCCTTGCCTCTGAGATTAAGGTTTATCTATTCACATACTGGCTTTAATGTGCATAGTTGTTCACCAATCATGGTTGATTTTCACCTGTCAGGCCACACCTCCTTTACCAAAGACATGTAAGCATTTTAAGCATTCATTGGTCTCCGTGCTTTTTGTCTTTGGTTACCAAGAAAAATCACTGACTATCAATTTATTGATTACTTTCTAACATAATGAATTAAATTAATTACACAGAAACTCTGTCTCTCAGGCTTTTCATTTGTCTCATTTTTTAAAGAAATAGATAGGTGGAGGTAGCCATTTCAGACATGAAGAGAGGAAAGCTAGCATGAGCAAAAATATAGAGGTAAAAGAAAGTAAGTAAGGAAAGAGAGCCATTGAACAGTTCAACTTGGACAAATAGTGTGAAAGAAAGCTGGAAATGGAGACTAAGGTAAAATCACATCAACTATACAAAGACATATTAAGCTGTTGTTATATTACTATATGTCAAGCACTACATTGAGTTTTGGGAATAAAAAGAATGGAAAGTTAAAACAAAAGCACTCAGTAAATAGTCTATTTTCAAGGTATGTTTAAAGTGCAATTAATTCCTGGGATTGATATTATTGATGTCCATTATTGCTAGTAATAGCAATGGATACTAGTAATATCCAATTACCAATAATAGATAGCAGTAAGTACAATATTTGGGAACCAGAAAAGTATTTGAGTAGAGAAAAGATGGGATCTTAGCAATGAAGCAGGAAGATTCTTAGGTTAAGGTGAGAGATATTATGTGTCTGTATTAGTATAATGGGATCAAAAACAAGAGTACAGACTTGCAGAATAACAGACAAAGGATGGTTTTGAAAGGGGAAGGAAGAATAATAGATAATTTGAAGTTTGAAAGCTCGTAAACTAGAAGACTTGCAGTACCGTAATCATAAACAAAGGAAAGAATAGATTTTAGAGGAAAGATGATCATTTCCTTTCATGACGTATGAGTATAAGGCAGCACCTAGAGCATAGCATGTGGTTGATAAGGAAGAGAATGTAGAAAGAACAGAAAAGAGAACCAAAAGACAGGCTACTGTGGAAACATTCATACTTAAGAAATAGGAAACCTCAAAAGAGAGAGAATGACCAGCCATAAGTAGAAAAATAAATATATGCTGCAGTATCATGGAAGGAAGAGAGGGTAGCAAAGAAGAGGTAACTAATGAAATAAAATAATGCAGAGTTTAAGATATATGAAGATGGGCAATAGTCCATTGTGTTTATAGAAAAACTGATCATTTGAAAGAACAGTTTTACTAAACTGGTGAGGGTAGAAGTCAGAGGGCAGAACAATAAGGAGTACATGTGATGAGATATGAGAGACAAACAAGTATAAATCATTCTTTCAAGAACTTTGGCAGAGAAAAGGAGGAGAAGCATGACATGATAGCTTAAAGGAATAATAGGGTCAAAGAAAGGTTCTTTTCATTTTGTTTTGTTTTCTTTTGTGGCTTATGGGCATAAATGAGACCCAAATGCACTTGTAGATTAAGGAGAAGAGCCTGTGGAATGGAAAAAGACTTAAAATTCATGAGAAGGGAGGATTAATAAAAGAACAAGAACCTGTAGGTCTCAGGAGAGAATGGTATCAGGGCACAGATGGAGTGCTTAGTTTAGGAAAGGTGAATAACAAAACTCATAGGCAAAAATAAATTTTGTCACTTTCACTTCGCTAATCCTAGCTTAAATGATCAAGTACACCATAATAAAGTCATTAAAATGATATATCTTAAAATGTTTTTCTGGCAACTATATATTTCATTTTTTTCTCCAGAAAAGTCTCAATTTTAAATAGTCTCCTATTCTACTCTGTAAATCAGATTTAGAAATCTTTCCAGCAAGAAGTGCTGTTTAGAGATTTGACTACAGAAAACAAGAAATTGTTATGACATCTTTCTCCAGCACACATCTAAGTATTCCCTATACTCCAATATTTGAGCCTGTATAAATTAATGACTCAGATTAATAATCTTAAAGATTGTATATATATATATATGTATATATATATGTATGTATATATCTGTAACCAAGTTGTTGTGGATGGGAAAAGCTAAGAATATGATCATGATGTTGTATACTCAGGCTACATATCTTGTTATTGTAATCATAGTAGCATGTGCTTTTCAGAATTTCTGAGGGAGGAGGTCAACCTAGAAAAGTAACATATCACTCTAGGTAAGGAAGTGATTTGATCTTTAACTGATGAGATCTGTTAGATTAAGATTATATCATAGAAGCATATGAAGACTGATGGATTGATCTGTTTTGTTTTGTTGTTGTTGTTGGTACCAGAGTTAAATTCCTTTATTTTTTTAATTTTATTTTTCATTTTTAGCACAGTTTATAACAGATAAAACAATTCAGACTTTTGGTCAGGTGATATTTCTTTTTAAAGCCTTTACAATATGGACCACAAAAGAATTGTTTTTTTAAACATTAACCAACTGAGACCCAAAAAATATTGATGTTGCTAACTTCACAAGCTCTTAACCTCTTGACCTTGTCTCCACAGTATTACTAAGAATTAAAGGACCTTAATTTATTGTCGTCGGTCTAAAGTCCTGAGTCTAATAGCTTAATTTTATACTCAACCTCAGAAGTTCCCCTACTAATAATCTGTATTTTAATAGATCTGGTATTAAGCTTACAAACCTTTTGATTATAGGAAATTGCCACCAAGGGTAGGGACATTGCAGGGATACAATATCTCCCCAACTTCATGTCAATTCCAGGCCAGATTAGATTGCCAACTTACATTCAGTAAAACTTAAAGTGTGCCAGGTTTCAGTGGGGAAATTGAATCAGGAGAATTCTACCTTAGCCCAGGCTGAACAGCCACTCTCCCACCCTTCCCATGAGATCACCTTTTGCAGTTCATACCAGCATCTCACCAGTTTACTGGCATCATGTATTGGAAGCTCAGACCACCTTTCATGCTATTCATATCTGGAGTTAGACTCAGAAAAACAGTCACTTAATAGTCCTGTAGCATCTAAAAATGACAAGTTCCAATAACCCGGTTTCAAATATGATTATAATTTCACTTTGGCTAAGGAACATCTTTTGAGGTAAATTTTAAGTGGCTTAAATGCCTTTCTATAGTTGTTCTAGTTTCTGATTAAATAGGAATCCTAAAATCAAATTTACCATTAAAACCTTAACTTTTCCATACATGCCAAATTTTACCCAAGGTTACCTTCATCTAGAAAATTTAGACTAAAATTCATTTCCCCAAACTAAAGATGTCATTGATTTATTCTCAGTAATTAATTCAGTCTATTGTTTTAATACTAATTGCTTTTACCTCACTTTGCAACACATTCATTTTTTCTCCCCATCACTCCCCTCCCCTGCTTCCTAATACTTTGCATTCTTATTACTTCTTCCCTCAAGGTACCCTCCCTTCTATCACACCCCACGCTTCCTTTGTCCCCATCTTTTCTCTTTTCTTGTAAGGCAAGATAAACTTCTATACCCCATTCCCTGTCTTTCTTATTTCCCGATTATATGCAAAAAAATTCTCAACATTCATTGCTAATACTTTGAATTCCAACTTCTCTCCCTCCCCGCTCCTTCCCCAACCACACTGAGAAGGCAAGCAATTCAATACAGACTAAATTTGTGTCATTTTGCAAAAGACTTCCATAATAATCATGTTGTATAATACTAATTATATTGCTCTCTGTCCTACTCTATTCCCCTTTATCTTTTCCCCCCCGCAACTGACCTTATCCCTTCTCGAAACTGTTTATTTCTTGTAACTCCTTTCTCCCATTTGCCCTCCCTTCTATCATTCCCCTCTCCCCAATTTTCACCTCCTCCTCTGCATTCCTGTGGTGTGATATAAATTTTCATATCAAATTTATTCAGCATGTAATTCCCTCCTTCAGCCACATGTGGAGAGAGTAGTTTCATTTTTCCCCTCTCTCCTTCTCCCTTTTTTTCCTCATTAAACAAGATTTTTCTCATCTTTTTTATGTTATAGCCTGACCCATTCCATTTCTCCCCTTCTCTTCCCAGTATTTTCCTCCCCTACATCTTAATTTTTGTTTTATTATATTTTTGTGTGGATATCATCTCTTCTGATTCAATGAACCCTATACTCTCTATCTATATATGTGCATGTGTGTGTGTGTGTATGTACAATCTTTCCATCTACCCAAACACTGAGAAAAGACACAAGAGTTATAAATATTTTCTTTCCATGTAGTAATGTAAATAGTTCAGCTTTAGAAAATCTTTTATGATTTTTATTTCCTCTTTACCTTTTCATGTTTCTTTTGATTCTTGTCTTGGGAAGTCAAATTTTCTGTACAGATTTGGTCTTTTCCTCAATATGAATGATTGAAAGTTCTCTATATCATTGATTGACCATTTATTCCCATGAAGAATTATATTCAGATTTGCTGGGTAGGTGATTCTTGGTTTCAATTCCAGTTCTTTTGACCTCTGAAATATCCCATTCCAAGCCCTTTGATCCTTTAATGTTGTTCTGTGGCTTATGCTGCTCTAGAAATTGCTGAGAGTTCTTCTTTACAGGTGTGGGTTGTGGAGTAAGAGGTAGTGTATGTGCATCTTTCTACTCCATCTTCTTGGCTCCTGATGAATTGATCTGAGTTTCAGATGAATCTGAAAGAAATTATCTCAATCATAAATTAAAGAAGGTTTAAACAAAACAGTATAGATGCACAGGGTTCTCATCAACCAATTTTGTTGGAAGAAAAAAGGCATATAGAAAATTATTAAAAAAACATAACTAATGATGAACAAAAATCTGTGATGTGATAACATAAGAATAATGTCAGGGATAATAAAAGATAGGATGGTCTAAGACTAAAACTGAATGCTAATTTTGAAAAAAAGGAGTGTTTAGATATTTGGGGATAAAAAGAAAAAAGAAAATGAATACTGAGGGGATAAATTGTTGACACATTATGGAGACAAGGCAGAAATATTCATTGTTCAACGTTTTTTTTACCTTCTCTTGCTTCTCCCAAGGAAAATGCCTCCAGAGTAGAATATATAGAATATAGTCAAGAGAAAATTTAAAAGATAAATGAAGAGGTTGATAGACAAGCCTCCCAACAAACTGAAGCAATTAAAATCAAACCGAATCCATCTCAAGGTGCTGAAGAGACCTAGAAGGTATGACTGTTAAGCTGTTGTTGGTGATTGATGAAAAATTATCATGAGTAGAAGGACTGATGCAAAATTGAAGACAATCCCTATTACTTTTAATTTTAAAAAGACAAAAAATACAGGTACTTAAAACTCCAGCTCAGAGGAATGATGAGTTTATTTTGTTTTTCCACAAAATTATAGATCATGAACTTAATTATCAATAGATACAAATATAAGGCACAAAGTAAGAGGAAGAAGACTATGTAAGGAACTGTGGACACCTCTGTAGATGTTTTTAAAGGAACATGCATAGTTCCATAATTGTCATCTTCTATTCTGTTTTTATTATCTTCCATGTTTTCTAAAATATTTTATTATTACTTTTCTTTTTCATACCTGTCCCTACTGACTCTGAACCCTTTCTCTCAATGAACCACAAGAAGCCTCCTCTCCTTTCACAAATATTTACAGTTAAATAAATTAACCACATTAACAATGTCTGACAACGTGGGCATTATTACCTTTCTCTGGTCCATTAGCTATATGCCAAAAGGTGAAAGATATATTTGAACTTACTGTTGTTTGACTGGTTACTACTTGCTTAAGTTCTGGAATTTTTGAATAGTTTTAGTTCCTGTTGTTATTGTGATTATCATGTCTATTATTCTCTAATTTCTGTTCATTTCATTTGGCATCAATTCATGCAAATTTTTCTGTATTTTTCTAAATCTGTCACGTTCATAATTTCATATGGCACAATAAAATTCCCTTACAGAAATAAACTACAATTTATTAACAAATTCTCCAATTGATGGGCAACTATTTTTTCAAGAATTTTTTTCCCACAAAAGAAACTCTCTCCTTCTGCTATTCACCTCTTTGGGGAACATGCCTACTAGCAGGACACCTGGGACAGGGGTGTATATTTAACAAAGGATTAGTGACCTTCCTGTTAAATTTTGAAATGTTTTCCAAAACTGTTGAAACAACTTAGAGCTCTAACAACAGAGCACTAGTGTGCTTCTCTTCTTGCAACTACTGTGCTTATAATAATGGCAGCTAACATTTAGATAGGATTTTAAGGATTAGAAGAAAGCACTTTACACAAAATATTTTATCATCACAATAATGATGGGAGCTAGATATTATTATTTTTATTTTACAGACAAGAAAACAAAGGCAGACAGAGATTAAGTTATTTGCTCTTGGTCAAACACCTAATGAATATCTGAGATCAGGTTTGAACTCAGATTTTCCTGACTCAGTGCTCCAGATAATAGTGCAATTTAGTGCCCCTTTTGTCACATTTGTCAATTTGATCAATGATGAGGTTCACATTTAAAAAAAAATATTTATTTCATTACTAGTTATTTGGAACATTTAAAATATATTTAAATTTCTTCATGTGAGAATTAATTGAATTATTTATTCATGGTAATAAATAGCCATTGTGGGGGGCAGAGTCAATATGGCAGAGTAGAAGCAGGAATCAACTTGAGCCCTTCCCCAAAACACCTCAAAAAACCTATAAAAATATTTCTAAACAAATTCTAGGACAGCAGAAACCACAAAATGACAAAGTGAAACAGATTTCCAGGCCAAGACAATCTGGAAGATCAACAGGAAGAACATCATGTCAGGCTGGGAGGAAAACACAGTTTGACATGCATAAATATAGCTGGAGAAGGACTTAGGGGACTGAATCACTGGCAGCTGCAGCAGTTTTAAGACTTCTCAAACCACAAACACCAAAGGCAGCTTTAAAGGTCAGTGGGAAAGGTATCTCACCTGAGTGAGAGAAGAGCATGATTCAACCCCAGCTCCAGCTCCAGTCATTGCCAAAGCAGCATCTTTTTCTGGAGCCCTCCACTGAGCAAAGACCTCAAAAGTCAATTAATTGACTTGAAAAATGAGCAAATGGAGAGGAAAAATAGACCATTCTTACTTTCTGGGTGAAAATACATTTTCTTATGTCATTGGTGATGAGGAAGATCAAAACATAGAACCAGAAGAAGATAAAGTCAAAGCACCTGCATCCAGAGCCTCCAAGAAAAATATGAATTGATCTCAGGTCATAGAAGAGTTCAAAAATGATTTTGAAATCAAACAAGAGAAGTAGAAAAAATTGAGAAGAGAAATGAGAATGATGCAAGAAAACATAAAAAAGAAGTCAACAGCTTGCTAAAGGATATTCAAAGAAAGTACTGAAGGAAATGACACCTTTAAAAATAGAATAACCCAAATGGCTAAAGAGGTTCAAAAAGTCAATGAGTTGAAAATTGCCTTAAAAAGCAGAAAGGGGTCCAAAGGCTTGCTGAAGAAAACAATTCCTTGAAATTAGATTAGAGCAAATGGAATTGTATGACTTTACGAAAAATGAAGGAATTACAAAGCAAAACTGACCTGTAAAATGGATCCAGGAGAGATAACTTAAAAATTATTTGACTACTTAAAAGCCATGATAAAAAAAGAGCCTAGACATCCTCTTTCAAGAAATTATCAAGGAAGACTGCCATGGTGTTCTAGAACCAAAAGGTAAAATAGAAATGGACAGAATCTACCAATCACTGCCTAAAAGAGATCCCAGAAGGAAAATTCCTAGGAATATTGTAGCCAAATTCTAAAGTTCCCAGTTCAAGGAGAAAATATTACAAGCAACCAGAAAGAAATAACTCAAGAATTGTGGAAACACAATCAGGATAACGCAAGATTTAGCAGCTTTTACACTAAAGAATATAAAAGGGTTGGAATATGATGTTTCCAGTTGTAAAAATTCTCTTGATCCAAGGATGTATGTAAAATGTATAGCAATATTGCTGTGATACAGGCATTAAGAGCCTTGCCTCTTGGTCCTTATTCCTCTGTTTATATTTTCCCTGTATACTAAATATAATTAAAGTGATTTTTGACTCCTCAGCTAAGAACCTGTGATAGTAGACCCCTCCCATTATATGCATTGGGCAGCTTACTGATACATGAGGCCTTTCTCAGTCTCAGAGTAGTTAGAGGGAATATGTGTGTATACGTGTGTTTGTGTATAGGTAAAACTGTGGGTACATATTTCTGTATACGTATATAGAGCGAGAGAGACAGAGAGAGAGCGAGAGATGGAGACAGATAGAGATAGACAGACAAAGAAAGACAGAGAGACAAAGGGGACAGAGACAGGGGGCACAGGTGAGCTGAATATGAAGGGATGATACTTAAAAATAAAATTAAGTATTGAAAAGAATGTACTGGGAGAAAGAGAAAGGGAGAGGTAGAATATAGTAAATCATCTCACTTAGAGGCAAGAAAGAGTTTTTACAAAGGAGGGGAAGAGGAGCAAGGTGAGATTGAATAAGTGTGCCTTACTTTCACTGGACTTGGCTTCAGGAGGAAATAATGTACACACTTATTTGAGTATGGATGCTTATCTTATGGTTCAGAAACCTAGATCGAATTGTTTGCTTCTCAATGAGGTTAAGTAGGGAGGGGAGAAGGGAGAAAATGTGAAACTCAAAGCTTTAAACATGAATATTAAAAATTATTTTCGCATGCAACTTGGAAATACAATGTATAGACAGAGGGGAAAGAAATCTATCAGCCCTGTGTGTGTGTTTGTCCTTCATTGCTGAAGCAGATCATGCCATCAGAGAAATAATGACATGACTTTGTTTTGAGTGAGGGAGGGCTATACAAATCACAGTCTCACTTCTCCTCCAGAGCCTTCTGAATCCACTGACTAGATGTTCATCAGGATGACTGGAGATGACCCAGGATAAGGCAATTAGGGTTAAGTGACTTGCCCAAGGTCACACAGCTAGGGATTGTCAAGTGTCTGAGGTGAGATTTGAACTCAGGTTCTCCTGACTCCCACACTGGTACCCTATTTACTGTACCACCTAGCTGCTATCAAGCCCTATGTTAAAATAGAAGGAAAGGGTATAAGAGAAGTGTGGTGTTAGAATGGAAGGCAGATTGGAGGACAGGGTAATCAGAATACATGCTTCACTGGAGTTGTGGGAGTAGTGAAATGGTAAAATATTTGAAAATCAAAAATTTTGTGAGAGTGAATGCTGAAAACTCAAACTATAAAAATTTAATTAATAAAAACAAAAAAGAAATAGCTCTTGTTACTTTATGCTCACCTCGATTTCCCTAGAACTTTTGCAGCTAAATTGACTATAATTCTTGATGTGGACTTTTGACTAAATTGTTAAAAAAAAAAAAACCATAGGAGACAAGTAGTGATTCTTTTGAGTCACTATGCATTCAACATGAGCAGTTATATTATTCAGATTTCCTTCTTTTTTTGGACAGAACTCTTAGATTAGTAAATTAGAAGAATTTGTTACAGGTATTCTACTTAGAATTTAGTTAGGAATTTGAAAAAGTCTCATAATATCTTTACAGAAAATACAAAATGGTATGGTCTGAAAGACAGTAGAACTCAAAATCGAATGGCTTGAAACACAGAATGGGCATTGACAGATTTATTTCAATCTGGAAGGCAGGTCATGCATCATCTATTATGATAGCCTACTAGTTTGTCTCCCTGCCACAAGTTTCACCTCACTCCACTTTATCCCACACTCAATCTTTTGAAAGTATAGTTCTCTGTCACCTCATCCCATTCAATAAACTCCAGTGGCTCCCTGACATCTCTAAGATCAAATATAAAAACCTGGTTGACATTCAAAGCTCTGCATAACCTGCCCTCCACTTAGGCCTTTCAGGTCCTCTTACACTTCGTTCTCTGCCACACACTCTATGATACAGTGATGATGGCCTCATTACTATTCCTGAAAAAAGAAACAACCTTTCTTGAATCCATGCCTATTCCCTTACTAAGCCCTAAATGCTCTCCTTCCTCCTAGCCTCCTTCAAGTCACAGATAAAATCCCAACTTCTATAGAAATCCTACTCATTTAAAATCTAAAGTTTTCCATTTATCCCTAAGATCAAGTAAGCTCATTTTTTTTTAAATTCAAAGATGTTCACAGCCTGGCTATTTTCTATCTTCCTAGTATTCTTACACATTAAGACTACTTGCCGTTCCTCACATGGCACCCATTTCCTGTCCCTCATGCCTAGAATGTCATATTTTTCACTTGTGCATCTGAGAATCTCTGGATGTCTTAAAGATTCAGCTCAAATGCCACCTTCTGCAGCAGGCCTTTCCTGGTCACTTTAGTTGCTAGTGCATTCCAATATAAGATTATCTTCCATCTACTCTTAACGTGACTACTATGTACATGTTTCTATACATGTTGTCCCCATCATTACTAGGTAAGGTATCTGTGATAAGAGCTATTTTGAATTTTTCATTTTTATTCCATATATCAAATATAGGACTTCATGTGCCAATTGTTTTGCAGAATCCTATAGATTGGTTGATTAATAAAAGCATAGTGTCCAGGACAAGGAAACATCTAGTCCCATTATATTCTATCTTGAATTATACTGAAGTATAGTATTCAGATTTGGATGGTATATTTTAGAAAATATTGATGAGTGTGAGCATGTCTAGAGAAAGGTAACAAAGGAGTTGAATTCATCATACATTATTATAAGCAAGATCAGAGATTGAAGGAAATTATGATGTGTGACCCAGGAAATGAAAGACTGACATGAATTCACAGTATTCCTCTTCAAGTATCTGAAGGATTCTCATATGAAAGATGACATTAACTAAGTTGGGACTCCAAAGGCAAAAATAGGAGCAATGAAAGAAAATCGTGGAGCCAGAATCACTACCACCAGAAACAAAAACAAGCACTTACTAATTGTCTACTGTGTAAAAGGCAAGAACAACCCTTGTTCTCAAGAAGTTCATAGTCTAATGGAAGAACTCATAGTCTAGTTCAATAATTCAATTTTGTGAATATCATAGAGAGAATCTCTGCTGATGTACAGATTGGACTATATATCCTGTGAGGACTCTTCCAGCTCTGAGATTCTGCGATGCTGAAATATATAAATATGGCTCCATTTTATATTTCTTTTAATTTTATGACATTGTTCTTCTTAAAGGATATTAAGTATATGTAAAATCAGGTTTTAACTTTCATATTTAAAAAAACATTTCTCATATAAATCAGTTCACAAGTTACATAAAAATTATTTGTTAGAGTGTCCCAATTTGGGGTTGGTACAACTCACTGTCTCTAAGTACTTTTATTCAGAAACATAATTCCATAGTTCTTATTATTTTTGTTCTTTCCAGTACAAATACATAAAAATTATATCCCAAAACATATTCTAGAAATAAATCCAGGAAAATTCTAGGAAAAAAACCTTTATCTGTAGGTAGATAGATTGCTAT
The DNA here is from genome assembly GCA_028658325.1 of Potorous gilbertii. Lineage (NCBI taxonomy): Eukaryota > Metazoa > Chordata > Mammalia > Diprotodontia > Potoroidae > Potorous > Potorous gilbertii. The sequence continues at coordinate 27,884 of JAQQSK010000027.1, forward strand.
ATTTTCCCATATATTCAAAAGCCATAAATATACATACACACATACACATTTACACACAAACATATATATATATATCCCATAATTCCATCTATTTTCCATTTGCATGTGTATGTGTGTGTATATGTATGTATGTATTCAAAATCAATCTTTGATTCTCATCTTTCAGGTGGACTACTACATGAATAAGATATTTACATACTTTTTGTCTTTTAATAGGCTATATCAATATGATCAAAATAGATATTTGTCACAGCTCCTTCTATTCCATATTTTGTCTTAATCTTCTATTGCCAAAAAAAAAATTCATTTTAACCTGAAAACAAAAACTAGTGATGATTTTCATGAAAATAAAGGCATATTTTTTTCTTAACAAAATCACACTGGAAGAAAAAAAAAGCCCCTTGGCCTCCATCATCTGATCTAAACAATGTTTTATTTTTTTTCTGTTTTGTTTTCTTTCTAGAAACGCCCATGCTGCCTTTCACTCTCCCTTACTGTACTTGGTCCCTCCAAACGTACTCTTCAAAGAAAATGTTCTACACTGATGTGATCTATGGGAAGGAAAAGGGACTGATAACCATCATAAATCTCCCAGCAACTGAGAATACATTCCTGAATAAGAGAACTATGCCATCTGACTGACACATATAAATGATGCATTTTCCACCAGAGCTTCAGCTCATCTCCATAATCCAAATCACTGCTGAGAAGATAAAATGAGAAAGGCAGACTTTCCAATGCTTGAACTAAAACAAAATAAGCTACAGTTAATCATTTATCGACCTCCCAAAATAATAGGCTTGGAAAGTAAATACCAGCAATAGTCTGAAATGATCCAGGGAATTTTGTGGGAAGTTTTGTTTTTATAAGCATAACTGTGAACAACTTCTATGTCTAAAATATATTTAAAATGAGATTGTTTTTAACTTTTATAGTTTTGTAGTTATTTGCTTGTTTACTCTCTAATGTCATCCCCAGGTTTCACAAAAGGTTATCACTTTATAGGTAAAATTAGATATTATAATTCTCTTGTTTTGTTAGGGTACTTCAATGACTAAAGTTCATTATATGATATCAAAAGCAGACCTACCTCTTTGCAAAATAGAGTTTTATTGTGGTGTTATGACATTTTGCATTTATCTTTAGTATCGTGAGGCTCTCAATGAAATGAAAAAAAAAAGAGTAAGTCCAGGGGAAAAAAAAAAAGTAAGTCCAGGGTTATTGTGTCAGATCTGGCATGAAATGTTGCAAAATCACATGGTAATTTGGGAAGTTCTAGTGAGAGGGTTTTTTGTTCATGGGAATGGAAAATACTATTTAGTCACGTTGCAATCTTGTTCTTTATGAACTTTCATTTCTATGCTATGTCCCTCAAGCATTTTGTCCCTCAGGGTTCACCATGTTTTTAGGTCACTGTCACCAGAACTCTATGCTGTGGGTAACCCACATTCCTATGTAGAGAACTCTTAGAGAATCTACCTGCCTCAGTTCATGAGGTACAAATACCCATTAATCCCTTCATGCCCCTCTCTTACAAAAGTAAGTGTATGGAAGTTTGGCATGACACCTCAGAAAAGTTGGCAAATCATAGGTGGGAGAATAATCAGATTATAAACTTAAGTAAAACAAACTAATGAAAATTATGTTTTTAAATGTACCAGGTTGCAAATATTTTCATCAGCCTCCTCTCCATCAGAATCTTTCAAGGTTTATTGAATGTCAGTCTCTCGTATATATTCAATGAGGAAAGACATATTCATTTTCCTTGGGAAAAAATAATCATCCCACCCTCAGAATCATATAAAAGTGAATGAAAGCTAATATTTCTTCCAGATTTCCACCTCTGTTTTTACCAGTCTTGTGAACTATTTTAGGGGTTAGGGGCACAGAGTGAGTGCCTGCTTATTTTACAAGTGCAAACAAAATCAATCATCCTATTTTCACAGTTCTCAGATTTGATGATGTGTCATGCAAATTGAAGTCACCCAATAAAGGACCACAAATGTACCTAAACCCTAGTGAAGAAATATAATTCAATTCTGAATTTTTCCCAGTATTTCTTATAGAATCTAACCTTGGCATAAAGACCTGGAGCTCAACTTTTCAGAATGTGAATTGAAATTGAACAAAATATTTAGTTATGATTACAAATTATTGTTACCACCTATTATATAATTCTCTCATAATTAACAGACATAGTATATATTTGACAGTGTTGGACTTGGGCTAAAGAAGATCTGAAATCAAATCCTACTTCTGGCGCTTACTGGGGGACATAATAAGACATTATGGCACAAAGGAAATAATACCGATTCTGGAGTTAAATGAATTGTATTTAAAATTTGACTCTACTATTTATAATCTGTATGACCTTGGATTAATCACAGTCTCTATGGATTTCATTTGCCTCATCTGCAAAATGAAGCACCCTTTATCACATTATTCATTTCTAAACCTATCATTCTAACAACTCTGCATTTTTTTTTCTGTAAAATACATCAATCCTTGTTTGTAGGAACCAATGAAACAGTGGATTTTATATTTTGTAAAATTTAAAATAATTTTTAAATGTCAAATGTTATGATTTATGTGATCATAGGCAAGTCACTTGTTCCCTCAAAGCATTCAGTAATTTGATAAGATCAAGTTTTAGAGCAATTTTATCTAAATTGATAGCTAGAATTTCCTTAATTGGAAGGTAATTATGTGATGAAAACACTCAAGAACTACCACCGCAAAAAATATAAATCCAGAGTTAAATTCAATTAATTTTCTCTGATTTTAGAACACTTAAAAGTCTGTACCACATAATTTATTTCTTGCTTATCTATCATCTTTAATTGCTCTCTAGTGCAGCAGATTTTTACATTTTGGGGGTATGTGAACCCTTCTTGAATTCTAATGAAAACTATGGACTTTTATCAAGACAAAGTTTTTAAATATGTAGAGTAAAATGCATAGAACCACATTATATTTGACTAGAGTTTTCAAAATATAAATGTTAGTGTTCCCAAACCATGATAAAGTCAAACAATGTGAGCCAAGTATTGTGCTAAATACTATTAATGTAAATCCAAGTAGAAAAATTGGCCAACCCTCAAGAAGCTTACATTTGAAAGGGTAAAGGTAACATATAAAAAGAAACTTGTTAGGGAGGAGGAAAACAGGATCCCAACACAGGAATTGGAATCCACAAGGGTGGAGAAATCAGGAGAGTCCCAAATTGAGTCTGGAGAGGAATATAACATGACTAGTCTGGGTACTTTCCTTAAAATGGATGTTCTGGGAGGAATCTTCAAATTAGAAGAAAAAGTTTGAGGGGCAATGTAAACTACCAGTGTAAGGTCAAGGACACCTGTTTAGAATCCTGTATCAGACACTGAATATGACAGCTTTAGGATAATCTACAAGGAATTCAACTTCTCAGAATGTCATTTGCTCAACTGTATAGAATGTCACAAGTCTACCCCCTTCATACCACTCATTGTATAACCACCTTCATTAATACCCTCAAGACTTCCCCTCAGAACTACCAAAATAGGCTCCAATAGATGCCCATACTGGTAGTCTAGTTCATTTAATTGAGTGACTGTTGGAGTTTATGATGATGATGAAGTCAACAAGAAAATAAGCACTTAATGGTGTGGAGAAGCCTGCTCTAATAGGTTCCTATGTATAAGACTTTCTTTTTCCTTTCAAAGAGATTAAAACATTTTTTAAGGACAGAGACAATGATTTATTCTTCTAATATATCTTATATACAATGCTTAGACCAGGACTAGGAAAATAACAGATGCTCAGTAAATATTTAACTATGAAAAGAATAGCTGTAAAGCAAAAACTCAATTGGGTTCAAATGCGGTTGACGCTATTGAACACTAATGTGAGCATGTCTGCTTTTCTCCTGTTACAGTTAGGTATGTGGGAAGGTTGTTCAAAGTGGAGAAAGTTCATATTTTGAGAAGTAGCATGAGGAAAGAGGTATCTCATCCCTCTCCTCTGGCCCCTATTCTTGGATTTTAAGCAGAATCCATCTTGTTAATACCTATCCACTCATATTCTTTTCTTTTTGGTGTGACATATTAATTTGCCACCATCCTCTGCTCCACTGCCTACAAAATTATTTCTCTGTATAATGACACAATGATCAGAGCATCTCCCACTTCCTTTCTACCAACCTCAGAAAGGCAAGTGTTATTTTTAAGTTTTTATGGAGACTAAAAGTCTTTTCCTCACTTTAGAAGGCTTTTGAAAAAGGGAAACCAATATCAATAAGATTTTATTTCTTTTTCCTAACTCCTGAACTTCCAAAGAAATCACTCAGGCAAAATTCAATTCAGCCTCTATGTTCTCTGTTCACATTTCTCCCCATAAAGTTCAACTCCCTACACACAACTATCAAAACATACACTCTTTCTTTAGTGCCAGCAGAACACATTGAATGTATGAGATACTTAATGAGTGTTCACTAAGTGAACAAAATGAAGAAAAAAATAAACTAGGCCTAAATCTGAGTTTCCTTTCTGTTCCTTCACCTATTCAATTGCTTTATAATCAGATTACTAAAGAACCCTTAGCTTAATTATATTTACATTTTTTTCCTTTCTTCAGCATCAGACACTCCTAAAATCAGGCTCCTTCTAGGAAATCAGGATTCAAATGGTCCCTGCAACCATCAGAGAGGGGAAAAAGCTTGTATTGCCAGCAATCATTAAGTAGGTAAATAAGGGTTAATGTTAGATGGGACTGAAAAGTAGTGCTTTAAAATATTTTAGAAATATCTTCAATTTGTAATTGTGGTAACAAAAAATCAATGTGTGTGCATATGTACATACACATAAACATAGTGGAATACAAATGGAATAAAACCACTTTGTTGCACCACAATCCCTCAAATACTCATCTACAAAAAAACTAATTTAAGTCCAGTCTTACTGTGTTTCTACTGAAAAGTTTTTTGTTTCTCTCTTAGCCTGCCACAACATCAAATCTTCAAAAAGATGTCCACCCTAAAATCTTAGATGATAATGCTATGCAGGAGTAAGTTCTGAATGTTGGGAAAAGATCTAGGAAGAGCTGTATCTTCTCTTGCGTCTTCCTGATAGGCCTTATACTTCAGTCTTTATTTTTTCTGGGCATGAACAAATTCATGTTTGCTCCTGCAATCTATGTAGCTATGTCTCACAATCCTAAACTCCATGTTGACATGGATTGGTTCCAATTTGTTCTACTTCTCAAAACCATGACTTTGGTTCCCTTTCTCTTACCTAGAATTTATCTGGAAGATATCAGCATATTAAAAATTTAGGCTATTTCTATGCTGCTCACATCTCTTGGAGAGTGAGTAACCACAAGTTTAAGATTCTATACAAGCACTAAAGGTAACAATGTGTATCAGATAATGGACAGACTTTATTTTATTCTAAAGAAAACGTTTTCTTAAAAACTAATAAAGGATTCACAGTAGGCCATTTTTCTTTAAATGTTTGACAGAATTCACTTGTAAATTCATTCAGCCCTGGAAATTTTTTCCTAGGGAGTTCACTGATGGCTTCTTCAATTTCTTTTTCTGAGATGGGGTTGTTTAAGTATTCAACTTCCTCACCTATTAATCTGGGCAATTTAAATTTTTTAAAATAATAATCTCATTTAAATTATTGAATTTATGGGCATAACGTTGGGCAAAGCAATTTCTAATTATTGTTTTAATTTCCTCCTCATTGGAGATGAGTTCACCCCTTTCATTTTTGATATTGGTAATGTGGTTTTCTTCCTTCTTTTTTTTATAAACCAAATTGACCAAAGGTTTATCAATTTTATTGTTTTTTTCATAAAACCCACTCTTACTTTTATTTATTAGTTCAATAGTTTTCTTAATTTCAATTTTATTAGTCTCTCCTTTGGTTTTCAGTATTTCTAATTTAGTATTATTTACTTGGGGATTTTCAATTTGTTCTTTTTTGAGATTTTTCAGCAGCATGCCCAAGTCATTGATCTCCTCTTTTTCTATTTTATTCATGTAGGCATTCAAAGATATAAAACTTTCCCTAAGAACTGCTTTTTCAGTATCCCAAAGATTTGGTAGGGTCTATCATTATTGTCATTCTCTTGAATGAAGTTGCTGATTGTTTCTATGATTTGTTGTTTAACCTATTCCTTCTTTAGGATTAGATTACTTAGTTTCCAATTAATTTTTGGTCTATGTTTCCATGGTCTTTTATTACATACAATTTTTATTGCATTATGATCTGAGAAGGATGCATGGACTATCTCTACCTTTCTGCACTGGATTGTGAGGTTTTTATGCCCTAGTACATGGGAGCCAAAATGACAGAGTAATCAGTAAATACTCTCTCCCTCTCCCCTCATTGACCTTGAAAGAACCATAAAATATTTCCCCAGAAAAATCCTGGATCAGCTGCATCAGTAGATGGGGCAAACAGTTTCATAGCATGTGAGATGAGGAAAATTGCTAAGAAGGATTCCTCTTGCTGTGGCAGAGGACTGGAGTTGTCCCACAGTAGCCCATTGTAAAAGCAAGCACCATGACACATTCAGGATAGCATGCTATCACTGGTTCTTATATATGCATTTCTAAAAGGAAAGCAGCTTGAGGGGTCAACAGTTACTTTAATCAAGCACCTGTAACATTCACTTAGTACAGAGGGAAAAAATACCGAGAAATCAAAAGCAACAGGACTTCCAGCTGCCTGACATAAGCAATACATACATCACAGATCAACAGACAGATAACTGTCTGACCATACATATATAGTTACCAGAGAGAGAAGCACAAACATCTGGGTTTTCAAAGCTGGAGTGGAGGTAGGGGGGGGTGGTACATGGGGATTGTCCAGAGTCTCTTTTCCTCTGGCTAAACAAACACTTCCAAAAACTAAGCCCAAGAGTAAAACCTCACCTCAGTGTATTTTTTAGAGCCAGAGAGCAACACTACCCTTGAGAACCAGTGCCTCATTATATGCTCAATGGGAAAGTATATGTAGAACCTATACAGAATTGTATGCTGTCATGGGGAGGGAGGGGAGTAGCAGGGGGAAGGTGTGGGGGGAATAAAATCTTAATTTTAAGGAAGTGATTGTAGAACATTTATAAATAAATAAAATTAAATTAAAAATTTTAAAAAAAGAAAATTAACAAACAAGTGTGGACCTCTCTTAATCAAGTTTTTCTTAACGGGCAGCTCATTAGTAAGTGAGGAAGATCTTTAAACTTACATAGTTACCATTACAGCCATATAAATTGATATAGTTATTTTTCTCAGGTAAATTTCATTGTACTTCTAGGACCTGTAAATTCCTACAAAATAAAAATGAACTTGAGGTTTTTAGGAAGATAATCACCTTATTTTTCCATGATATTCTGATGAATTCAACCTCAGCCTTGGCTTTCCATATTAATCTTGCATTATGAGATTTATATATGTGGATCATCCCTGGAAGGTAACTTGAGGTGATTAATTTAGCAACACCTGTACCTAACATTACAGCGATTGTCACACCCTCTCCATACCAAGAGCTCATACAGGAATTCAACCTGCTGTGAAAAATCTGAGAGTTCAGATATATTCCAGGAGGAGAACACCCATTGGATTGTAAGCTCCTTGAGGGAAAGAATGCCATTATTTTTTAAACTTCTATCCTCTATGTTTAGCGCAAGGCATGGCATTATACCAGGCACTTAACAAATGTTTGTTGACTGACTGATTGGGGATGCTAGAGATGCAAGACCCAATGCATCAGTACAGCACCATTTAAAAACCTCACAAAAACAGCAAAAGCAAATCAAAGTTCTTTGTTTGCTTTGTGTTTTTCTTTTTGGTTCCCATAACATGACTTTAGTTCCTTGTTGTTCTTTCAATTCCATGGGAATATAAACATAATCTTCTTTTTCTATTCCTGGAAGTTAGGTTCCAGAACTCACTTAATTGGGTTGCCAGTAAAGAGCCACCAAATTGGAGCTGACAAGGAATAACCTTCATTCTCTATCTCTAGGTGGCTGTGGTTCAAGGACTCTGATTACTTGCCTGTGTAGTTCCCCTTATTTGGGAGCAAATCACTGAAAACAATGTGACCCATTCTAGGAATGGGTCTATTGACGGAGAATCTAGACATTTCTCTTTAGTTAAATGGATGTGAGCACACAAAGCTTACATATTACTGTGCTTCAAAGTAAACACTTGGGTGATGGTGATGGGGAGAGTAGACAGATGGAGAGAGGCAGAAAGAGAGAGAGAGAGATAAAGTGAGACAGAGAGAGAAAAAGAGAGAGAGAGAGAGAGAGAAAGAAAGAGAAAGAGAAAATTCTGGGAATTCAAATAAAAACATACTTAAAAGTCCCTGACTTCAAGGAGACCATTTTTTAATATTATTTTTTAATATTTATTTATTTATTTTTAGTTTTCAAAATTCATTTTCACAAAATTTTGAGTTCTAAACTATCTTCCCATTTCTCCCCTCCCCCAGCACCATGCATTCTGATCAACCCTTCAATCAATCTGCTCTCCATTCTCTTATCCCCATCTTCTTTCTTCTCTTGTAGGGCAAGATAAAATTCTACACTCCATTTCCTGTATTTTTTGTTGTCCAGTTGTATGCAAAAACAATTCTCAACCTTCTTTCCTAAAACTTTGAATTCCAACTTCTCTCTCTTCCTCCCTCACCACCAATCCCCACTGAGAAAGCAAGCAATTCAATATAGGCTTTATATGTGTAGATTTTGCAATTGATTGCCATCACATTCTTCTTGTGAAGATGAACTGTATTTCTCTCCATCCCATCCTGCCCCTCATTTATTCTATTATTCTATTCTCTCTTTTGATCTTGTCCCTCCAAAAAAGTGTATACTTCCAATTGCTCCCTTCTCCCATTTGCCCTCCCTTGTACCATCCCTCACCCCACTTATCCCCTTCTCCCCTACTTTTCTGTACTGTAAGATAGATTTTCATAGCAAATTGAAGGTACATGTTATTCCTTCCTTAAGTCAAATGTGATGAGAGTAAGCTTTGGTTTTTCCGTCTCATCTCTCCCATTTTCCCCTCCATTGAAAAAGCTTTTTCTTGCCTCTTCTATGAGTAATAATTTTAGTAACTACTAGTGGTACTACTACTAATTTGCCCCATTTCATTTCTCCCTTTCTTCTCTCAATATATTCCTCTCTCACCCCTTAATTTTATTTTTTTTAATATCATCCTTTCTTATTCAACTCACTGTGTGCTCTCTCTCTCTCTCTGTATATATATATGTATATATATATACATATATATATACATATGTATGTATATATATATATATATATATATATACATATATATATATATATATGTATATATATATATATATATCTGTTTCTCAGTCAGTTGCCTGACTTTTGTATCCTTTGTCCATATGGGGGTATGTTCTGGTGACCTGTAAGTTCTCAGTTCCTCCAACGTGACACAATCAAGGTAGAGGAGTTTACTCCTTTCCTGGTGTGTGCTCTACTGCTTCTTCTCGTCCTGTTACTGCTGGTGCTGCATGACCAAGGCTGATCTGGGGTCCGCGTGCTGTGCTCTGCTATGCCCCATGTGATAGACCTTTCTTGTCAGCCTTTCAGGCTGTCTTGGGCTGGAAATCTCTTTCACTCAGTCATTTTGTGGCTTCTGCTGCTCTAGACTTTGCTTATAGTCATTTTTGCAGTTATTTTATGAGCTGTGGGGAAAGAGCATTTTTCTACTCCCCCATCTTGGCTCTGCCTCCAAGGGTACCACTTTGTAAGGCAGGGGAAGATCATGTATTAAAAGAGGGAAAATGAGTGAGGAAACTTCAGGTACATGACTGGATATTTAAAAGAAAATCTTGTGGAGGCTAGATTTTAGGGCCTGGAATAGAAAAGGTTGAGGTGCACCGGGAGCAAGTTCAATGTTACAGTTGAGAAAGACGAGAGTTGGTGTTTCATGTAGAGACAAAATGGTAGAAGAAGCCTAGAAAAAGGAAGTCCTTTTAACTGTTTTCTGAGAAGGGAAGAAAAAAGCTGCATTCTATGACGGATTTCCTTTTACAGTACCATCCTGTAATAATGGCTCCACCTCATGATATCCACAGTCAACAAGCCCATCCCTCATCCTGTGTGATGTTACAAGGGAAATATCAATTCCATACCTTCCATATGATGTGATCATAATAAGCATGACGATGATACTTTTCATATCATAACTTAGTATACAGGAAGATGAACTGATCAGAGAACCTCCTTCTGCAACTTACTGAACACATAAAACTTGTAGGAAAAGAGCGGATAATCTTATTGTATCATCCTGTATGTTTTTGCCACATCTGAGTTGCCTCTTTTTATAAGAAAAGATATGAATTTGCTTTTTCATGAGGCTGGCACCCTTATATGTACCTATATACATATATATATATATATATATATATATATATATATATATATGTGTGTGTGTGTGTGTGTGTGTGTGTGTGTGCATGTGTGTATATATACGTATGTGTGTATATGTACATGTGTATATATGTATATACATATGTATACATGTATATACATGTGTATATGTATATACACATGTGTATTATATGAATACATGCATACATGCATAGAATTATATGTATATATGCATCTACACACAGAGACACACACATACATTTGTCCAACCATGAATATTTCACAAACAATTACTGTCTGCTATTAAAAAGGCTCTGCCTTTTCATTTTCTGACTATTTTTAGTCTTTTTTTGAAAACACACAGTCTAATTAAGCATAGCCACCAATGCCTAATGAGATTTAGGTTAACCTAAAAATTAGGTGCAAAAGGTCACTTCCTTCCTATTTGGAAAATCAGTGTTGTGGGTGCTGCTATATTTGCCATGGACTTTGACTCCAGGAATTCTGGTTCTCCAGCTCCTGGATTCTTGTTATCCTGACCTGTCCAAACTCTCCTGAAATGTGAGGAAATGCAGAGGTTTGTGACAATGTACCATTTCGTAGGGCCACCTTTTGTCTTGAGTCCTTGAAAAGGGACTAAGTTGTCTCCCCTTTCAACAGTATCTCTCATTGGATACCATTTTCAGAGGAATCAAACCAAGAGAGACCAGGCAAAGAAAATGATCAAATTTAATAACTTTGAAGGCACCATTAGTTCTAATTCCACAACTGTATAATGTCAAATGTATAAGTTGATTTGGGCTAAGATAACCAATCACAACCTAGAAAGTATCATCAAGATGTTGGGCATGTAAAACAAAATAAATCACGTTACCAAATCCCTTCTAAAATAACTTAAGTATGTCATGTGTTACTAAACAGACATAATTATTCATGTCAGACAAGTCTAGCTCAATTGATTTGGAGAAAGTCATTATATCTGAATTGAAAACATCCTGAATTGCTAATGCCAATAATCAAATATTAACTACAATCTTTGATTGTCATAGTTATTCATGTTATCATTTCAGAGTCAGACTGTAGGAACTGAATCATCCCATCAGAAATGCAATATACCACTGGCGTTATAGAAAGGGAAAAAATGCTAATTCTAGAATATTTTTTGCATTTTTACAATCTGCCCCACTTAACCCTGACCCCCTGGTTTGATTTCCTCAACGTGTCCCTAGAACCTCAGTCAATAGCTATGAAAAATCGACTGTCTTTATCATGTAACATTGCTTATTCTGTCTCTTTGATGTCATACCTCTCTTTTGGACTGTATATCTCATGTGGATTGTGTATCATTAAAATGTTATAATCCTATTGAAACTTACTTCAACATTGTGCAAATAACAATAAGGTGTAGAAAGAAGGACCAGGAGAAAAATGTACAAAATGACTATTTTGAATCAATGAAAGTCAGTTCAAAGTCAGTGAAAAAAATATGAAAAAGAAAGCTGAATTCGAACTAATTGAAAAGACCAGTCTCAGTTTTGGAGAAGAAAACCTTAAATATACTTTTCTCTTAGTACTAGAAAGATGGGGAACAATGGATGTAGATTGTTGCATAGTCAATTAAAGGCAATCACTTTGTTGATCAACTGTGCTTAAGTTTTATTTGTTACAAGGAAGGAAGTGAAATATGTCAAAAATGACTGAGGGGGAGAGTAAAGGTATCATTAAGATATACTTGACCTGCTTCCCATCCCTCCTTGCCTACTTATGCCTGGCAATGAGCCTATGACTATGTTGGAAATAGAGAAAATAGGGAAGGAGGTATAGCTAATACAGGGAAAAATAGGATATGGCCAGCATGTGGGGTGGGATAAAACTAGCCATTTGCAAATAATTTTATTCTGCACTTGTTAGACATTAGTAAAACAATGGCAAACTCTGAGTTTAAGTATTGGGTGAGAGGTTAGTGATACAGCCAAAACAAAGCAGCCAGCAGCTACTAGCAAACAAAGACAAAATTAACAAAGGATTAGTATCAGATTTATTTTTGTGGTGGAGTACTCTGAGGGTCTCTTGATAAATATTCAAGTGCTTATATAATAAATTCCTTGTTTACCCATGTCTCAATCTGAAAAGCAAAACTGATTCCTTGAAAATATTGGTTCATGATTTTCCCTGTAAAAAAAAAAGAGGGAGTTTGGTTTCCCAAATGAAAAGGTACCATGTATGTCCAATCTGTGCTCATTTGGGGGAGCATTCATTGCTTGTCTGTGCTTATGACTGCTTCTCATGGTTTTAGGTTCCTTTCCAGAAAAAAAATGTCTCCAGAAATTAATAGCACGGAACATGAATTTTTATCTACTAATCACACAAATTAAAACAAATATAAGGTGACATAATGTACCACTAAGATTGGCAAAGATGAAAACAACAAAAATAAATTGTCGACTATTGTAGGATTGTCCAAAAATATCTATATGAATATACTGTCAGTTGAGCTGTGAATTGGCCTAACCATTCTGGAAGAGATTTGGAAACATGACTCAAAAGTTACTAAATTGTGTATTGTCTTTGATCTGAAAACCTACTGGATTTGAACCCTAAAAATAATGAAGATAGACAGAAAAGATCCATATGTATAAAAATATAGCCATTCTATTTGTGGTAGCAATGAAATATAATCTAAGGGAGGACCCATAGGCTAGGGAATGACTGAAAAATTTCTGATATATGAACGTAATAGAATATTATTTAATCATGAAAAGTGACAAAAGTTGTATTTTCAACCAAATGTATGAAGATTGTATTAACTCAAGCATATGAAACTGAGCAAAACCAAAACAGCTATTGGCAAAATAACAAGAAAACCAATAGAAACAATTGAAAAATTTGGGACTCATTAGCACAATCACCTGTCACAAGTCCAGAAGACCTCTGATAAAGTATACTACTCCTCTCCTGACATCAGACGAAGAATGAAATATATATCTCATGACACAGCAAGTGCGGGATTCTTTCTGGTGGGAGGGACTTGATAATGCATATTTGTTACAAGGGTTTTGTTTCTCTACCTCCCTTCCTGGAGTACAGAAATAGGAAGGGAGGGGAGAGAGGGAAACAGATTTTTGTTAATTGGAAAAAAATAAGTTAAAAGAAAAAAAATTAATTACTCATGGCATCAATAGTTACAAATATCATCTTTCTATATAGGAATGTAAACAGTTCAAATTGAATAATTCTCTTATGACTTCTCTTCCCTGTTTACCTTTTCATACTTCTCTTGATTCTTGTATTTGAAAGTCAAATTTTCTGGTCTTTTCATTAAGAATGCTTCAAAGTCCTCTGTTTCTTTGAATATTGCTTTTTCACCTGAAGGATTACAGTCAGTTTTGCTGGTGATTCTTGGTTTTAATTCTAGCTCTTCTGATCTCTGGGAATGTCATATTCCAGGTTCTTTGACCCCTTAATGTAGAAGTTGATAGATCTTGTGTTATCCTGATTGTATTTCCACAATGCTGGAATTGCAATACTTGTGTTCATTATCCCTTGATCTGGGAACACTGGAACTTGGATACAATATTCCTATGAATTTCCCTTTTAGGATCTGTTCTCAGAGATTCTCAGAGGGGATTCTCTCAATTTCTATTTTACCCTCTGCTTCTAGACTATCAGGGCAATTTTCCTTCATAATTTCTTGAAAGATGACGTCCAGGCTCTTTTTTTGATCATGAGTTTCAAGCAGTCCAATAATTTTCAAATTATCTCTCCCATATCTATTTTCCAGGTCAATGTTTTGTTTTTTATTTTTAATTTTTTTTAATGAGATAGTTCACATTGACTTCAATCTTTTTTCCATTATTTTGGTTGTGGTTCATAATTTCCTGATTTTTCATAAAGTCATTAGCTCCCATTTGCTCCATTCTAATTTTGAAGGAATTATCTTCTTCAGTGAACTTTTGGACCTCCTTTTCCATTTGACTAATTCTGCTTTTTAAGGCATTCTTCTCCTCATTGGCTTTTTGGACTTCATTTGCCATTTGGGTGACTGTATTTTTAAGGTCTTATTTTCTTCAGTATTTTTTTAGGGTCTCCTTTAGTAAGCTGTTGACATGATTTTCATCCATCATTCTCATTTCTCTTCCTAATTTTTCCTCTACTTTCTTTATTTGATTTTCAAAATTCTTTTTGAGCTCTTCCATGGTCTATGATCCATTCATATTTCTCTCAGAGGCTTTAGATGTAGGAGCTTTGACTGCTGTCCTCCTCTAGTTGTATACTCTGATCTTCATTTTTACCAAAGTAAGATTCTATAGTCTGAGTTACTTAACAATTTTAACATCTTCCCAGCCAAACCCTTGACTTTCTAACTCTTTGTCAAGGTAGGACTCTGCTTCTAGTTGTAGTAGGTTGAGGATAAGAATGAATATCCTATCCCAGGCTTCAGGGATTTTGGGTTAGCTGTTCAATACCCCACCTTCTGTGGACCCAGAGGTCTGTATGCAGCTGCCACTGCTGCTGCTGCTGCTGCCACTGCTGTTGCTGCCATTGCCACCACCACTCCTATCACCCAGCAACTGGGACCACACATGACCATAACATAAGCTCCTCTTTCACTAAGGTCCCATAGAGTTTCCTACTGAACCTTCTTGGCATTTGTGGATTGAGAAGCTGGAAAATGCCACAGTTGCCAATGATTCAGTTCACTAAGGTTTACTGTGACCTATCTAGACAGGTCTGCCTCATGGTGGGCTAAGCTCTTCCCCCTGCCTGGTGTGAAAGGCCCTTCCTTTAGACTTTCCAAGTTGTCTTGGATTAGGGATTTGTTTCACTCTGTCATTTTGTGGGTTCTCTAACTATAGATTTTTTAGAGTCATTTTTACATGTATTTGGAAGACTTTGGTTGTGAACTCAGGGAAATTTCTGCTTCTACTCTTCCATCTTGGTTATACCCCTGATAGGTTCCTGTTTTTAAGGGAAAAACTACATCATTATATGTGGCTAAGACTTTAATGGATGTTGGTGATATTATTCCTACCATCGTTTAACCCCTTGGTCATAAGGTAGCAATGGCCTTCTAGATCAGCAATTTGGCTGCCAGGATGAAGAAGCCTGACATAGCCTAGCCTAAGGGTGGGGAACCTGTGGTCTTGAGGCCACATGTGGCCTTCTAGGTCCTCAAATGCAATCCAAGTCAATATGAACTTCACAGAACAAATCTCCTTAATAAAAAGATTAGTTCTATAAAACTTGGGCTCAATAAAAAGACCATACCAAAGGATACAGATGGCCACATGTGGCCTCATTCCCTGACCTAAACTATAGGGCTGAAACTCAAGTAGATATTACTTATACCAACTGCATCAGTTTCCTACATCACAGAAGAAATCTTTAAAAATTCAGTCCTAAAATAAGAACACATAACATCTATTATACTCTTCTGGAAAGTGAGCATCATCATAAGACTGCAGAAAAAGATTTAACTTTTCCCTCTGACCAATTATGTTGACTGAATTTCCTGGTAAGGCAAGACAGAGTTTTGTATTTGTTAGTCCCTTCAGGTAAACAAGCTTCCAAGTTGCTTCTCTTAATGGGTAATTGAGAAAGTGAAGTTTTGAGGGCAGCTATTGCTAGCCAACTGGTTTTAACTCAGGAACTCCCCACCTCTGAAATTCATGAGAGCTTGAGAATTACAATAATAAGGGTGATAAGTTAGTACTAGTACCAGTAGTAGTTAATAAAAAGTCCTTATAAAAGCTTAAATTTTCATTGAGTATCCCAAATATACTCCAGAAACATCTATCTATTAGACTTGTAGTTCAATTGTTGGTGTTTAAGAAAAGAAATAAACCGGAGTGGGGATAAGGTTGGGGGGAGGCAGAGCTAAGATGGCAGAGTAGAAATGGACCTGCTATAGCTCTCCCCCCAAACTTCTCAATAAACTTGTAAAAATGACTCTAAATAAGTTCTGGATCAGACAAAACCACAGAACATGAGATTGAGGCAAATTTCCAGCCCAAGACAATTCTGGAAGGTCCACAGAAGGGGTCTATTGCACCAGACTGGGAGTGGAGTGAGGTTCATCATGGGTCACACTGGTGAAGACTGATCTGGAGCAGGCCTCAGGGGACTGGCTTCTGCGGATTCCGGACTTCTCAACCCACAAATACTAAAGACACCTTCAAAGGTGAATGGAAAGTGTCCCTAACCTGGCCTGAGGGGAGCATGGTCCAGGGTAGCTGCTGGCACTGCTGAAGTAGAGGTAACTTCTGGAGACCTCCACTTAACAAAACTCAAAAGTCAAGTAATTGACAGAGAAAATGATCAAAAAGGAGGGAAAACAGATGACATATTTTTGCTTTCTCAGTGAAGAGGTATTTTCTTACAATACTGGTGATGAGGAAGATCAAAACATACAGCCAGAAGAAGACAACAAACCTGAAGACCCTGCATCCAAATCCTCTAAGAAAAATATGTTTTGATCTCAGACCAAGGAAAAACTCAAAAAGGATTTTGAAAAACAAGTAAGAGAAGTAGAGGAAAAATTGGGAAGGAAAATGACAGTGATGCAAGAAAATCCTGGAAAACAAGTCAATACCTTGCTAAAGGAACACCCCTTTCTCTCCAAAATTCTGAAGAAAATAACACCATTACCATTATACTAACCCAAATGGCAAAAGAGGTCCAAAAGCTCACTGAAGAAAACAATTATTTAAAAATTAGAAGGGAGCCAATAGAAGCTAATGGCTTCATGAGGAATCAAGAAATTATGAAACAAAACCAAAAGAATGAAAAAAATAAAAGACAATATGAAGTATCACATTAGAATATCAAGTGACCTAGAAAATGGATCCAGGAGAGATAATTTAAAAATTATTAGACTATCTGAAAGCTATAATCAAAAAATGAAGAACCTGGACATCATAATTTCAAGAAATTATCATAGACAACTGCCCTAATAATCAAGAACCAGAGGGTGAAACAGAAATGGAAAGAATCCACCAATTATTCCTTGAAAGAGATCCCAAAAGGAAAACTTCTAGGAATATTGTAATCAAATTTCAGAGTTCCCAGGCAAAGGAGAAAATATAAGCAACCAGAAAGAAACAATCCAAGTATTATGGAAGTACAATTATGACAATACAAGACTTAGAAACATCTACACTAAGTGATCAAAAGACTTGGAATAGTCACCTTCTAGAGGTCAATGGAGATAAGATTAAAACCAAAAATCACCTATTCAGCAAAAATCAGTATATATAATACTTTGGGGAGAAGTGGAAATTCAATGAAATAAAGGGCGTCCAGGGGGCGGAGTCAAGATGGCAGAGTAGAAAGACTCACCTATACTAGCTCCGAACCCACAGCCCATGGATTTCCTCTAAAAAGAACTCCCGACAAATTCTGAAACAGTAGAAGCTGTGCAGAAACACAGTGAAGGAGATTTCTATTCCAGAGAGCCCTGAAAAACCAATTCCAAAGGTCCATCGCACCCCAGACGGGAGCAGAGCCCTCCTCTCCCCTGCCCTGGCCACACAGCACTGAGAGGAGTGAGCAGTTCCGAGCAGGCTTCAGGGATGGATTTCCCCAGTAGCCACGAAGGTCCCTCCACCCACAGTCCCACAGGTCAGTGAGAGAGACAGGCTGAGAGGGGAACGGGGTGTTTCTGGGACTCAGGCTCCCTCAGGAGGCAGCGGCAGAGGAAGCAGGTGGCCAGAAGCTCCCAGAGCAGGCAGGAGCTCAGCAGCAGCTCAATTACAAAAGGTCTCTGCATGAAACCCCTGAGGGAACTGAGCCTGGGAGGTAGCCCTGCCCCCACCTGAGAACCTGATTTAATCTTACCCTGAATAGCAGCTGGCCAGCCGCCAAAAACCCTGAGGCTGGGGAGCAGCATTTGAATCTCAGACCCCAAGCACTAGCTGGGCAGACCTGGGCCTGGGGTGGAGAGGACTCTCAGAAGTCAAGTATCTGGCTGGGAAAATGCCCAGAAAAGGGAAAAAACCTAAGACCATAGAAGGTTATTTTCTTGAACAAATGATTCCAAGCTTCCTCACTGAGGAGAAAGAAAACTGCCTACCATAAGGT
>JAQQSK010000027.1:46457-93013 GCA_028658325.1 Potorous gilbertii
CATTTTTTTGGGTCTCCTTTATTAAGGTATTGACCCGTTTTCCATGCTTTTCTTGTATCTCTCTCATTTCTCTTCCCAGTTTTTCCTCCACCTGTCTAACTTGATTTTCAAAATCCTTTGTGAGCTCTTCCATGGCCTGAGCCCATGGGATACCTATTTCAGATGTTTGGGATACAGACTCCTTGACTCCTATGTCTTTACCTTATGGTAGGCAGTTTTCTTTCTCCTCAGTGAGGAAGCTTGGAATCATTTGTTCAAGAAAATAACCTTCTATGGTCTTAGGTTTTTTCCCTTTTCTGGGCATTTTCCCAGCCAGATACTTGACTTCTGAGAGTCCTCTCCACCCCAGGCCCAGGTCTGCCCAGCTAGTGCTTGGGGTCTGAGATTCAAATGCTGCTCCCCAGCCTCAGGGTTTTTGGCGGCTGGCCAGCTGCTATTCAGGGTAAGATTAAATCAGGTTCTCAGGTGGGGGCAGGGCTACCTCCCAGGCTCAGTTCCCTCAGGGGTTTCATGCAGAGACCTTTTGTAATTGAGCTGCTGCTGAGCTCCTGCCTGCTCTGGGAGCTTCTGGCCACCTGCTTCCTCTGCCGCTGCCTCCTGAGGGAGCCTGAGTCCCAGAAACACCCCGTTCCCCTCTCAGCCTGTCTCTCTCACTGACCTGTGGGACTGTGGGTGGAGGGACCTTCGTGGCTACTGGGGAAATCCATCCCTGAAGCCTGCTCGGAACTGCTCACTCCTCTCAGTGCTGTGTGGCCAGGGCAGGGGAGAGGAGGGCTCTGCTCCCGTCTGGGGTGCGATGGACCTTTGGAATTGGTTTTTCAGGGCTCTCTGGAATAGAAATCTCCTTCACTGTGTTTCTGCACAGCTTCTACTGTTTCAGAATTTGTCGGGAGTTCTTTTTAGAGGAAATCCATGGGCTGTGGGTTCGGAGCTAGTATAGGTGAGTCTTTCTACTCTGCCATCTTGACTCCGCCCCCTGGACGCCCTTTATTTCATTGAATTTCCACTTCTCCCCAAAGTATTATATATACTGATTTTTGCTGAATAGGTGATTTTTGGTTTTAATCTTATCTCCATTGACCTCTAGAAGGTGACTATTCCAAGTCTTTTGATCACTTAGTGTAGATGTTTCTAAGTCTTGTATTGTCATAATTGTACTTCCATAATACTTGGATTGTTTCTTTCTGGTTGCTTATATTTTCTCCTTTGCCTGGGAACTCTGAAATTTGATTACAATATTCCTAGAAGTTTTCCTTTTGGGATCTCTTTCAAGGAATAATTGGTGGATTCTTTCCATTTCTGTTTCACCCTCTGGTTCTTGATTATTAGGGCAGTTGTCTATGATAATTTCTTGAAATTATGATGTCCAGGTTCTTCATTTTTTGATTATAGCTTTCAGATAGTCTAATAATTTTTAAATTATCTCTCCTGGATCCATTTTCTAGGTCACTTGATATTCTAATGTGATACTTCATATTGTCTTTTATTTTTTTCATTCTTTTGGTTTTGTTTCATAATTTCTTGATTCCTCATGAAGCCATTAGCTTCTATTGGCTCCCTTCTAATTTTTAAATAATTGTTTTCTTCAGTGAGCTTTTGGACCTCTTTTGCCATTTGGGTTAGTATAATGGTAATGGTGTTATTTTCTTCAGAATTTTGGAGAGAAAGGGGTGTTCCTTTAGCAAGGTATTGACTTGTTTTCCAGGATTTTCTTGCATCACTGTCATTTTCCTTCCCAATTTTTCCTCTACTTCTCTTACTTGTTTTTCAAAATCCTTTTTGAGTTTTTCCTTGGTCTGAGATCAAAACATATTTTTCTTAGAGGATTTGGATGCAGGGTCTTCAGGTTTGTTGTCTTCTTCTGGCTGTATGTTTTGATCTTCCTCATCACCAGTATTGTAAGAAAATACCTCTTCACTGAGAAAGCAAAAATATGTCATCTGTTTTCCCTCCTTTTTGATCATTTTCTCTGTCAATTACTTGACTTTTGAGTTTTGTTAAGTGGAGGTCTCCAGAAGTTACCTCTACTTCAGCAGTGCCAGCAGCTACCCTGGACCATGCTCCCCTCAGGCCAGGTTAGGGACACTTTCCATTCACCTTTGAAGGTGTCTTTAGTATTTGTGGGTTGAGAAGTCCGGAATCCGCAGAAGCCAGTCCCCTGAGGCCTGCTCCAGATCAGTCTTCACCAGTGTGACCCATGATGAACCTCACTCCACTCCCAGTCTGGTGCAATAGACCCCTTCTGTGGACCTTCCAGAATTGTCTTGGGCTGGAAATTTGCCTCAATCTCATGTTCTGTGGTTTTGTCTGATCCAGAACTTATTTAGAGTCATTTTTACAAGTTTATTGAGAAGTTTGGGGGGAGAGCTATAGCAGGTCCATTTCTACTCTGCCATCTTAGCTCTGCCTCCCCCCAACCTTATCCCCACTCCGGTTTATTTCTTTTCTTAAACACCAACAATTGAACTACAAGTCTAATAGATAGATGTTTCTGGAGTATATTTGGGATACTCAATGAAAATTTAAGCTTTTATAAGGACTTTTTATTAACTACTACTGGTACTAGTACTAACTTATCACCCTTATTATTGTAATTCTCAAGCTCTCATGAATTTCAGAGGTGGGGAGTTCCTGAGTTAAAACCAGTTGGCTAGCAATAGCTGCCCTCAAAACTTCACTTTCTCAATTACCCATTAAGAGAAGCAACTTGGAAGCTTGTTTACCTGAAGGGACTAACAAATACAAAACTCTGTCTTGCCTTACCAGGAAATTCAGTCAACATAATTGGTCAGAGGGAAAAGTTAAATCTTTTTCTGCAGTCTTATGATGATGCTCACTTTCCAGAAGAGTATAATAGATGTTATGTGTTCTTATTTTAGGACTGAATTTTTAAAGATTTCTTCTGTGATGTAGGAAACTGATGCAGTTGGTATAAGTAATATCTACTTGAGTTTCAGCCCTATAGTTTAGGTCAGGGAATGAGGCCACATGTGGCCATCTGTATCCTTTGGTATGGTCTTTTTATTGAGCCCAAGTTTTATAGAACTAATCTTTTTATTAAGGAGATTTGTTCTGTGAAGTTCATATTGACTTGGATTGCATTTGAGGACCTAGAAGGCCACATGTGGCCTCAAGACCACAGGTTCCCCACCCTTAGGCTAGGCTATGTCAGGCTTCTTCATCCTGGCAGCCAAATTGCTGATCTAGAAGGCCATTGCTACCTTATGACCAAGGGGTTAAACGATGGTAGGAATAATATCACCAACATCCATTAAAGTCTTAGCCACATATAATGATGTAGTTTTTCCCTTAAAAACAGGAACCTATCAGGGGTATAACCAAGATGGAAGAGTAGAAGCAGAAATTTCCCTGAGTTCACAACCAAAGTCTTCCAAATACATGTAAAAATGACTCTAAAAAATCTATAGTTAGAGAACCCACAAAATGACAGAGTGAAACAAATCCCTAATCCAAGACAACTTGGAAAGTCTAAAGGAAGGGCCTTTCACACCAGGCAGGGGGAAGAGCTTAGCCCACCATGAGGCAGACCTGTCTAGATAGGTCACAGTAAACCTTAGTGAACTGAATCATTGGCAACTGTGGCATTTTCCAGCTTCTCAATCCACAAATGCCAAGAAGGTTCAGTAGGAAACTCTATGGGACCTTAGTGAAAGAGGAGCTTATGTTATGGTCATGTGTGGTCCCAGTTGCTGGGTGATAGGAGTGGTGGTGGCAATGGCAGCAACAGCAGTGGCAGCAGCAGCAGCAGCAGTGGCAGCTGCATACAGACCTCTGGGTCCACAGAAGGTGGGGTATTGAACAGCTAACCCAAAATCCCTGAAGCCTGGGATAGGATATTCATTCTTATCCTCAACCTACTACAACTAGAAGCAGAGTCCTACCTTGACAAAGAGTTAGAAAGTCAAGGGTTTGGCTGGGAAGATGTTAAAATTGTTAAGTAACTCAGACTATAGAATCTTACTTTGGTAAAAATGAAGATCAGAGTATACAACTAGAGGAGGACAGCAGTCAAAGCTCCTACATCTAAAGCCTCTGAGAGAAATATGAATGGATCATAGACCATGGAAGAGCTCAAAAAGAATTTTGAAAATCAAATAAAGAAAGTAGAGGAAAAATTAGGAAGAGAAATGAGAATGATGGATGAAAATCATGTCAACAGCTTACTAAAGGAGACCCTAAAAAAATACTGAAGAAAATAAGACCTTAAAAATACAGTCACCCAAATGGCAAATGAAGTCCAAAAAGCCAATGAGGAGAAGAATGCCTTAAAAAGCAGAATTAGTCAAATGGAAAAGGAGGTCCAAAAGTTCACTGAAGAAGATAATTCCTTCAAAATTAGAATGGAGCAAATGGGAGCTAATGACTTTATGAAAAATCAGGAAATTATGAACCACAACCAAAATAATGGAAAAAAGATTGAAGTCAATGTGAACTATCTCATTAAAAAAAATTAAAAATAAAAAACAAAACATTGACCTGGAAAATAGATATGGGAGAGATAATTTGAAAATTATTGGACTGCTTGAAACTCATGATCA
Source organism: Potorous gilbertii (assembly GCA_028658325.1). Taxonomy (NCBI): domain Eukaryota; kingdom Metazoa; phylum Chordata; class Mammalia; order Diprotodontia; family Potoroidae; genus Potorous; species Potorous gilbertii. Next base: position 51,017 of record JAQQSK010000027.1, read on the forward strand.
AAAAAAGAGCCTGGACGTCATCTTTCAAGAAATTATGAAGGAAAATTGCCCTGATAGTCTAGAAGCAGAGGGTAAAATAGAAATTGAGAGAATCCCCTCTGAGAATCTCTGAGAACAGATCCTAAAAGGGAAATTCATAGGAATATTGTATCCAAGTTCCAGTGTTCCCAGATCAAGGGATAATGAACACAAGTATTGCAATTCCAGCATTGTGGAAATACAATCAGGATAACACAAGATCTATCAACTTCTACATTAAGGGGTCAAAGAACCTGGAATATGACATTCCCAGAGATCAGAAGAGCTAGAATTAAAACCAAGAATCACCAGCAAAACTGACTGTAATCCTTCAGGTGAAAAAGCAATATTCAAAGAAACAGAGGACTTTGAAGCATTCTTAATGAAAAGACCAGAAAATTTGACTTTCAAATACAAGAATCAAGAGAAGTATGAAAAGGTAAACAGGGAAGAGAAGTCATAAGAGAATTATTCAATTTGAACTGTTTACATTCCTATATAGAAAGATGATATTTGTAACTATTGATGCCATGAGTAATTAATTTTTTTTCTTTTAACTTATTTTTTTCCAATTAACAAAAATCTGTTTCCCTCTCTCCCCTCCCTTCCTATTTCTGTACTCCAGGAAGGGAGGTAGAGAAACAAAACCCTTGTAACAAATATGCATTATCAAGTCCCTCCCACCAGAAAGAATCCCGCACTTGCTGTGTCATGAGATATATATTTCATTCTTCGTCTGATGTCAGGAGAGGAGTAGTATACTTTATCAGAGGTCTTCTGGACTTGTGACAGGTGATTGTGCTAATGAGTCCCAAATTTTTCAATTGTTTCTATTGGTTTTCTTGTTATTTTGCCAATAGCTGTTTTGGTTTTGCTCAGTTTCATATGCTTGAGTTAATACAATCTTCATACATTTGGTTGAAAATACAACTTTTGTCACTTTTCATGATTAAATAATATTCTATTACGTTCATATATCAGAAATTTTTCAGTCATTCCCTAGCCTATGGGTCCTCCCTTAGATTATATTTCATTGCTACCACAAATAGAATGGCTATATTTTTATACATATGGATCTTTTCTGTCTATCTTCATTATTTTTAGGGTTCAAATCCAGTAGGTTTTCAGATCAAAGACAATACACAATTTAGTAACTTTTGAGTCATGTTTCCAAATCTCTTCCAGAATGGTTAGGCCAATTCACAGCTCAACTGACAGTATATTCATATAGATATTTTTGGACAATCCTACAATAGTCGACAATTTATTTTTGTTGTTTTCATCTTTGCCAATCTTAGTGGTACATTATGTCACCTTATATTTGTTTTAATTTGTGTGATTAGTAGATAAAAATTCATGTTCCGTGCTATTAATTTCTGGAGACATTTTTTTTCTGGAAAGGAACCTAAAACCATGAGAAGCAGTCATAAGCACAGACAAGCAATGAATGCTCCCCCAAATGAGCACAGATTGGACATACATGGTACCTTTTCATTTGGGAAACCAAACTCCCTCTTTTTTTTTTACAGGGAAAATCATGAACCAATATTTTCAAGGAATCAGTTTTGCTTTTCAGATTGAGACATGGGTAAACAAGGAATTTATTATATAAGCACTTGAATATTTATCAAGAGACCCTCAGAGTACTCCACCACAAAAATAAATCTGATACTAATCCTTTGTTAATTTTGTCTTTGTTTGCTAGTAGCTGCTGGCTGCTTTGTTTTGGCTGTATCACTAACCTCTCACCCAATACTTAAACTCAGAGTTTGCCATTGTTTTACTAATGTCTAACAAGTGCAGAATAAAATTATTTGCAAATGGCTAGTTTTATCCCACCCCACATGCTGGCCATATCCTATTTTTCCCTGTATTAGCTATACCTCCTTCCCTATTTTCTCTATTTCCAACATAGTCATAGGCTCATTGCCAGGCATAAGTAGGCAAGGAGGGATGGGAAGCAGGTCAAGTATATCTTAATGATACCTTTACTCTCCCCCTCAGTCATTTTTGACATATTTCACTTCCTTCCTTGTAACAAATAAAACTTAAGCACAGTTGATCAACAAAGTGATTGCCTTTAATTGACTATGCAACAATCTACATCCATTGTTCCCCATCTTTCTAGTACTAAGAGAAAAGTATATTTAAGGTTTTCTTCTCCAAAACTGAGACTGGTCTTTTCAATTAGTTCGAATTCAGCTTTCTTTTTCATATTTTTTTCACTGACTTTGAACTGACTTTCATTGATTCAAAATAGTCATTTTGTACATTTTTCTCCTGGTCCTTCTTTCTACACCTTATTGTTATTTGCACAATGTTGAAGTAAGTTTCAATAGGATTATAACATTTTAATGATACACAATCCACATGAGATATACAGTCCAAAAGAGAGGTATGACATCAAAGAGACAGAATAAGCAATGTTACATGATAAAGACAGTCGATTTTTCATAGCTATTGACTGAGGTTCTAGGGACACGTTGAGGAAATCAAACCAGGGGGTCAGGGTTAAGTGGGGCAGATTGTAAAAATGCAAAAAATATTCTAGAATTAGCATTTTTTCCCTTTCTATAACGCCAGTGGTATATTGCATTTCTGATGGGATGATTCAGTTCCTACAGTCTGACTCTGAAATGATAACATGAATAACTATGACAATCAAAGATTGTAGTTAATATTTGATTATTGGCATTAGCAATTCAGGATGTTTTCAATTCAGATATAATGACTTTCTCCAAATCAATTGAGCTAGACTTGTCTGACATGAATAATTATGTCTGTTTAGTAACACATGACATACTTAAGTTATTTTAGAAGGGATTTGGTAACGTGATTTATTTTGTTTTACATGCCCAACATCTTGATGATACTTTCTAGGTTGTGATTGGTTATCTTAGCCCAAATCAACTTATACATTTGACATTATACAGTTGTGGAATTAGAACTAATGGTGCCTTCAAAGTTATTAAATTTGATCATTTTCTTTGCCTGGTCTCTCTTGGTTTGATTCCTCTGAAAATGGTATCCAATGAGAGATACTGTTGAAAGGGGAGACAACTTAGTCCCTTTTCAAGGACTCAAGACAAAAGGTGGCCCTACGAAATGGTACATTGTCACAAACCTCTGCATTTCCTCACATTTCAGGAGAGTTTGGACAGGTCAGGATAACAAGAATCCAGGAGCTGGAGAACCAGAATTCCTGGAGTCAAAGTCCATGGCAAATATAGCAGCACCCACAACACTGATTTTCCAAATAGGAAGGAAGTGACCTTTTGCACCTAATTTTTAGGTTAACCTAAATCTCATTAGGCATTGGTGGCTATGCTTAATTAGACTGTGTGTTTTCAAAAAAAGACTAAAAATAGTCAGAAAATGAAAAGGCAGAGCCTTTTTAATAGCAGACAGTAATTGTTTGTGAAATATTCATGGTTGGACAAATGTATGTGTGTGTCTCTGTGTGTAGATGCATATATACATATAATTCTATGCATGTATGCATGTATTCATATAATACACATGTGTATATACATATACACATGTATATACATGTATACATATGTATATACATATATACACATGTACATATACACACATACGTATATATACACACATGCACACACACACACACACACACACACACACACATATATATATATATATATATATATATATATATATATATATGTATATAGGTACATATAAGGGTGCCAGCCTCATGAAAAAGCAAATTCATATCTTTTCTTATAAAAAGAGGCAACTCAGATGTGGCAAAAACATACAGGATGATACAATAAGATTATCCGCTCTTTTCCTACAAGTTTTATGTGTTCAGTAAGTTGCAGAAGGAGGTTCTCTGATCAGTTCATCTTCCTGTATACTAAGTTATGATATGAAAAGTATCATCGTCATGCTTATTATGATCACATCATATGGAAGGTATGGAATTGATATTTCCCTTGTAACATCACACAGGATGAGGGATGGGCTTGTTGACTGTGGATATCATGAGGTGGAGCCATTATTACAGGATGGTACTGTAAAAGGAAATCCGTCATAGAATGCAGCTTTTTTCTTCCCTTCTCAGAAAACAGTTAAAAGGACTTCCTTTTTCTAGGCTTCTTCTACCATTTTGTCTCTACATGAAACACCAACTCTCGTCTTTCTCAACTGTAACATTGAACTTGCTCCCGGTGCACCTCAACCTTTTCTATTCCAGGCCCTAAAATCTAGCCTCCACAAGATTTTCTTTTAAATATCCAGTCATGTACCTGAAGTTTCCTCACTCATTTTCCCTCTTTTAATACATGATCTTCCCCTGCCTTACAAAGTGGTACCCTTGGAGGCAGAGCCAAGATGGGGGAGTAGAAAAATGCTCTTTCCCCACAGCTCATAAAATAACTGCAAAAATGACTATAAGCAAAGTCTAGAGCAGCAGAAGCCACAAAATGACTGAGTGAAAGAGATTTCCAGCCCAAGACAGCCTGAAAGGCTGACAAGAAAGGTCTATCACATGGGGCATAGCAGAGCACAGCACGCGGACCCCAGATCAGCCTTGGTCATGCAGCACCAGCAGTAACAGGACGAGAAGAAGCAGTAGAGCACACACCAGGAAAGGAGTAAACTCCTCTACCTTGATTGTGTCACGTTGGAGGAACTGAGAACTTACAGGTCACCAGAACATACCCCCATATGGACAAAGGATACAAAAGTCAGGCAACTGACTGAGAAACAGATATATATATATATATATACATATATATATATATATATGTATATATATATATATATATATATATACATACATATGTATATATATATGTATATATATATACATATATATATACAGAGAGAGAGAGAGAGCACACAGTGAGTTGAATAAGAAAGGATGATATTAAAAAAAATAAAATTAAGGGGTGAGAGAGGAATATATTGAGAGAAGAAAGGGAGAAATGAAATGGGGCAAATTAGTAGTAGTACCACTAGTAGTTACTAAAATTATTACTCATAGAAGAGGCAAGAAAAAGCTTTTTCAATGGAGGGGAAAATGGGAGAGATGAGACGGAAAAACCAAAGCTTACTCTCATCACATTTGACTTAAGGAAGGAATAACATGTACCTTCAATTTGCTATGAAAATCTATCTTACAGTACAGAAAAGTAGGGGAGAAGGGGATAAGTGGGGTGAGGGATGGTACAAGGGAGGGCAAATGGGAGAAGGGAGCAATTGGAAGTATACACTTTTTTGGAGGGACAAGATCAAAAGAGAGAATAGAATAATAGAATAAATGAGGGGCAGGATGGGATGGAGAGAAATACAGTTCATCTTCACAAGAAGAATGTGATGGCAATCAATTGCAAAATCTACACATATAAAGCCTATATTGAATTGCTTGCTTTCTCAGTGGGGATTGGTGGTGAGGGAGGAAGAGAGAGAAGTTGGAATTCAAAGTTTTAGGAAAGAAGGTTGAGAATTGTTTTTGCATACAACTGGACAACAAAAAATACAGGAAATGGAGTGTAGAATTTTATCTTGCCCTACAAGAGAAGAAAGAAGATGGGGATAAGAGAATGGAGAGCAGATTGATTGAAGGGTTGATCAGAATGCATGGTGCTGGGGGAGGGGAGAAATGGGAAGATAGTTTAGAACTCAAAATTTTGTGAAAATGAATTTTGAAAACTAAAAATAAATAAATAAATATTAAAAAATAATATTAAAAAATGGTCTCCTTGAAGTCAGGGACTTTTAAGTATGTTTTTATTTGAATTCCCAGAATTTTCTCTTTCTCTTTCTTTCTCTCTCTCTCTCTCTCTCTTTTTCTCTCTCTGTCTCACTTTATCTCTCTCTCTCTCTTTCTGCCTCTCTCCATCTGTCTACTCTCCCCATCACCATCACCCAAGTGTTTACTTTGAAGCACAGTAATATGTAAGCTTTGTGTGCTCACATCCATTTAACTAAAGAGAAATGTCTAGATTCTCCGTCAATAGACCCATTCCTAGAATGGGTCACATTGTTTTCAGTGATTTGCTCCCAAATAAGGGGAACTACACAGGCAAGTAATCAGAGTCCTTGAACCACAGCCACCTAGAGATAGAGAATGAAGGTTATTCCTTGTCAGCTCCAATTTGGTGGCTCTTTACTGGCAACCCAATTAAGTGAGTTCTGGAACCTAACTTCCAGGAATAGAAAAAGAAGATTATGTTTATATTCCCATGGAATTGAAAGAACAACAAGGAACTAAAGTCATGTTATGGGAACCAAAAAGAAAAACACAAAGCAAACAAAGAACTTTGATTTGCTTTTGCTGTTTTTGTGAGGTTTTTAAATGGTGCTGTACTGATGCATTGGGTCTTGCATCTCTAGCATCCCCAATCAGTCAGTCAACAAACATTTGTTAAGTGCCTGGTATAATGCCATGCCTTGCGCTAAACATAGAGGATAGAAGTTTAAAAAATAATGGCATTCTTTCCCTCAAGGAGCTTACAATCCAATGGGTGTTCTCCTCCTGGAATATATCTGAACTCTCAGATTTTTCACAGCAGGTTGAATTCCTGTATGAGCTCTTGGTATGGAGAGGGTGTGACAATCGCTGTAATGTTAGGTACAGGTGTTGCTAAATTAATCACCTCAAGTTACCTTCCAGGGATGATCCACATATATAAATCTCATAATGCAAGATTAATATGGAAAGCCAAGGCTGAGGTTGAATTCATCAGAATATCATGGAAAAATAAGGTGATTATCTTCCTAAAAACCTCAAGTTCATTTTTATTTTGTAGGAATTTACAGGTCCTAGAAGTACAATGAAATTTACCTGAGAAAAATAACTATATCAATTTATATGGCTGTAATGGTAACTATGTAAGTTTAAAGATCTTCCTCACTTACTAATGAGCTGCCCGTTAAGAAAAACTTGATTAAGAGAGGTCCACACTTGTTTGTTAATTTTCTTTTTTTAAAATTTTTAATTTAATTTTATTTATTTATAAATGTTCTACAATCACTTCCTTAAAATTAAGATTTTATTCCCCCCACACCTTCCCCCTGCTACTCCCCTCCCTCCCCATGACAGCATACAATTCTGTATAGGTTCTACATATACTTTCCCATTGAGCATATAATGAGGCACTGGTTCTCAAGGGTAGTGTTGCTCTCTGGCTCTAAAAAATACACTGAGGTGAGGTTTTACTCTTGGGCTTAGTTTTTGGAAGTGTTTGTTTAGCCAGAGGAAAAGAGACTCTGGACAATCCCCATGTACCACCCCCCCCTACCTCCACTCCAGCTTTGAAAACCCAGATGTTTGTGCTTCTCTCTCTGGTAACTATATATGTATGGTCAGACAGTTATCTGTCTGTTGATCTGTGATGTATGTATTGCTTATGTCAGGCAGCTGGAAGTCCTGTTGCTTTTGATTTCTCGGTATTTTTTCCCTCTGTACTAAGTGAATGTTACAGGTGCTTGATTAAAGTAACTGTTGACCCCTCAAGCTGCTTTCCTTTTAGAAATGCATATATAAGAACCAGTGATAGCATGCTATCCTGAATGTGTCATGGTGCTTGCTTTTACAATGGGCTACTGTGGGACAACTCCAGTCCTCTGCCACAGCAAGAGGAATCCTTCTTAGCAATTTTCCTCATCTCACATGCTATGAAACTGTTTGCCCCATCTACTGATGCAGCTGATCCAGGATTTTTCTGGGGAAATATTTTATGGTTCTTTCAAGGTCAATGAGGGGAGAGGGAGAGAGTATTTACTGATTACTCTGTCATTTTGGCTCCCATGTACTAGGGCATAAAAACCTCACAATCCAGTGCAGAAAGGTAGAGATAGTCCATGCATCCTTCTCAGATCATAATGCAATAAAAATTGTATGTAATAAAAGACCATGGAAACATAGACCAAAAATTAATTGGAAACTAAGTAATCTAATCCTAAAGAAGGAATAGGTTAAACAACAAATCATAGAAACAATCAGCAACTTCATTCAAGAGAATGACAATAATGATAGACCCTACCAAATCTTTGGGATACTGAAAAAGCAGTTCTTAGGGAAAGTTTTATATCTTTGAATGCCTACATGAATAAAATAGAAAAAGAGGAGATCAATGACTTGGGCATGCTGCTGAAAAATCTCAAAAAAGAACAAATTGAAAATCCCCAAGTAAATAATACTAAATTAGAAATACTGAAAACCAAAGGAGAGACTAATAAAATTGAAATTAAGAAAACTATTGAACTAATAAATAAAAGTAAGAGTGGGTTTTATGAAAAAAACAATAAAATTGATAAACCTTTGGTCAATTTGGTTTATAAAAAAAAGAAGGAAGAAAACCACATTACCAATATCAAAAATGAAAGGGGTGAACTCATCTCCAATGAGGAGGAAATTAAAACAATAATTAGAAATTGCTTTGCCCAACGTTATGCCCATAAATTCAATAATTTAAATGAGATTATTATTTTAAAAAATTTAAATTGCCCAGATTAATAGGTGAGGAAGTTGAATACTTAAACAACCCCATCTCAGAAAAAGAAATTGAAGAAGCCATCAGTGAACTCCCTAGGAAAAAATTTCCAGGGCTGAATGAATTTACAAGTGAATTCTGTCAAACATTTAAAGAAAAATGGCCTACTGTGAATCCTTTATTAGTTTTTAAGAAAACGTTTTCTTTAGAATAAAATAAAGTCTGTCCATTATCTGATACACATTGTTACCTTTAGTGCTTGTATAGAATCTTAAACTTGTGGTTACTCACTCTCCAAGAGATGTGAGCAGCATAGAAATAGCCTAAATTTTTAATATGCTGATATCTTCCAGATAAATTCTAGGTAAGAGAAAGGGAACCAAAGTCATGGTTTTGAGAAGTAGAACAAATTGGAACCAATCCATGTCAACATGGAGTTTAGGATTGTGAGACATAGCTACATAGATTGCAGGAGCAAACATGAATTTGTTCATGCCCAGAAAAAATAAAGACTGAAGTATAAGGCCTATCAGGAAGACGCAAGAGAAGATACAGCTCTTCCTAGATCTTTTCCCAACATTCAGAACTTACTCCTGCATAGCATTATCATCTAAGATTTTAGGGTGGACATCTTTTTGAAGATTTGATGTTGTGGCAGGCTAAGAGAGAAACAAAAAACTTTTCAGTAGAAACACAGTAAGACTGGACTTAAATTAGTTTTTTTGTAGATGAGTATTTGAGGGATTGTGGTGCAACAAAGTGGTTTTATTCCATTTGTATTCCACTATGTTTATGTGTATGTACATATGCACACACATTGATTTTTTGTTACCACAATTACAAATTGAAGATATTTCTAAAATATTTTAAAGCACTACTTTTCAGTCCCATCTAACATTAACCCTTATTTACCTACTTAATGATTGCTGGCAATACAAGCTTTTTCCCCTCTCTGATGGTTGCAGGGACCATTTGAATCCTGATTTCCTAGAAGGAGCCTGATTTTAGGAGTGTCTGATGCTGAAGAAAGGAAAAAAATGTAAATATAATTAAGCTAAGGGTTCTTTAGTAATCTGATTATAAAGCAATTGAATAGGTGAAGGAACAGAAAGGAAACTCAGATTTAGGCCTAGTTTATTTTTTTCTTCATTTTGTTCACTTAGTGAACACTCATTAAGTATCTCATACATTCAATGTGTTCTGCTGGCACTAAAGAAAGAGTGTATGTTTTGATAGTTGTGTGTAGGGAGTTGAACTTTATGGGGAGAAATGTGAACAGAGAACATAGAGGCTGAATTGAATTTTGCCTGAGTGATTTCTTTGGAAGTTCAGGAGTTAGGAAAAAGAAATAAAATCTTATTGATATTGGTTTCCCTTTTTCAAAAGCCTTCTAAAGTGAGGAAAAGACTTTTAGTCTCCATAAAAACTTAAAAATAACACTTGCCTTTCTGAGGTTGGTAGAAAGGAAGTGGGAGATGCTCTGATCATTGTGTCATTATACAGAGAAATAATTTTGTAGGCAGTGGAGCAGAGGATGGTGGCAAATTAATATGTCACACCAAAAAGAAAAGAATATGAGTGGATAGGTATTAACAAGATGGATTCTGCTTAAAATCCAAGAATAGGGGCCAGAGGAGAGGGATGAGATACCTCTTTCCTCATGCTACTTCTCAAAATATGAACTTTCTCCACTTTGAACAACCTTCCCACATACCTAACTGTAACAGGAGAAAAGCAGACATGCTCACATTAGTGTTCAATAGCGTCAACCGCATTTGAACCCAATTGAGTTTTTGCTTTACAGCTATTCTTTTCATAGTTAAATATTTACTGAGCATCTGTTATTTTCCTAGTCCTGGTCTAAGCATTGTATATAAGATATATTAGAAGAATAAATCATTGTCTCTGTCCTTAAAAAATGTTTTAATCTCTTTGAAAGGAAAAAGAAAGTCTTATACATAGGAACCTATTAGAGCAGGCTTCTCCACACCATTAAGTGCTTATTTTCTTGTTGACTTCATCATCATCATAAACTCCAACAGTCACTCAATTAAATGAACTAGACTACCAGTATGGGCATCTATTGGAGCCTATTTTGGTAGTTCTGAGGGGAAGTCTTGAGGGTATTAATGAAGGTGGTTATACAATGAGTGGTATGAAGGGGGTAGACTTGTGACATTCTATACAGTTGAGCAAATGACATTCTGAGAAGTTGAATTCCTTGTAGATTATCCTAAAGCTGTCATATTCAGTGTCTGATACAGGATTCTAAACAGGTGTCCTTGACCTTACACTGGTAGTTTACATTGCCCCTCAAACTTTTTCTTCTAATTTGAAGATTCCTCCCAGAACATCCATTTTAAGGAAAGTACCCAGACTAGTCATGTTATATTCCTCTCCAGACTCAATTTGGGACTCTCCTGATTTCTCCACCCTTGTGGATTCCAATTCCTGTGTTGGGATCCTGTTTTCCTCCTCCCTAACAAGTTTCTTTTTATATGTTACCTTTACCCTTTCAAATGTAAGCTTCTTGAGGGTTGGCCAATTTTTCTACTTGGATTTACATTAATAGTATTTAGCACAATACTTGGCTCACATTGTTTGACTTTATCATGGTTTGGGAACACTAACATTTATATTTTGAAAACTCTAGTCAAATATAATGTGGTTCTATGCATTTTACTCTACATATTTAAAAACTTTGTCTTGATAAAAGTCCATAGTTTTCATTAGAATTCAAGAAGGGTTCACATACCCCCAAAATGTAAAAATCTGCTGCACTAGAGAGCAATTAAAGATGATAGATAAGCAAGAAATAAATTATGTGGTACAGACTTTTAAGTGTTCTAAAATCAGAGAAAATTAATTGAATTTAACTCTGGATTTATATTTTTTGCGGTGGTAGTTCTTGAGTGTTTTCATCACATAATTACCTTCCAATTAAGGAAATTCTAGCTATCAATTTAGATAAAATTGCTCTAAAACTTGATCTTATCAAATTACTGAATGCTTTGAGGGAACAAGTGACTTGCCTATGATCACATAAATCATAACATTTGACATTTAAAAATTATTTTAAATTTTACAAAATATAAAATCCACTGTTTCATTGGTTCCTACAAACAAGGATTGATGTATTTTACAGAAAAAAAAATGCAGAGTTGTTAGAATGATAGGTTTAGAAATGAATAATGTGATAAAGGGTGCTTCATTTTGCAGATGAGGCAAATGAAATCCATAGAGACTGTGATTAATCCAAGGTCATACAGATTATAAATAGTAGAGTCAAATTTTAAATACAATTCATTTAACTCCAGAATCGGTATTATTTCCTTTGTGCCATAATGTCTTATTATGTCCCCCAGTAAGCGCCAGAAGTAGGATTTGATTTCAGATCTTCTTTAGCCCAAGTCCAACACTGTCAAATATATACTATGTCTGTTAATTATGAGAGAATTATATAATAGGTGGTAACAATAATTTGTAATCATAACTAAATATTTTGTTCAATTTCAATTCACATTCTGAAAAGTTGAGCTCCAGGTCTTTATGCCAAGGTTAGATTCTATAAGAAATACTGGGAAAAATTCAGAATTGAATTATATTTCTTCACTAGGGTTTAGGTACATTTGTGGTCCTTTATTGGGTGACTTCAATTTGCATGACACATCATCAAATCTGAGAACTGTGAAAATAGGATGATTGATTTTGTTTGCACTTGTAAAATAAGCAGGCACTCACTCTGTGCCCCTAACCCCTAAAATAGTTCACAAGACTGGTAAAAACAGAGGTGGAAATCTGGAAGAAATATTAGCTTTCATTCACTTTTATATGATTCTGAGGGTGGGATGATTATTTTTTCCCAAGGAAAATGAATATGTCTTTCCTCATTGAATATATACGAGAGACTGACATTCAATAAACCTTGAAAGATTCTGATGGAGAGGAGGCTGATGAAAATATTTGCAACCTGGTACATTTAAAAACATAATTTTCATTAGTTTGTTTTACTTAAGTTTATAATCTGATTATTCTCCCACCTATGATTTGCCAACTTTTCTGAGGTGTCATGCCAAACTTCCATACACTTACTTTTGTAAGAGAGGGGCATGAAGGGATTAATGGGTATTTGTACCTCATGAACTGAGGCAGGTAGATTCTCTAAGAGTTCTCTACATAGGAATGTGGGTTACCCACAGCATAGAGTTCTGGTGACAGTGACCTAAAAACATGGTGAACCCTGAGGGACAAAATGCTTGAGGGACATAGCATAGAAATGAAAGTTCATAAAGAACAAGATTGCAACGTGACTAAATAGTATTTTCCATTCCCATGAACAAAAAACCCTCTCACTAGAACTTCCCAAATTACCATGTGATTTTGCAACATTTCATGCCAGATCTGACACAATAACCCTGGACTTACTTTTTTTTTTTCCCCTGGACTTACTCTTTTTTTTTTCATTTCATTGAGAGCCTCACGATACTAAAGATAAATGCAAAATGTCATAACACCACAATAAAACTCTATTTTGCAAAGAGGTAGGTCTGCTTTTGATATCATATAATGAACTTTAGTCATTGAAGTACCCTAACAAAACAAGAGAATTATAATATCTAATTTTACCTATAAAGTGATAACCTTTTGTGAAACCTGGGGATGACATTAGAGAGTAAACAAGCAAATAACTACAAAACTATAAAAGTTAAAAACAATCTCATTTTAAATATATTTTAGACATAGAAGTTGTTCACAGTTATGCTTATAAAAACAAAACTTCCCACAAAATTCCCTGGATCATTTCAGACTATTGCTGGTATTTACTTTCCAAGCCTATTATTTTGGGAGGTCGATAAATGATTAACTGTAGCTTATTTTGTTTTAGTTCAAGCATTGGAAAGTCTGCCTTTCTCATTTTATCTTCTCAGCAGTGATTTGGATTATGGAGATGAGCTGAAGCTCTGGTGGAAAATGCATCATTTATATGTGTCAGTCAGATGGCATAGTTCTCTTATTCAGGAATGTATTCTCAGTTGCTGGGAGATTTATGATGGTTATCAGTCCCTTTTCCTTCCCATAGATCACATCAGTGTAGAACATTTTCTTTGAAGAGTACGTTTGGAGGGACCAAGTACAGTAAGGGAGAGTGAAAGGCAGCATGGGCGTTTCTAGAAAGAAAACAAAACAGAAAAAAAATAAAACATTGTTTAGATCAGATGATGGAGGCCAAGGGGCTTTTTTTTTCTTCCAGTGTGATTTTGTTAAGAAAAAAATATGCCTTTATTTTCATGAAAATCATCACTAGTTTTTGTTTTCAGGTTAAAATGAATTTTTTTTTTGGCAATAGAAGATTAAGACAAAATATGGAATAGAAGGAGCTGTGACAAATATCTATTTTGATCATATTGATATAGCCTATTAAAAGACAAAAAGTATGTAAATATCTTATTCATGTAGTAGTCCACCTGAAAGATGAGAATCAAAGATTGATTTTGAATACATACATACATATACACACACATACACATGCAAATGGAAAATAGATGGAATTATGGGATATATATATATATGTTTGTGTGTAAATGTGTATGTGTGTATGTATATTTATGGCTTTTGAATATATGGGAAAATATAGCAATCTATCTACCTACAGATAAAGGTTTTTTTCCTAGAATTTTCCTGGATTTATTTCTAGAATATGTTTTGGGATATAATTTTTATGTATTTGTACTGGAAAGAACAAAAATAATAAGAACTATGGAATTATGTTTCTGAATAAAAGTACTTAGAGACAGTGAGTTGTACCAACCCCAAATTGGGACACTCTAACAAATAATTTTTATGTAACTTGTGAACTGATTTATATGAGAAATGTTTTTTTAAATATGAAAGTTAAAACCTGATTTTACATATACTTAATATCCTTTAAGAAGAACAATGTCATAAAATTAAAAGAAATATAAAATGGAGCCATATTTATATATTTCAGCATCGCAGAATCTCAGAGCTGGAAGAGTCCTCACAGGATATATAGTCCAATCTGTACATCAGCAGAGATTCTCTCTATGATATTCACAAAATTGAATTATTGAACTAGACTATGAGTTCTTCCATTAGACTATGAACTTCTTGAGAACAAGGGTTGTTCTTGCCTTTTACACAGTAGACAATTAGTAAGTGCTTGTTTTTGTTTCTGGTGGTAGTGATTCTGGCTCCACGATTTTCTTTCATTGCTCCTATTTTTGCCTTTGGAGTCCCAACTTAGTTAATGTCATCTTTCATATGAGAATCCTTCAGATACTTGAAGAGGAATACTGTGAATTCATGTCAGTCTTTCATTTCCTGGGTCACACATCATAATTTCCTTCAATCTCTGATCTTGCTTATAATAATGTATGATGAATTCAACTCCTTTGTTACCTTTCTCTAGACATGCTCACACTCATCAATATTTTCTAAAATATACCATCCAAATCTGAATACTATACTTCAGTATAATTCAAGATAGAATATAATGGGACTAGATGTTTCCTTGTCCTGGACACTATGCTTTTATTAATCAACCAATCTATAGGATTCTGCAAAACAATTGGCACATGAAGTCCTATATTTGATATATGGAATAAAAATGAAAAATTCAAAATAGCTCTTATCACAGATACCTTACCTAGTAATGATGGGGACAACATGTATAGAAACATGTACATAGTAGTCACGTTAAGAGTAGATGGAAGATAATCTTATATTGGAATGCACTAGCAACTAAAGTGACCAGGAAAGGCCTGCTGCAGAAGGTGGCATTTGAGCTGAATCTTTAAGACATCCAGAGATTCTCAGATGCACAAGTGAAAAATATGACATTCTAGGCATGAGGGACAGGAAATGGGTGCCATGTGAGGAACGGCAAGTAGTCTTAATGTGTAAGAATACTAGGAAGATAGAAAATAGCCAGGCTGTGAACATCTTTGAATTTAAAAAAAAATGAGCTTACTTGATCTTAGGGATAAATGGAAAACTTTAGATTTTAAATGAGTAGGATTTCTATAGAAGTTGGGATTTTATCTGTGACTTGAAGGAGGCTAGGAGGAAGGAGAGCATTTAGGGCTTAGTAAGGGAATAGGCATGGATTCAAGAAAGGTTGTTTCTTTTTTCAGGAATAGTAATGAGGCCATCATCACTGTATCATAGAGTGTGTGGCAGAGAACGAAGTGTAAGAGGACCTGAAAGGCCTAAGTGGAGGGCAGGTTATGCAGAGCTTTGAATGTCAACCAGGTTTTTATATTTGATCTTAGAGATGTCAGGGAGCCACTGGAGTTTATTGAATGGGATGAGGTGACAGAGAACTATACTTTCAAAAGATTGAGTGTGGGATAAAGTGGAGTGAGGTGAAACTTGTGGCAGGGAGACAAACTAGTAGGCTATCATAATAGATGATGCATGACCTGCCTTCCAGATTGAAATAAATCTGTCAATGCCCATTCTGTGTTTCAAGCCATTCGATTTTGAGTTCTACTGTCTTTCAGACCATACCATTTTGTATTTTCTGTAAAGATATTATGAGACTTTTTCAAATTCCTAACTAAATTCTAAGTAGAATACCTGTAACAAATTCTTCTAATTTACTAATCTAAGAGTTCTGTCCAAAAAAAGAAGGAAATCTGAATAATATAACTGCTCATGTTGAATGCATAGTGACTCAAAAGAATCACTACTTGTCTCCTATGGTTTTTTTTTTTTTAACAATTTAGTCAAAAGTCCACATCAAGAATTATAGTCAATTTAGCTGCAAAAGTTCTAGGGAAATCGAGGTGAGCATAAAGTAACAAGAGCTATTTCTTTTTTGTTTTTATTAATTAAATTTTTATAGTTTGAGTTTTCAGCATTCACTCTCACAAAATTTTTGATTTTCAAATATTTTACCATTTCACTACTCCCACAACTCCAGTGAAGCATGTATTCTGATTACCCTGTCCTCCAATCTGCCTTCCATTCTAACACCACACTTCTCTTATACCCTTTCCTTCTATTTTAACATAGGGCTTGATAGCAGCTAGGTGGTACAGTAAATAGGGTACCAGTGTGGGAGTCAGGAGAACCTGAGTTCAAATCTCACCTCAGACACTTGACAATCCCTAGCTGTGTGACCTTGGGCAAGTCACTTAACCCTAATTGCCTTATCCTGGGTCATCTCCAGTCATCCTGATGAACATCTAGTCAGTGGATTCAGAAGGCTCTGGAGGAGAAGTGAGACTGTGATTTGTATAGCCCTCCCTCACTCAAAACAAAGTCATGTCATTATTTCTCTGATGGCATGATCTGCTTCAGCAATGAAGGACAAACACACACACAGGGCTGATAGATTTCTTTCCCCTCTGTCTATACATTGTATTTCCAAGTTGCATGCGAAAATAATTTTTAATATTCATGTTTAAAGCTTTGAGTTTCACATTTTCTCCCTTCTCCCCTCCCTACTTAACCTCATTGAGAAGCAAACAATTCGATCTAGGTTTCTGAACCATAAGATAAGCATCCATACTCAAATAAGTGTGTACATTATTTCCTCCTGAAGCCAAGTCCAGTGAAAGTAAGGCACACTTATTCAATCTCACCTTGCTCCTCTTCCCCTCCTTTGTAAAAACTCTTTCTTGCCTCTAAGTGAGATGATTTACTATATTCTACCTCTCCCTTTCTCTTTCTCCCAGTACATTCTTTTCAATACTTAATTTTATTTTTAAGTATCATCCCTTCATATTCAGCTCACCTGTGCCCCCTGTCTCTGTCCCCTTTGTCTCTCTGTCTTTCTTTGTCTGTCTATCTCTATCTGTCTCCATCTCTCGCTCTCTCTCTGTCTCTCTCGCTCTATATACGTATACAGAAATATGTACCCACAGTTTTACCTATACACAAACACACGTATACACACATATTCCCTCTAACTACTCTGAGACTGAGAAAGGCCTCATGTATCAGTAAGCTGCCCAATGCATATAATGGGAGGGGTCTACTATCACAGGTTCTTAGCTGAGGAGTCAAAAATCACTTTAATTATATTTAGTATACAGGGAAAATATAAACAGAGGAATAAGGACCAAGAGGCAAGGCTCTTAATGCCTGTATCACAGCAATATTGCTATACATTTTACATACATCCTTGGATCAAGAGAATTTTTACAACTGGAAACATCATATTCCAACCCTTTTATATTCTTTAGTGTAAAAGCTGCTAAATCTTGCGTTATCCTGATTGTGTTTCCACAATTCTTGAGTTATTTCTTTCTGGTTGCTTGTAATATTTTCTCCTTGAACTGGGAACTTTAGAATTTGGCTACAATATTCCTAGGAATTTTCCTTCTGGGATCTCTTTTAGGCAGTGATTGGTAGATTCTGTCCATTTCTATTTTACCTTTTGGTTCTAGAACACCATGGCAGTCTTCCTTGATAATTTCTTGAAAGAGGATGTCTAGGCTCTTTTTTTATCATGGCTTTTAAGTAGTCAAATAATTTTTAAGTTATCTCTCCTGGATCCATTTTACAGGTCAGTTTTGCTTTGTAATTCCTTCATTTTTCGTAAAGTCATACAATTCCATTTGCTCTAATCTAATTTCAAGGAATTGTTTTCTTCAGCAAGCCTTTGGACCCCTTTCTGCTTTTTAAGGCAATTTTCAACTCATTGACTTTTTGAACCTCTTTAGCCATTTGGGTTATTCTATTTTTAAAGGTGTCATTTCCTTCAGTACTTTCTTTGAATATCCTTTAGCAAGCTGTTGACTTCTTTTTTATGTTTTCTTGCATCATTCTCATTTCTCTTCTCAATTTTTTCTACTTCTCTTGTTTGATTTCAAAATCATTTTTGAACTCTTCTATGACCTGAGATCAATTCATATTTTTCTTGGAGGCTCTGGATGCAGGTGCTTTGACTTTATCTTCTTCTGGTTCTATGTTTTGATCTTCCTCATCACCAATGACATAAGAAAATGTATTTTCACCCAGAAAGTAAGAATGGTCTATTTTTCCTCTCCATTTGCTCATTTTTCAAGTCAATTAATTGACTTTTGAGGTCTTTGCTCAGTGGAGGGCTCCAGAAAAAGATGCTGCTTTGGCAATGACTGGAGCTGGAGCTGGGGTTGAATCATGCTCTTCTCTCACTCAGGTGAGATACCTTTCCCACTGACCTTTAAAGCTGCCTTTGGTGTTTGTGGTTTGAGAAGTCTTAAAACTGCTGCAGCTGCCAGTGATTCAGTCCCCTAAGTCCTTCTCCAGCTATATTTATGCATGTCAAACTGTGTTTTCCTCCCAGCCTGACATGATGTTCTTCCTGTTGATCTTCCAGATTGTCTTGGCCTGGAAATCTGTTTCACTTTGTCATTTTGTGGTTTCTGCTGTCCTAGAATTTGTTTAGAAATATTTTTATAGGTTTTTTGAGGTGTTTTGGGGAAGGGCTCAAGTTGATTCCTGCTTCTACTCTGCCATATTGACTCTGCCCCCCACAATGGCTATTTATTACCATGAATAAATAATTCAATTAATTCTCACATGAAGAAATTTAAATATATTTTAAATGTTCCAAATAACTAGTAATGAAATAAATATTTTTTTTTAAATGTGAACCTCATCATTGATCAAATTGACAAATGTGACAAAAGGGGCACTAAATTGCACTATTATCTGGAGCACTGAGTCAGGAAAATCTGAGTTCAAACCTGATCTCAGATATTCATTAGGTGTTTGACCAAGAGCAAATAACTTAATCTCTGTCTGCCTTTGTTTTCTTGTCTGTAAAATAAAAATAATAATATCTAGCTCCCATCATTATTGTGATGATAAAATATTTTGTGTAAAGTGCTTTCTTCTAATCCTTAAAATCCTATCTAAATGTTAGCTGCCATTATTATAAGCACAGTAGTTGCAAGAAGAGAAGCACACTAGTGCTCTGTTGTTAGAGCTCTAAGTTGTTTCAACAGTTTTGGAAAACATTTCAAAATTTAACAGGAAGGTCACTAATCCTTTGTTAAATATACACCCCTGTCCCAGGTGTCCTGCTAGTAGGCATGTTCCCCAAAGAGGTGAATAGCAGAAGGAGAGAGTTTCTTTTGTGGGAAAAAAATTCTTGAAAAAATAGTTGCCCATCAATTGGAGAATTTGTTAATAAATTGTAGTTTATTTCTGTAAGGGAATTTTATTGTGCCATATGAAATTATGAACGTGACAGATTTAGAAAAATACAGAAAAATTTGCATGAATTGATGCCAAATGAAATGAACAGAAATTAGAGAATAATAGACATGATAATCACAATAACAACAGGAACTAAAACTATTCAAAAATTCCAGAACTTAAGCAAGTAGTAACCAGTCAAACAACAGTAAGTTCAAATATATCTTTCACCTTTTGGCATATAGCTAATGGACCAGAGAAAGGTAATAATGCCCACGTTGTCAGACATTGTTAATGTGGTTAATTTATTTAACTGTAAATATTTGTGAAAGGAGAGGAGGCTTCTTGTGGTTCATTGAGAGAAAGGGTTCAGAGTCAGTAGGGACAGGTATGAAAAAGAAAAGTAATAATAAAATATTTTAGAAAACATGGAAGATAATAAAAACAGAATAGAAGATGACAATTATGGAACTATGCATGTTCCTTTAAAAACATCTACAGAGGTGTCCACAGTTCCTTACATAGTCTTCTTCCTCTTACTTTGTGCCTTATATTTGTATCTATTGATAATTAAGTTCATGATCTATAATTTTGTGGAAAAACAAAATAAACTCATCATTCCTCTGAGCTGGAGTTTTAAGTACCTGTATTTTTTGTCTTTTTAAAATTAAAAGTAATAGGGATTGTCTTCAATTTTGCATCAGTCCTTCTACTCATGATAATTTTTCATCAATCACCAACAACAGCTTAACAGTCATACCTTCTAGGTCTCTTCAGCACCTTGAGATGGATTCGGTTTGATTTTAATTGCTTCAGTTTGTTGGGAGGCTTGTCTATCAACCTCTTCATTTATCTTTTAAATTTTCTCTTGACTATATTCTATATATTCTACTCTGGAGGCATTTTCCTTGGGAGAAGCAAGAGAAGGTAAAAAAAACGTTGAACAATGAATATTTCTGCCTTGTCTCCATAATGTGTCAACAATTTATCCCCTCAGTATTCATTTTCTTTTTTCTTTTTATCCCCAAATATCTAAACACTCCTTTTTTTCAAAATTAGCATTCAGTTTTAGTCTTAGACCATCCTATCTTTTATTATCCCTGACATTATTCTTATGTTATCACATCACAGATTTTTGTTCATCATTAGTTATGTTTTTTTAATAATTTTCTATATGCCTTTTTTCTTCCAACAAAATTGGTTGATGAGAACCCTGTGCATCTATACTGTTTTGTTTAAACCTTCTTTAATTTATGATTGAGATAATTTCTTTCAGATTCATCTGAAACTCAGATCAATTCATCAGGAGCCAAGAAGATGGAGTAGAAAGATGCACATACACTACCTCTTACTCCACAACCCACACCTGTAAAGAAGAACTCTCAGCAATTTCTAGAGCAGCATAAGCCACAGAACAACATTAAAGGATCAAAGGGCTTGGAATGGGATATTTCAGAGGTCAAAAGAACTGGAATTGAAACCAAGAATCACCTACCCAGCAAATCTGAATATAATTCTTCATGGGAATAAATGGTCAATCAATGATATAGAGAACTTTCAATCATTCATATTGAGGAAAAGACCAAATCTGTACAGAAAATTTGACTTCCCAAGACAAGAATCAAAAGAAACATGAAAAGGTAAAGAGGAAATAAAAATCATAAAAGATTTTCTAAAGCTGAACTATTTACATTACTACATGGAAAGAAAATATTTATAACTCTTGTGTCTTTTCTCAGTGTTTGGGTAGATGGAAAGATTGTACATACACACACACACACATGCACATATATAGATAGAGAGTATAGGGTTCATTGAATCAGAAGAGATGATATCCACACAAAAATATAATAAAACAAAAATTAAGATGTAGGGGAGGAAAATACTGGGAAGAGAAGGGGAGAAATGGAATGGGTCAGGCTATAACATAAAAAAGATGAGAAAAATCTTGTTTAATGAGGAAAAAAAGGGAGAAGGAGAGAGGGGAAAAATGAAACTACTCTCTCCACATGTGGCTGAAGGAGGGAATTACATGCTGAATAAATTTGATATGAAAATTTATATCACACCACAGGAATGCAGAGGAGGAGGTGAAAATTGGGGAGAGGGGAATGATAGAAGGGAGGGCAAATGGGAGAAAGGAGTTACAAGAAATAAACAGTTTCGAGAAGGGATAAGGTCAGTTGCGGGGGGGAAAAGATAAAGGGGAATAGAGTAGGACAGAGAGCAATATAATTAGTATTATACAACATGATTATTATGGAAGTCTTTTGCAAAATGACACAAATTTAGTCTGTATTGAATTGCTTGCCTTCTCAGTGTGGTTGGGGAAGGAGCGGGGAGGGAGAGAAGTTGGAATTCAAAGTATTAGCAATGAATGTTGAGAATTTTTTTGCATATAATCGGGAAATAAGAAAGACAGGGAATGGGGTATAGAAGTTTATCTTGCCTTACAAGAAAAGAGAAAAGATGGGGACAAAGGAAGCGTGGGGTGTGATAGAAGGGAGGGTACCTTGAGGGAAGAAGTAATAAGAATGCAAAGTATTAGGAAGCAGGGGAGGGGAGTGATGGGGAGAAAAAATGAATGTGTTGCAAAGTGAGGTAAAAGCAATTAGTATTAAAACAATAGACTGAATTAATTACTGAGAATAAATCAATGACATCTTTAGTTTGGGGAAATGAATTTTAGTCTAAATTTTCTAGATGAAGGTAACCTTGGGTAAAATTTGGCATGTATGGAAAAGTTAAGGTTTTAATGGTAAATTTGATTTTAGGATTCCTATTTAATCAGAAACTAGAACAACTATAGAAAGGCATTTAAGCCACTTAAAATTTACCTCAAAAGATGTTCCTTAGCCAAAGTGAAATTATAATCATATTTGAAACCGGGTTATTGGAACTTGTCATTTTTAGATGCTACAGGACTATTAAGTGACTGTTTTTCTGAGTCTAACTCCAGATATGAATAGCATGAAAGGTGGTCTGAGCTTCCAATACATGATGCCAGTAAACTGGTGAGATGCTGGTATGAACTGCAAAAGGTGATCTCATGGGAAGGGTGGGAGAGTGGCTGTTCAGCCTGGGCTAAGGTAGAATTCTCCTGATTCAATTTCCCCACTGAAACCTGGCACACTTTAAGTTTTACTGAATGTAAGTTGGCAATCTAATCTGGCCTGGAATTGACATGAAGTTGGGGAGATATTGTATCCCTGCAATGTCCCTACCCTTGGTGGCAATTTCCTATAATCAAAAGGTTTGTAAGCTTAATACCAGATCTATTAAAATACAGATTATTAGTAGGGGAACTTCTGAGGTTGAGTATAAAATTAAGCTATTAGACTCAGGACTTTAGACCGACGACAATAAATTAAGGTCCTTTAATTCTTAGTAATACTGTGGAGACAAGGTCAAGAGGTTAAGAGCTTGTGAAGTTAGCAACATCAATATTTTTTGGGTCTCAGTTGGTTAATGTTTAAAAAAACAATTCTTTTGTGGTCCATATTGTAAAGGCTTTAAAAAGAAATATCACCTGACCAAAAGTCTGAATTGTTTTATCTGTTATAAACTGTGCTAAAAATGAAAAATAAAATTAAAAAAATAAAGGAATTTAACTCTGGTACCAACAACAACAACAAAACAAAACAGATCAATCCATCAGTCTTCATATGCTTCTATGATATAATCTTAATCTAACAGATCTCATCAGTTAAAGATCAAATCACTTCCTTACCTAGAGTGATATGTTACTTTTCTAGGTTGACCTCCTCCCTCAGAAATTCTGAAAAGCACATGCTACTATGATTACAATAACAAGATATGTAGCCTGAGTATACAACATCATGATCATATTCTTAGCTTTTCCCATCCACAACAACTTGGTTACAGATATATACATACATATATATATACATATATATATATATACAATCTTTAAGATTATTAATCTGAGTCATTAATTTATACAGGCTCAAATATTGGAGTATAGGGAATACTTAGATGTGTGCTGGAGAAAGATGTCATAACAATTTCTTGTTTTCTGTAGTCAAATCTCTAAACAGCACTTCTTGCTGGAAAGATTTCTAAATCTGATTTACAGAGTAGAATAGGAGACTATTTAAAATTGAGACTTTTCTGGAGAAAAAAATGAAATATATAGTTGCCAGAAAAACATTTTAAGATATATCATTTTAATGACTTTATTATGGTGTACTTGATCATTTAAGCTAGGATTAGCGAAGTGAAAGTGACAAAATTTATTTTTGCCTATGAGTTTTGTTATTCACCTTTCCTAAACTAAGCACTCCATCTGTGCCCTGATACCATTCTCTCCTGAGACCTACAGGTTCTTGTTCTTTTATTAATCCTCCCTTCTCATGAATTTTAAGTCTTTTTCCATTCCACAGGCTCTTCTCCTTAATCTACAAGTGCATTTGGGTCTCATTTATGCCCATAAGCCACAAAAGAAAACAAAACAAAATGAAAAGAACCTTTCTTTGACCCTATTATTCCTTTAAGCTATCATGTCATGCTTCTCCTCCTTTTCTCTGCCAAAGTTCTTGAAAGAATGATTTATACTTGTTTGTCTCTCATATCTCATCACATGTACTCCTTATTGTTCTGCCCTCTGACTTCTACCCTCACCAGTTTAGTAAAACTGTTCTTTCAAATGATCAGTTTTTCTATAAACACAATGGACTATTGCCCATCTTCATATATCTTAAACTCTGCATTATTTTATTTCATTAGTTACCTCTTCTTTGCTACCCTCTCTTCCTTCCATGATACTGCAGCATATATTTATTTTTCTACTTATGGCTGGTCATTCTCTCTCTTTTGAGGTTTCCTATTTCTTAAGTATGAATGTTTCCACAGTAGCCTGTCTTTTGGTTCTCTTTTCTGTTCTTTCTACATTCTCTTCCTTATCAACCACATGCTATGCTCTAGGTGCTGCCTTATACTCATACGTCATGAAAGGAAATGATCATCTTTCCTCTAAAATCTATTCTTTCCTTTGTTTATGATTACGGTACTGCAAGTCTTCTAGTTTACGAGCTTTCAAACTTCAAATTATCTATTATTCTTCCTTCCCCTTTCAAAACCATCCTTTGTCTGTTATTCTGCAAGTCTGTACTCTTGTTTTTGATCCCATTATACTAATACAGACACATAATATCTCTCACCTTAACCTAAGAATCTTCCTGCTTCATTGCTAAGATCCCATCTTTTCTCTACTCAAATACTTTTCTGGTTCCCAAATATTGTACTTACTGCTATCTATTATTGGTAATTGGATATTACTAGTATCCATTGCTATTACTAGCAATAATGGACATCAATAATATCAATCCCAGGAATTAATTGCACTTTAAACATACCTTGAAAATAGACTATTTACTGAGTGCTTTTGTTTTAACTTTCCATTCTTTTTATTCCCAAAACTCAATGTAGTGCTTGACATATAGTAATATAACAACAGCTTAATATGTCTTTGTATAGTTGATGTGATTTTACCTTAGTCTCCATTTCCAGCTTTCTTTCACACTATTTGTCCAAGTTGAACTGTTCAATGGCTCTCTTTCCTTACTTACTTTCTTTTACCTCTATATTTTTGCTCATGCTAGCTTTCCTCTCTTCATGTCTGAAATGGCTACCTCCACCTATCTATTTCTTTAAAAAATGAGACAAATGAAAAGCCTGAGAGACAGAGTTTCTGTGTAATTAATTTAATTCATTATGTTAGAAAGTAATCAATAAATTGATAGTCAGTGATTTTTCTTGGTAACCAAAGACAAAAAGCACGGAGACCAATGAATGCTTAAAATGCTTACATGTCTTTGGTAAAGGAGGTGTGGCCTGACAGGTGAAAATCAACCATGATTGGTGAACAACTATGCACATTAAAGCCAGTATGTGAATAGATAAACCTTAATCTCAGAGGCAAGGCATGAATAGTGAGAGATAACCAGGAAAAGCCTCCTGTAGAAGATGACACTTTTCTGAATAATGAATGAAGTCAAGAATCTAAGCAGCAAAGGTGAAGAGGGAGAATATTCCAGGAAGGCAAAATAGATAGGACTAGAATTTCAGAGCAGAAGGAGCCCAGTATTTTGTGCAAGTGAACATTACAGACCAACACAACTATCTTAGAGTGCATGGAGAGGAATAAAAAATTTGAAAACTAGAAAGGGGATAAAAGAGGTAAGTTTCCAGAGGCTTTATATGCCCAATGCTGGGGTTTCTGTTATATCCTTGAGGTAAAATGGACTCAAAGATGAAACTGAGGATTCATGTTGAGATAATTGAAAAAACAGTGGTTCCTTTGATACTAATAGAAAACTCTGGAAGAAAAGATGGTTTGGGGAAAAGTTATGTTTTACATGAAACATTTTGAGTTGGAGATACCTGTAGGACATTTTTGCCATTTTAATTCCCAGTATCTCACATATATTAAGCACTTAGTAAATGCTTGTTAAACTGAGTGGAACATATGTAATACTCTATAGTTTTTTTCTTTTTTCTTAAAGTTGCCTTGTGGTTTGATTTTAAATTTTAACACATGATTTCATCTATTTTCTTACATATGTGTCTGTGTGTGCATGTATGTATGTATGTATGCTTTTTCCTTTATACTAGACATTGAAATGTATAAATATGACTATTTGTTCCTATTCGCTTATGTATTCATTCCTTCACTCTTTCTTCTAGTAATCTCACAAGTGCATATTGTACCTTCTGTATGCATAGGAATACATTAAGTGGTTGGGGAGAATGTCATTAGGAGGGAATAGAAAACACTTAGACGTAAGACTGTTAATTTTCTACTGTGATAAATAGCCTGAGAAATTACACTATATAGAAGAAAAAGCCATGGATTGAGAGTCAGAAAATTTTGGTTGTAGTCCCATTTCTTCAACTAAATAATTGTGTGACTGTTGTTCAAGGCATTGAAACTTTCTGCAACTCGGTTTCTTATCTGTAAAATGAAGGGAATGACCTAGAAAACCTCTGTGGTCCCTCCCTGGCACTAAAATGCTGGTATTTAACACAGTTCAATGAACTGAAATAACCTTTAGAGGCTTTGGTAAGAATAAATTACAAACTCTGTTCAGTATGACTAAGTGGGATAGCAAAATATATACTGCATATATGAAGTTATTTCTATAATAAGAAACTGAATCATGCAAATTAATATCAAGAAAACATTTTGACTTTGGAAACAAAGGTACCAATTGATCAACCAACATTTTAAAATCTATATGAAAAGCAATGTGCTCTAAGAACATAAATTAAAAAAGGATAAATTTCTGCCCTCTTGAATACCTATCACTTGTCTAATGGCTGAACAAGTTGTGGATTTATGATTGTGATGGAATGCTATTATACAATAAAAAAAATTAAGAGATAAATAGTGTTAGAAAAAAACCTGGAAAGGCTTATAGCAATTAATGCAAAACTAAAAGAGTAGAATGAAGAGAACATTGTACACAGTAAGAGCAATATTCTAATGATGACCAATTGTCCAAGACTTAGCTATTCTGAGTAACATAATGATCCAAGACCATTCCAAAAGTTTCATGATAAAAAAAAATAACTATCCACCTCCTGAGAGGGAACTGAAAGACTTTGAATGCAGATTGAAGTATATATATTTTTTCTTTTATTTATGTGCTTTTCTTCATTTTTTCTGCAACATGGCTAATATCTAAATGTGTTGTACATCATTTCACATGTATAATGGGTGTCATATTGCTTACCTTTTCAATGCGTTAGGGAGGGGTAAATGGGAGGGAGAGAATTTAGAACATATTTTTTAATAAATGATAAAGATAAAAAGGAAATAAATGAATTTAGGAATTAAAGGAAGAAAGAAAAAAGATATGCAAAACTTATAGTACTAGATAAATGATGATCATTTTTTCAATAAAAATTGAAGTTAGAAAAAAAGTCTGTCTTTAAGAAACATAATCAATTAGGAGATTTGATATGTAAATACGAATATATATATGTGCATACACATGTATATATATGTATATATACATATACATATATATATGCACCCACATACATATATAAACAAAGTAAATACAAGATCATTTATGTGGCAATGAGGGATTGTGTTCATCCTTCATTGCTGAAGAAGACCATGCCATCAGAGAAATGATGACATGATTTACACTTGGCTTTGTTTTGAGTGAGGGAGGGCTATGCAGGTCACCAGCCTCACTTCTCCTCCAGAGCCATCTGAATCCAGTGACCAGATATTCATTAGAACGACTGGACATGATTCAGGATGCACTTGGAGACCTTGTCCCCTTTAGGCCAAGATCTATTCAGGTACTCACTTAGGGTGAAGTAACACCCATTCATTGAATAGACTTGTTCAAGAAGTAGCCAGGAGATGATCCCTTTAACGAGTCTGTGGTTCTAAGGGCAGAGGTCAAGGTGAGAAATTAGAGAGCAGAAGGGCTAGGAGGGTATGGATGTGGAAAGATGCTGGTGAGATTCGACTCACTTTTCTTCCTTTATTGTGTCACCCAGACAAATTAGACCAATACTTCAGAGTAGCTTAATTCCCCTGGTGTCTCTGAAGTCTCCAATTGAAGCCAGAGAGATCAAGAAAAAAATTCAAATAAATGACAATGTTTGAAATGAGTTTATATGTAAATAGGTATTCTAAGAGGAAGTTGTAAGAAAAGAATACATTATAGTCATGACTATCTATGTGCAGAGGTCTGTAATTTTTTAGTTGTATGATACACTCTTGGAGTTATCTTTCATGACATGGAAATACAGGCAAACCATGATTGGACAGAATACACGGGGATGAGGTGTTGTGTGTAATTGAATTTTCTGACTAATCATGGTTTAAGCAGACTGGTTTTTAAAGTTAAATCCTTATTTAAATCTTCCTTTAAAACATAACTGTTTGAAAGGGTTTAGAAGTGGAAGTGGAAGAAGTAGTTGAAACCCTTGCTGAGACTCCTGGGACCTGTTGTCCTCTTTTCTAGACCAGGAGGAGACAAAATCTCCCCTTGATTTTGACTAAATGGGAATGGGTTTTGCCAACCCTTGAAATTTTGAACTGAGTAGTAACAGAAGAGAAATGAATTTTCCGTAGCAGCAGCAACAGTTGGGATGTTAAGGCACAGAGCTTTGGCAGCTGGGGCTTTAGCTATTTGTAATGGTGCACAGTTCATGTCAGGGAATTGAATGTGGTTGATTAGTCTTTGACAGTCTTTGTTGAGCTGAAAATAAAAATGGAACTCAGGATTCTTGTTATTGAAAATTGCTGTCCTCTCTCTGAAAAAGGTAAGGTTACTTTCTCCCATCCCCCTCTTCCCCCTCATACTTGGAAATTACCTCACAGAAAAATCTTCTGATGTATTTGCTCATCTTTAAGTTGTTCTATTATATTGATTCCATTTTCTGTACCAAGTAAAAAATGTGACTGACTATAGAAGCTAAGTGTGAATATTTGTATCTCACTAGAGTAAAGGGGTTCTGGGGTGTTAATGGAAAATCCAGTGGCTAATTGAAATTTAAACAGAGTTGCATATGGAACAGAGATTCCAGTCTCTGGTCAACTGTAAAAGAGTATATAACTAAAGTATTTTGTACGATTATGAATTTTATTAATGCATACATTTAGATAAACCTCCTAACAGGTGGAACTTTAAACTGAATTTAAAACTTTTCTTTTGCCTCTAAAATAATGGATGTCTTCTAGCCCACTGGGCCTAATAAAATCTTCAACCTTAAGTAGTTAGAGAGTAGAAGAGGGAGGGAAGAAGGATATGTATCTTTGTCCCCTTAAGCAAGATCTTCAGCTCCTTACTAAGAAAGAATGGGATAGAGAAGAGGTAAAATAAAAGACTCCACTTTGAGCAATTGTATGGGAATAGCTATGCCTTGTGTGGTAGGATTTGACTTTTCCTACTCTTAGAAGAGATGAGCAACTAGTTGACATAGCAGATAGAATACCTGGCCTGGAGTAAGGAGGACTTATCTTCCTGAATTCAAATCTGGCCTCAGATACTTACTTACTGGCTGCGTGACCCGTGGCAAGTCATTTAAGCTTGTTTGCCTTAGTTGTCTCATCTGTAAAATAAACTGGAGAAGGAAACATCAAACTACTTCTGTATCTTTGCCAAGAAAACCCTGAGTGTGGTTACAGAGTCAGAAATGACTCAACAACAACTCTGGGAAGAGACAGGAGATAATTAAATCCTTAGTTAGCCCTTGAATCAACATGACCATAAATAGACACTTGTAGATCACAATAATGAAAACCTACACTTTTAGTGCTTTATATTCATTATCACTTTGCAGTTTCTCAGTAAGCATCTGTTCCTAGAAAGCAGAGGGAGATCTGATTTAAGCCCAGATGATTTTTTTTTCTATATGACGCTGCTGCTTAGGGAAAACCATCTATACACAGTTATAGAAAATACCTGCCAGGAATTAAACCCAGATCTTAAGATTCTGAGTGTATTCTATTGTTGTCTTACACTGCAATGCTTCAGAGCAGCACACAATATTAGCTTGGCCCACAAGTCATTAGCATAATTCTGTGCTTCAGTTACACCAATTGATGGTATAAATTGAATCACTAAGATTGTAGATCTTTGTAGGGGGCTGGGATTGGAGACATCATTCTGAATTCCATTATTCATGTTTTGTTAGTGTAATTGTAGATGTTGAAGAATATTTGTTTTAACATACATTTAATTCAAAATATAGCATAGATATATATATTTACATCTATTTTATTTTTATTTATTTTTAGTTGTCAACATTCATTTTTATAAGATTTTGAGTTCTAAATTTTTCCTATACTCTCCCCTCTTTCTTTCCCAAGATGGCATGCAATCTGACAAAGGCTATACATGTACAATTATATTAAACTTATTTCCATATTAGTCATACTGTTGAAAAAGAACAAAAGGGAAAAATCAAGAGAAAGAGAAACAAAAAAAAGAGAAAATAGTAAATTTTATGGACATTCAGACTCCTAAATTCTTTCTCTGGATTTGAATAGCATTTTTCCTCATGACACAGACATGTATTTTTACCAATTGATTTTCTGATATGTTTGTCTGCTTGTGATTTTCCTGTACTTACAAGCATGGAGTGTAATTGACAAAAGTTGAGAAAAAATTTTTTTAAGTTGAGTATAGAAGAAAATCCCAGTGAAATTTTAATATATTAATCTAATGTTTTCCTTTGTAAACATTTATTTGGTTTTGATTTTGAATGATAAGGTTCTCAGTCACTATCACCAGCTACTTTGCAAGAGGATATATAAACAGAGACTACAATGAATTTTTATATTACATAATGTATCACTTCTCTTTTTCCCCAACTAGAATAACAAATGCAAGATATGTATTCTGCTACTTGATTTCAAGATGCAAGTAACTGGAAAGTAGAATCTGTATTTTTCTTATGACTGTCTCTAGTACAGCTATAATTCAGTTATTGGGAATGCACAGGTAAATGAATACTTTAAAAATATTTTCTCAGTATTGTTAATCCATTAGTTATGACAAAAAGCTCTTACAATGCAAGAATATCTGGGTTTTGGGAGTAATTTAAAGTTAAAGTATTTCTCTGAGGCACTTCTGAAGTCATTTGTGTATTTCTGATTGCCTAAACTGTAAGGGATAGCCAGAATCTGTGTTATTAAGTCAATTAATGTGAGTGTAAATTAACACTTCCCAGAAAACTAGCCCTCCTTTTGATGTTCTTCTTACATGGAAAAGAAAACTCGGTACATAAATATAATCTGGATGTCTCCTGTATGAATGAGGTCAGTATATTTGTTGTGGAAAACATTTTGTCAGGATTAACTTCCAGAGAAGCTTGGCTTCCAGTACAATTTTGTGGGAGCACAGCAATAGGAGGTGACTTCTTTCCTTTTTATTTTTTAAAATTCCCTTTCTCAATTTGGATTTCAGGACCACCTATCTGTTATAACTGATTTACCAAGCTTTAAGGGACCATACCTCCAAGAAAATAGAGGCACAGAATCAATTTCCATGAAACATGAGATGTGTGAAGTGTGAAAGCCAATAGACCTAGGTTGCTTTCCAATTAATGAGGAAGTATGCACGGTTGTGCTTCATTTCATCTAATGCTAACAAGAATGAGATGCCATAATTCCATCACATAAGCCCATACCTTGCAATGAAACCTCATCTTCTGACACCTGCTGGGTAGAAGACATGAGTTAGCTATAAATCAACCTTAAACTCAAAGTTTGGCAGCTCAGCTTTGAGTTTGCATAAGCCTCCTGAGTACTGAGAGCATAATGTTAAGCCAAGAAAGACTATCTTAAACCTTCTTACAGAGAAGTCTCTTAATCTTGTTAAAGGATATGATTTTGTGATAAATCTAGGATTTCCAGGGGTGCAGTTTCGATCTACTGAGATCACTGATAGAGAAGAAAGAGATGACAGAGTTCTCATGTTTTTCTACAGAGATCTCCTTTCTTTTATTATTCTTCTCAATGAGGAAATAAAAGTTGACTTGAAAATTATTACCGATATTATACAGAGATATAGATATGGGTATATGTTATATAATTAGACACAGACATAGAAGGATCTTTACAGGATCTCTGATTTCTTTGTATAAGGAACTTCCAGGTGAGGAAACTTTGATTAATCTATATCAATGAAAGTAGATAGAAAGTTGAATCTGTATTTTTCTTATGACTGTCTGTCAATTTATAATCTTACAGATTTAGCTAGATCACTGAGATATTAAATGATTTGCCCTGGATTACCAAGTCAGTATTTGTCAGGGTAGAGCATTGTCCTGAAAACTGATCTCTCTTCCTTTGAGTGCAGTTAATTATCTTTTGCCATGTTACCTCTTAATATATCTTTGTGTGTACACATTTATACATAATTGTTCATGTATACATGCATACATGCACGTGAATGTTAATACATAGATGCATGTGTGTCTCTTATTTCTCTGTGTATAATACATATTTTGAAAAAATGTATCAATTCTATGTGTTAAATTTATTGATGATATGGTCTCCAAAAGCTCTATAAATAGACAGAACAGATAAATTGCCCTGGAGTCTAGCAGTTCTCTGATTAATAAAACTAAGGAAAAAGAAAGTAAAAAAAGAAACTACTTCCAAGTACTGGATCCTATATATTATTTCTGCAAACCAAGTTACCTTGTAAATTACTTTTTAAAATTTATTTTTGTTTCATTTCAAAATCCAATTTGTCTCCCTTTTTCCCTTCTCATCACGTAATAGAGAAGACCACCATTTCA
Source organism: Potorous gilbertii (assembly GCA_028658325.1). NCBI lineage: Eukaryota > Metazoa > Chordata > Mammalia > Diprotodontia > Potoroidae > Potorous > Potorous gilbertii. The sequence goes on from JAQQSK010000027.1 coordinate 83,950, forward strand.
CAGACACATATACAGTATACATATAGACATACAGACATAAACATATACACAAATATACACACACACACATATATATATATATATATACATACATACACACACATGTATGTATGTAAAACCATACTACCCACCCATACTTCTATCTATTTGTTCTTTCTCTGGAGATGCATTGCATTTATAGGTCATTTGTAGTTGATTTGAATATTTATAATACTCAGAATAGCTTAGTTGTTTACATTCATTCTTCAAATGCTACTATATCCGTTCTCCTTACAAATCATTTTTCCCTGTAGATGCTTTTACCTTCACTTAGATGAGGACTATCCCTGCTTGCATCTGAACATACACTTTTGCATTCATGTAATCATAACTTTCAAAAGGAAGACTAGTTTTCTGTAAAATTTCTATTCTCATATTACATTTAATAACTAGGATAGAAGATGTCACTTTTAGTTTAATGTAGAAGAAATGTACAGAATTTAAAAGTTCCTCATAGAAATAATTTAGAAATCTAAGAGAAGTTGAAAAGTTGAGCTCAAGTCCCTCTTCTGGGACATACATATATATATATATACGTGTGTGTATGTATGTATATATATATGCATATTTATGCACACACATATATATACATACACATATGCTAAAGGTTGTTATCCAATGAGTTAAAATGGCTGATTGATATTTTTATTGAATTTGTCTCCCAGTGAATAGAATACAGTCATTGCTTCAGTGAAAATAAAGTTATACGGACACTACAAAAAATTCAGACGTTATCCAATCAGATTGATTTTTGATTAACACAAAACCTGACTGACATGATATAGAGTGGTAAATATTGAATGAATAAATGAGTAAAAATAAAACCAAAAAATCTACAAAAATCAAAATACTAAATCTCTCAGGTTTTTTTACTTTACCTAGTAAAAATCAAGTAACAGTTGAGAAGTGAGCAGAAATACATGACTGTTAATAGGTATTCAGTAAGTATCTGTGGATTGATTTGTTGAATATTCAAACAGTTGGAAAAAATGGCTGCTTAATTAATTAACAGTAGATAGTTCTATTAAATGCAGAGTTTTCTGAATACAGGAAATCTCACTAAAGTTAGAGTTGAGGGGTTGAGAGCTTGGGAGAAACTGAAGTAGGACTCACAGCAATGTTTTCAATAAGAAGAGAAGGATTTTAATAAATAAATACAATAAACACAAATAAATAATAATAACAAATATAAATAAATAGAGAAGGAATAAGACATGGGTAATAGTCTGTGTTACTAGAGAGACAAAGGGAGAGAGCAAAATAATATTGGGCAGACCTAGGAGATGAATTTATTTGGAATTCTTATTTCTATGACATCTTCTTTCTCTAAAATTTCTGCATATATATTTGTTTTTATGCGTGCCATATCTTGGAATATTAGAGTTCAGCGAATGGGGTTAGGAAATCACATAAGAGCCGCAAGTCTATTCCAGGCCTGAATTAATCCAAAGAATGCCTTCTGTAACTTTAACAAGTCTTTAACAAATTTACTGTAATACCACCAAAAAAGCGAACCTATCAGGTTCCAAGGCAGTTACCTGCAGTTTTGATAATTTTTATTTAGAATTTTTGACTTGTGTAAAGCATATATTTACCTCCATGTAATTTCCATACATTGCTCCTACTTCTCCTATATGTGTCCAGATAAGTTACTCTTAAAATATTTGAAGGTTGCTGTAATATGCCCCAACACTTTTTCTTTCATACACAGTTCCTTAAACCAGTCCTCATGTGGCATGTTCTCTAATATCATACTTGCCCTTTTCTACTTATTTATGACTATCCAAAATGGTTGGTTGATTTTTGTCCCTTGTTCTGGAAGATGACAAAATAACATCACTATAGTAGAGTTAACTTACAGGCAATGGCTGAAAAGGTGAATATGGGCTAGAAATTCTCTGCCACAAGTCAGGCACAAATAGTCAACATGAACATTTTGCTAAATTTGCACATCTCATGTTTCTTTTGAGATCCTTCAATTCTGCTTTTCTCATACAGCACAGCACCTTCTCTAAGGAGTGCATGCCATGTTGAGAGGTCCTTTGCCTTGTCTCCCATGTCATATGATCAATTTAAAAATTCTTAAAAGGGACCTTGAGAGTGTCCTTGTATCACGTTTTTCTGACTATTATGTGAGCACTTGCCTCGTACGAGTTCTCTATAAAATAATCCTTGAAACAAGCAAGTTTGGCATTTGAACAACTTGGCCAGCCCATATTGGCTGCACCTTCTGAAGTATAGTTGAATGGTTGTCAGTTTAGTTCAAGTAAGAGCCTGAATGTCTGGTAATATATGTCAGGTGATCTTCAGAATCTTCTGAAGACAATTCAAATGGAAGTAATTCATTTTCCTTCCATGGCACCATTAGACAGTCCAGGCTTCACAAGTATACAACAATGGCTCTGTAGATCTTTAGTTTTGTAGTCAGTTTAATACTACTTCTCTCCCACTACTGCACTGATGGTAATTTATTGAACCTGAAGAGACTACAAGCCAAAACTAGAGTGGAGGAAGTACTGGCCCATTTTGTTTGCAGATAGTTGTGTACTCAATGCAGTCTCTAAAGCTGAGACACAACAAAATATGGATTTATACCCCACTGTTTGTGCTAATTTTGTCTTAACAATTCACATTAAGAAGATATAGGTGCTCCACCAGTCAGTACGACACCATTTATACATGGAACCATAGCAAATGGAGAAGTTTTGAATGCTGTGGATAGGTTTACTTACCTTGTCAGTACACTTTCCAGAGATTTATTGATATGATGTTTGAAACACCTATTCCCAGAGTTAGTCCAGTGTTTGGAAGAAGCTCTGAGGCTATCCAAAGCAGTATGTTGAATTAAATACATTTTTCCCCTCATAGTCTGATCAGTATAGAACATAGGGAAATTATGTATCTCATTCTTGATGGAATAGTAATATCTAACATTAAAACAGTGCTTACAACGTACTAGACACTGTGTTAAGCACTTTACAGTTATCTCATTTGAGCCTCACTACAGTCCTGGAAAGTAAGTGTTGTTATTGTCATTAGTTTTGCAGTTGAGGGAATTGAGGAAAGCAGAATAACTTGTTAGAGTCACACGGATCATGTGTGAGATCACTTTGAACTCCAGTCTTCTTGACTCTGAACGCTGTGCCAATATGGCATGCAGCTATCAAATAGAACCTAATACAGTAGCAGCCAGTCTTTGTAACTGGCATATAGCATTGTTCACTCGTACTAAGCTTACAGTTCTCTACTAAATACAGATCTCTATTTTATTTTATAAGAATTAGTATGTAGCTATCTCAATTTGTGCCCATGGAGTTTATTTTTTTGAATTCTTGTAAATACACCTAGCCAAATTATAATTTATTCCATTTTAACCCATTTACCGGTCTGTCACAATCACTATAGATTCTGATTCTATATTCCAAAGTTTTGCCTATCCCTTCTCTTTTTTGCTTATTGGCAAATGTGGTATGTTTTCTTTGCTTTCATCATAGTAACTGAAAAATAATATTGACTAATGGGACTATGGAAAGACATTGTGGAGAAGAGATAATTCTTGGATCTAATATTTTAACTAGTTCTAAATTGACCTAACTGTATTTCTCAGCTTTGTCTATATGCATAGAGTGAGAAATGTTGTTGAATGCTTTGGATATAACAGTACTATATAAACAGCATTATTTTGATCTACCAATCTTTTTGCACTTTATCAACCATGAACTGGAAGTTTATTGCTAAATAATAGTGTGCCTTAGAAGCCAAAAAGCTAGCATTTATTTAGGCTACATAAAGAGAGGTATGAAGTTTAAAATGTGGAGGTAAGTAAACCTACATCACTCCTTTTTAGGGAGATCACACATGGACTTTACCTCCAATTCTGGATGCCCCATTTCTGAGAAGATATTGAACAGCATGAGTATGTGTATACTTGTCCAGGATCATACCATCAGTCAGGTCTTCCTGACTCTAGGTACAGTGCTCTATCCACTATGCCATCTAGAGTGTTTGAATTTAAAGGACTTGTGAATATCATTGTAAAGTCAATGAGTCTGTGTGTGTGTGTGTGTGTGTGTGTGTGTGTGTGTATGCGTGCATGTATGTGTACTATCTATCTATTTATCTATCTATCATCAACAGTTAGGTAATAATGACAAGACTTTTCATGGGTTTATTACACTAAGTATCACAATACTTAAGGTTTTAAGTTCTTGGTTCTGGTTAAGAAAAGTAATTCTTTTGAAAGCATTTGAGAATAGCATATAGACTAATAGATATCAGTCTGAGATTTTAATCCCCAATGTGATGGTGTCAGTTTGGAATTTGTTGCATGTGAAATTCTATGATGACTGTGTCCCCAAATAGCCTTTTTCCTATACATTCATTGTTATTGTTTAGTAGTGTCTGGCTCTTTGTGACCTTATCTGGAGTTTTCTTGGTGAGGATACTGTGATAGTTTTCCATTTTCTTTTCCAGGTCACTTTACAGATGAGAAAAGTGAGGTAAACAAGATTGCACGACTTGCCCAGGGTCACACAAGTAGTAAGTGTATGAAACCAGATTTGAACCCAAAAATGAGTCTTCTTGACTTCAGACTTGGAATTCTACTAAGTCACTTAGTTGACTCTATATATTCACAACAGTGCCTTAACTTACTCACATAAAATGCATTAATACAGTAATTGAAATCAACTAGTACTGTAAAAAGCCTAATAATATCAAAATGAATTGGCAAAACTTTGGAAATATGTCCATTCTTCTTTTCTACTTATTTACTTAGAAATCTTTGACCCCACAGGATCCTTTCTTGTCTTTCTAATATCAAAGCAATTATCTCTAACTTTCACCTATTTGAGGTTACTAAGTAAAAAATACATTGGGATCTCCCCCTGTGCCTCTATCTTCCTCATTATAATTTTCATATTAGGTAGTACCTAATGGCAGACCCAGAAGGGAGATAGTCCATTAAAAGACATTGTATTGTTAAATATTTCATTATTATGAGCCCACTATGAAAGGAGAGAATGTTGAAAGATTGTATGGTCCATAAAACAACAAAGAAATCACTTATAAGGCAACTTGGGCATCAAGGAAGTGACTGACCTTTTTTTTCCTTCTCTGTGGTTTCCTTCTCAGGGTTTTCCTCTCTAGCTTTCTCTTAGTAGCAGCAAAATATAGGATCACGGAAAAGGAAAAATAATAAATGTAGGAGGGAATGTGGAACAAGAAGGACACTAATGCACTTATGGAGTTGTGAACTGGAATAACCATTCTTGAGAATCATTTGGAGCTATACCCAAAAGGCTATTAAATGCTTTGACCCAGCAATACTGCTGCTAAGTCTTTATCACAAAGAGATCAAAGAAGAAAGAAAAGAATCTACATGTACAAAAATAGTTATAGCACCTCTTTTTGAGGTGGTAAAAATTTGGAATTTGAGAGGATGTCCACCATTTAGAGGATGGTTGAAGAAACTGTGGTGTATAATTGCAATGGCATATTATTGCTGTAAAATTAATGAGGAGGGAGGTGGTTTTTACAAAAACCTGGAAAGGCATATAAACTGATACAGAATGATACCATCAGAACCAAGAGATCATCATACACAGTAATAGCAATATTGTAAAGATCAATTGTGAAAGAATTAGCTACTCTGAGATATATGATTCAAGAAAGTTCCAAAGGACTCATGATGAAAAAATGTATACATCTCCAGAGAGAACTGTTGAACTCCGAATGCAAATTGAAGTGTATGTGTGTGTGTGCACATGTGTTCATGTGTATGTGTGTACCTTCTTTACTTTTCTAGCCTTTTTTTACAACATGGCTAATATAGGAATATTATTTTGCATGATTTCACATATATAATTGGTATCATGTTGCTTACCTTTTCAATGCATGACTGGGAGAGGCTGGAGAGATAGAGAGAATTTAGAATTCAAAATTTTAAAAATGTTAAATAAATAAATAAATTTTAAAAAGAAAAAAAATTGGGGGATTTAAGCACCCAAAAGATAAATAGTCCCTACCACAAGTATATCAATTATAAAATGAAAGTGAAGACTCCTTTATTAGATGCAGTGTGGAGTAGCAGAAAGGATCCTTAATGAGAAGTCCAATAACATCTGTTTGAATGTCTGGTTTCCTACTAAATAAATTATATAACTTTGAATAAGTCTCTTAACTTTTTTGAGCCTTCTTTTACCAATCTGTAAAATGGTCACCAAAGAAAGCAAGAATTCACCTCAACTTTCCCATCAACTCCTTCAGTTATCTCTAAAAAGTGAATCTGAACAAATTTTAGAGTGGCAGAATCCACAAAGAGACAGAGTACAGCATAATTGCAGCCCAGGAGAACCTCAAAGGTGGACAGGAGGAGTCAGTTGAACCTGGCTGGGAGAAGAACACGGAGTGCATGGAGTGCTCCAATGCAGACCTGATCAAAGAGAGGCTGGAGTGCACCTCTGTGGAGAAAATCACTGGCAAGAGTGTTGATTCCCTGACCTCTTGGTGAAGGAGGTAGTCTGTCAGAGCTGGGTGAGATAAAGGAACAGTCCTGCCTAGGCTCTGTATTGGTGGCAGCAGCTACTCCTGGGGCTATCAGCTCGCAGACTCAATGTTTGAACACCACTTGTTTAAACTTCCTGGTGCCAAGATGTCAAAGTAAAGTTGCTTTCACCCTCCTGTGACCTTGGAAAAAAATAAAACAGAGAATATTGCCCCAAGGAAAATCCTGGAATAGTGGAACAAGCATAAACACATGGTATGGCAATCTTTTAGCCCTAGTTCAGAACCTAGGGGATTAAAGGGAAAAACTATCTCTTGCAGTGACTGAAGTGGACCAATGCAGGAAGAGAGGTGCCCAAGTAGGCCAGCAGCAGGCCCCACATCACCAGACCAGCGGGAGAGATCCTGATACCTCCAGGTGGAGGGAGAGTCAAGCACCAACATCAGCACACGCTGCCTCCAGTGCAGCACCAAGAAAAATACCAGACCACTACAACCTACAACTGCAAGCATCTGAGACCCCAGTACAGAAAATGGCTACTCAGGACCCTGGCCTACAACACAAGAAGTCTGGCACAGTGCTCCCTGGCCTCCAAAAGCAGAGATCGAATATAAAAGCCAAAAAATAAGGTCAACAATGAGAGCAAGAACGAAAAAAAATCAGTGACCATCGAGAAATATCTTGGTGACAGAGAAGATCAAAACACAAATTCAGGAGAGGACAGCACAGTCAATATATCAACATCCAAACCTCACAAGGGAATGTAAACCGGTGTCAAGCCCAAACAGCCTTCTTGGAAGGTCTCAGGAAGGATTTTAGAAATCAAATCGGAGGAATAGAATAAAAATTATCAATGAAATTGGCCCCAAGTTCTTAGAACCATAGTCATTGAAAGTATCCACCAATCACCTCCTCAAAGAGATCCCAAACTGAAAATGCCAAGGAATATTGTAGCCAAATTCCAGAATTATCAGATTAAGGAGAAAATACTGAAAGAAACCAGAAAAAAAAACAATTCAAATATCTTGGAACCACAGCTAAGATTACACAAGACCTTGCAGCTTCTATGTGAAAAGACCAAAGGACTTGTGATATGATATCTCAAAGACAAAGGAGCTTGAATTACAAACAAGGATCAAGTACCAAGCAAAACTGAGCATGGTCTATCAGAGAAGATAGCCATTCAATGAAATAGGAGATTTCAAACTTTTCCTGATGAAAAAGCCAGAGCTCAATGGAAAATCCGATCTTTAAATATAAGACTCAAGAGAAGCATAAAAAAGTGAAAAGAGAAAAGAAAACATGTTATTCAGTAAGGTAAAGCTATTTACAAACCAATATGAGAGGATGATACTTGTAAATCTTGGAGATTTTATATTTAATATGACATTTAAAAGGGATATGCATAGGCATAGAGTGTGGCTATAAATTAACTAATTTCATGACATAAAACCTAATTAAGGGAAATGAAGGGAGAAGAGGAAGGATGGAGGAAGAAAAAGGTAAGATGTATTTTACCATTGTGATGTAAATGACATCACATGAAGAGGTATAAAAACATAGTAAAATAGTGGGAAAATTGGGAAAGAGATAAGGATTGCTTGAACTTTACTCTCATAGTACTTGGTTCAAGGAGGGAATAACATACTCAGTAAAGTATAGAAATCTACCTTGCCCCACAGGAAGTAGATGGGAAAAGGGTAAAGAAAAGGGAGAGGGTTTGATAAAAGGGAAGGAAAATTGAGGGAGGTGGTGGTCAAAAGTAAAACGCTTTCGAGGAGTGGAAGAGAGAAATAAAAGCATAAATGGGGGATAGGATAGAGAGAAAGACACAGATAGTAATCATGACTGTGAACATGATGAACTCTCCCATAAAACAAGACAGATAGCAGAATAGACTAAAGAGCCATAATCCTACAATATGTTGTTTACAAGAAACACATTTGAAAAAGGGAGATACACACAGGGTAAAGGTAAAAGACTGGAGGAGAATATATCATGCTTCAGGTGAAGTAAGAAAAAAAGCAAGGGTAGAAATTCTAATCTCAGACAAAGTAAAAGTAAAAATTATATCTAATCAAAAGAGATAAAGAAGGGAACTATATCCTTCTAAAAGACACCATAGACAATGAAGCAATATCATTACTAAATATATATGCACCAAGTTGTATAGCATCCAGATTCTTAGAGAAGTTAAGGAATTTATAGGAAGAAATGGAGAGCAAAATGAGTCTCCTCCTCTGTGAACTTGATAAATAAAATCACAAAAATAAATGGTAGACCTCTTGAAACACTATTACATTTTTGTCATATTAAATCCTGTGCACAAATCCTGGTATGTAATAAGCTTTACTTTAAACAATTTTGATAAGCTGTCATGATGAGAGGTTGTGTTTGTCCTTCATTCTTATTTTTTTTTATTTTATTTTTTTTATTTATTTTTTTTTATTAAATAAATTTATTTAACTTTTTACATTCATTTTCACAAGATTTTGGGTTCCAAAATTTTCTCCCCATTTG
>JAQQSK010000028.1:0-16159 GCA_028658325.1 Potorous gilbertii
CATATTGAATTTGAGATGCTCATGTGAGAAACATAAAAGCAAATGGGTGTTTCTATAATGCTTTCTATGGTGTTTATCTCAAGGTACATAGTTCATCTTAAATTCTCTTTTATATAAGAATCATCTGGCAGAATTTCAGTGCTTCAGAATGACTGAAGATAATTTTCTATCCAATTATCTATACCTTTAGTTTCGAGTTAGACAGTCGCTATCATAGAATTTCTCCTGTTAGCAAAATCACAGCTCTTCTTGTGTTAGAACAATCTATAACATATCTCTTTCCTTCACTAATAGATGATTTATATATAAAGGACAGGATATAAAATTCTTTATTGATTTGGTTGTTTTTAATCTTCCCTAGGTGAGACAGCATGAAGCAAACCATGTGGTTAGAGAACCAAACTTTTGGGACTGACTTCATCCTGTTGGGGCTCTTCAGTCAAAGCAAATATTCTCCTTTATTCTACTCGCTGATATTCTTTATTTTCATAGTAGCTCTGACTGGCAATGGCACTTTAGTTCTTTTGATTCAAAGTGATCCCCACCTCCACACTCCCATGTACTTCTTCATCAGTCAGCTTTCCCTCATGGACATGATGTATATTTCTGTTACTGTGCCCAAGATGCTGTTGGATCAGGTGACTGGGATTCATATTATCTCAGCCCCAAGCTGTGGAATCCAGATCTTCCTCTATGCAACTCTGATAGGAGCAGAGTTGTTCCTTTTGGCAGTCATGTCCTATGACAGGTATATGGCCATTTGTCACCCTCTCCGCTACCCCATCCTCATGAACCATAGAATTTGCATACTCCTTGCAATTGTCTGTTGGTTCTTGGGCTCTCTTGATGGTTTCACTATCACCCCTATCACCATGAACTTCCCATTTTGCAAGTCCCGAATGATCCAACACTTCTTCTGTGAGGTTCTTGCTTTGTTGAAACTCTCCTGCTCAGACACATCACTCTATGAGACTGTCATGTACCTGTGCTGTGTCCTTATGCTCCTCATCCCTCTCACAGTTATTTTAAGCTCTTACTCCCTTATTCTTCTCACAGTTTATAAGATGAATTCAGCTACGGGTCATAGGAAAGCACTTGTCACATGTTCCTCCCATATAACTGTTATTATTCTTCTTTTTGGAGCTGCTATCTATAACTACATGCTCCCTCCTTCTTATCATACTGCTGAAAAAGATATGATGGTATCTGTCTTCTACACTATCCTAACACCTGTTCTAAACCCTCTCATCTATAGTGTCAGGAATAAAGATGTCACAGTAGCTTTGAAGAAAATGTTATTGTCTAAGCTGGTTTTAGGAAATTTTCAGAAGTAGAATACTTAAAAATACTCTCCTTTCTTTTATTTATTATTGGTTTCTTTTATTTCAGGTAGCTCTCTGGTAAATAGGCATCTGCCATCCTACCCTGTCCTTCCAAATTAATTTCCTCTCCTTTAGAGCTTTTCAAACATTTTGGCTTAATATTTTCCTGGTTTAGTATTAAAAATCCCTAATATTTAAGTCAGAATATAAGGATTTTGTTTCCTTACCCACAACTTGTTAACTAGGTTACCTTGAAAAAAATGACTGAAAATCTCTGTGATTTGGTTTACTTGAGAATTGGTCTAATGGTGTATTTAAAAAATGTTGTATGAAATCTATATATAAAAAAATTATTAATTACTTAAAAGGAGAATGGGACCAGCATGGATTTATCAAAAATTGCTTTTACTTAACTCACTTCAGAATGTGCAATCTTCATGACTCTCTCTGATGTCTGAAGGTACAGTGTTAGTTGTGAGTATGTTGCTGGTTAGAACCTATGCCACTTCCTGCCTGCTGCTGCTCACCCGGGCTTTTACTCTGGATTTGGTTTTGTTTTTCAGGATTTTTCCTTACTAAATGATATATTTGTTTTAAGTAGAGGGTGCTTTAATTCTTTCTACTTGCATGTTGTATAAATGACTTTCTTTGTTTGCTAATATTGATTATTAAATAATGACCTATAATTTTTTAGTTTGTTAAACCAACAAAAAAAATAATTTGTTGGAACTTGTCACATATAGGCTTTGTGCCCTCCTCCAATCTAATATAATAGTAATTTATTTCATTATCATTCTCAAGATAAGACTAGCATTTGAAATGGGCAGTTTGTGTAGGATGAGATACAGTAATAATTCAAAGATACCTAGTATAAGTTTCCTGTGGGTATAACTGTCACCTACCCTGTAAGTGCACAGTTGAATAGATGTTAAGGCTGAGTTCCTCGAAAGACCAGTTGTCAATTTATTCATGAGGTCAGTTATTGTGTGTCCCAAATCTTCAGCTATAGAGTGAAGGAGAGTATTTGCTGTCAGAACATGGTCTTCATCTAAAGAAGAGAAATTCCTCCTCAGAAAGCACCATACTGAAGATGTATTGCTACAAAGAGAATTATCCCAGAAGTTCATGGCTGCTGACTTCTACAGTTGAGTGTCCTATGAGAAATCAGTGCACATTAAATACTAGGAGAGACATCACAGGCAGATATCTTCTCTTGTCCCAATATCTAGTCATATGTGTTATGTCCTTCAATAAATATCACATATATAACGTTATTATGGGTTTTTAACCTCTCAAAATTTCCCTTTGAATCAACCCTTAGCAATTGGTGATAGTTATGTGAGTGAAAACAATCTGACTTTGACAATGGGAATCCCTCCCTTGACTCTTAATTTATCTTTAAGTTACACAGATTATTTTATTAAGGTTTGTTATTGTTTACTTTTCAGCCATGCTAGTAGATCTCAGGCCAAGGTTATTAGACATCTGTCATCCTCAAAGAGAAGAAACCTTTTAATTCTCAATCTAAACCATCAATCAAGACTTTTGCAGAACTGGGACAGTCATTTTAAACAGAATCCTGTATTTTAATGATATCCTTTTAGAAATCACAGATAATAGAACTTCTTTTATTTGAGCAATCTTATCAAGATAGATACCCTGGTTCCCTGAAGGTCCTGGTAGACTTTAACCTATTGACAATCAAATGACAAAGGATTGCTGATTTTTTTAAACCAAATGTAGGATAATTCTATATCATACAGGTGAGGTAAAATTAAGGCCTTAAAAAAAAGAATATTTTGGGGCAAGGCCCTTAAGGATACTTTGAACGCCTAGGTTGGATGCTTCCAGATGCTGCCAGAAAGCAATCTAATATTTATTTAAATAAAATAACTCTGAGGATAAGCAGTGATGATAAATAGCAAATGCATAAGATTGAATTAGGGAACTAGCAAGTAAATTATATTTGACAGTGTTGTGATTTATTTGCTTTTTCAGAGGCTGTGTGAAACAGCTTAAGTTTAAAAAAATCAAGCTCCTCAATTCGTGGCTATGAGAGTAAGTAGAAAAATGGATAATAAGGGTGGGAGGTGCAGGGGAGGCTGGTGAGAAGTACCATAAGCTGAAACAATAGCCCTTCTTCCTGTATAGTGACTTCTGGAGGAATATTGTAATATTTTTGTCATAGACCCAAAAAGGTTAGGTCACTATTGTATTAAGACAGCTAGGTGGCCTTGTTGATAGAGTGCTAGACTTGAATTCTGGAGGACCTAAATTCCAGTGTGACCTCAGACACTTACTAGCTGTTTGAATCTTGGAAAGTCATTCATTCAGTTTGCCTCAGTTTCCTTAACTGTAAAATGGTCTGGAGATGGAAATGGCAAACTACTCCAGTATCTTTGCCAAAAAAACTCCAAATGGGGTTATGAATGATCAGTCACCACTGAAATGATTAAACAACACTAACAACAAAAACTATGCAATGATCCAAGATAACTCTGAAGAACTTACGTTGAAAAATGCTATGTAGTCCCAGTGAAAGAGCTGATGGTGTCTGAATACGGATTGAAGCATCCATTTTTATTGTCCTTAATTTTCTCAAATTTTTTTTGGTCTACATTTTTCTTTCAGAACATGACTTATGGGTATGTTTGCATGACTACACATGCATGGCCTAAATTGAATTGCTTACCTTCTTGATGGCAGAGGGTGTGCTGTGGGGTGTTGGGAGAGAAGAAGGGAGAGAGTTTGGAGCTAAAAGGTATTTTTTATTATTTAAGTTGTTTTAAATTCATTAATTCATTTTTAATTAAAATTTTAAATTAGTTACTATTAATAATAAATAATAAATATTCACATCCACAAGATTTTGAGCTCCAAATTTTCCCAAACTTCTTCCATCCCACCAGACCAAGATGACACAATTTCTCATTACTCTTCCCCCAATCTACCTGCCCTTCTGTCACCCCCACCAACTTCTTTTATTCCCCTCCCTTTCTATTTTCCTGGAGGGCAAGAAAGAGTTGTATTCTCCATTTTCTGGATACTTTTTTTCCAGTTGCATATAAAAACAGTTTTCAACATTCACTTTTAAAACTTTGAGTTTCAAACTCTCTTCCTTAGTCTCTCCCCACTCACTTTCATTGAGAAGGCAAAGAAATTTAATGTAGATTATATATATGTGGCAATGAAAACCACTTCCTTTATAGTCACGTAGTGCAAGACTATCTTTATTTCCCTTCATTCTATCCTTCCTCCTTTCTTCTGTTCTCTCCTTTGACCTTTTCCCCTCTGAAAAGCATTTGCTTCTGATTACCCTCTCCCCCAATATGCCCTCCCTTCTGTCACCATCCTCTTTTCTCCCCTTCCTCCTCCCTACTTTCCTGCAGGGTGAAATAGATTTCTATACTCATTTGCATGTGTATGTTATGTGTATGTGTATGTTATTCTCTCATTAAGCCAATTACAAAGAGAGCAGGGTTCACTCATTCCCTCTCAACCCCTTTTATTCACTCCACTGTAAAAGAATTTTCTTGCCTCTTTTATGTGAGATAATTTACCCCATTCTACCTCTCCCTTTCTTCATCTATGAGTACATTGCTCTGTCACACCTCAATTTTGTTTTTTAGATGTCATCCCTTCATATTCAACTCATCCTGTGCCCTCTCTATATATTCTTTCACCAACTACCCTAAAATTGAGAGCGGTGTCCTGAGTTACAAGTATTGTCTTTCTATATAGGAATGTAAACTGTTCCACTTCAGTGAGTCCTTTATGATTTCTCTTTCTTGTTTACCTTTCCATGCTTCTCTTGAGTCTTGTATTTGAAAGTCAAATTTTCTACTCAATTTTGGTTTTCTCATCAAGAATACTTGAAAGACTCTATTTTGTTGAATGCCCATTTTCCACCCTGAATGATTATATTCAGTTTTTCTAGGTAGATGACTCTTGGTTTGAATCTTACCTCCTTTGACCTTCGGAATATCATATTCCAAGCCCTCCAATCCCCTTATATAGAAGCTGCTAGACTTTGTGTTATCCTGATTTTGTTTCCACTGTACTCAAATTTTTTCTTTCTGGCTCCTTGCAATGTTTTCTCCTTGACCTGGTATTTCTGAAATTTGGCTATCATATTCCAAGGGGTTTTCCTTTTTGGGATCTCTTTCAAGAGATGATCAGTGGATTCATGCAATAGCTATTTTACCCTCTAGTTCTAGAATATCAGGGCAATTTTTCTTGATTATTTCTTGAAAGATGATGTCAAAGTTCTTTTTTGATCATGACTTTCAGGTAGTCCAATAATTTTTAAATTATCTCTCCTGGATCCATTTTCCAGGTCAGTGGTTTTTCCAGTGATATATTTTACACTGTCTTCAATTTTTTCAGTCTTTTGGTTTTGTTTTATAATTTGTTGATTTCTCATAAAGTCAATAGCTCCCATCTACTCCATTCTAATTTTTATGGATTTATTTTCTTCAGTGAGCTTTTGGACCTCCCTTTCTATTTGACCAGTTCTACTTCTTAGGGCATTCTTCTACTCATTAACTTTTTCCATCTCTTTTGCCTTTTGGAGTAACACTTTTTAAGGTGTTATTTTGTTCAGCATGTTTTTGGGTCCCCTTTAGCAAGTAGTTGATTCATTTTCCATTATTTTCTTGCATCACTCTCATTTCTCTTCCCACTTTTTCCTCTACTTCTCTTACTTGATTTTCAAAATACTTTCTGAGCTCTTTCTTGTCCTGGACCATTCATATTTTTCTTTGGAGCTTTGGCAGCTTTGATTTTGTTGTATTTTTCTGATTGTATGTTTTGATCTTCCCTATTACCACAGTAAGATTTTATTGTGTACTTTTGCTCATATTCTTGGCCAATTACTTGACTTTTGACCTCTTTGTAGAGGTAGGACTGTACTTCTAGTGGGGTTAGGGAGTGTACTCTCAGCCACTTAATTTGCACACAAACTTTGGGCCTAGATCTCAAGAAAGAGATGCTACTTTTGCAGCAGCTGCTGCTGAGGCTTCCACTGGTTTCTCTGTCCTCTAGACTGCCCTGAGGCTGTGGGTCTGTGGCTGGATCATGATGCTTTCTCACATAGGTCTAACAGAATTTTTACACTAACTTTCTAAGTTGTCTTCTGCATTTTAGGGTTGAGAAGTCTGAAACCTGCCAGAGCTGTAAGCGATGCAGTCCCCCTGAGGCCTGCTCAGGCTCCACCTGTACCAGTACAGTCCATTCTGTAGTGCACTCTGCTCCTAGCTTGGCACAGCAGAGGCTCCCAGGTGGTCTTGATGGAGATTTGCTTCATACTGTCATTCTGTGGTTTCTATAGCTACAGAAATTGTTTAGAATCATATTTTACAGGTATTTGGGGGTTTGGGAGGAGAACTCAAGCATATCTCTCCTTCTACTCCATAATCTTGACTCTGCACACTAAGGTAAATATTTATCTGGTTATGGCACGTTACCTCTCACCATCCCAAAAAAACCTGTTGAAAAAATAAAATTATAGTTGTGATATGATTTATTATTTTATTATTATTATAAAAAGTAATTTTTAATATGCAAATTTGCTATCCAACTTGAAAGTCAATACTTAATCAATCTTATTTAATATCATGATTTAAAAGTCGAGGTTGAGTTGAGGACAGTTCATACATGCACTTTACAGAAAGGATCCAATGTGGTATTACTAAGATAGTGAGAAAAAGAGGTGGCTGGTAGGATCTTTCTTGTTCTAGCTCTATAGCATTCATGGGAAAGAAGACATTTCACTGTGTGTGGAGAATTTTTGTTGTTCAGTTGTTTTAGTCATGTCTGACTCTTCTTGAGCCCACTTAGAATTTTCCTGGCAAATATGCTAGAAAGGCTTGTCATTTCCTTCTCCAGCTCATTTTATAAATGAGGCAATGTAGATAGTCAGGTTTCAGGGATTCTTTTCCTGGATAACATAGCTAGTAAGTGTCTGAGGTCAAACTTGAACTCAAGAAGATGAATGAGCCTTCCTAACTTCAGGCCTAGCACTCTAAGACACTGTGCCACCTTGTCTTGGTACAGTGAATACATAAAATGAATACAATGAATACAGTGTGCATACCTGCAATAGAAGGTTAACTGGGCTGACAAACATTTTCAGCATGTAAATCTTCTGGCAGTTCTTTCCAATTATCATTATCAGGAAAATATGTAGGAAAATGGTAAATTTCTTGAAAAGTCTTCATAAGAAAACAAGGCAGAATTCCAGATCTTTACCAAGGAATTCCTATGGCCATGCATACAACCATTTATGTGTATTGTATCTATCTTTCACAATTTAATCCAAATTCTGTTTGATATCTGCCACCCATTTTAGCAGGCATTTTTTTTCTTTTCAGATTAATCTCTAGTAATTTCACTAGCTGCAGTTGCTTCAGATGTGTGGGTTTTGGTCTAACTCTGACTGCAGGTAGAGTTTAAATTCACACCTTTTCATGACTCTTTGAAAATCATTGACAATAATTTTAGCATTAAAATCCATGTCCTGTCCAGGACCAAAAGAAATATTATACAGAGGCATACCTGTTTTATTATGTCAGTCATAAGAAATAAGAATTTTCCTTTGGTGGCACTCTACCTTCTCTGTCCATCTTCATTAGTGATTCAGATTTATAGAAATGTGATACATTTTTTCCTCCTATGATCAAGGATTTCTCAATTCCCCCTACACTCTTCCCTTTTACTCTGTTTGAGGACATGACAGTCTTGTACCTTGACAACATGTTGTTTTGTTTGTTTACCATTCTTGGCCCATATGGGTATTATGCCTAATTTCACTACAACAGGACCAATTTCTGAGGAACCTGACTCCCAAGGAAGAATGGATCATGGTTTATTTTTCAGAGGGTAGAGTTTACTTGCTGTATTTTTCATCATATAATTGAAAGAGTTTCTTTCATTCAGTTGTTCATGCCACCAGGAGGAAGTGGCACAAAAGGTCTTTTTCACAGTATGACTGAATTGTAACCCATCAATACTTCCCAGAAGGTCAAACAGTGTGGTGGCCATATTGATCATATAAGATGGGGAGGCAAGTGCTACTATTCCCTCTCCCTCTCCCAATGCTTATATGACCTACTGTTTTTTAGTATTTGAAATAATATTTATTAACTTTTAGTTTACAGCATTCAGTTCCACAAGCTTTAGAGTTTCAAATTTTCTCCCTCTCCCTCATCTCCCCCTTTTCCTCCTCTGCAACATGGCGTGCAATCTGATATTGGCTCTACATACATTCATATTAAGCATATTTTTACATTAGTCATATTTCATAGAAGAATTAGAACCAAAGGAATATAATACAAGAAAGAAGAAACAAAACAGAAAGGAGACAGAGCAAATGATATGCTTCAATCTGCATTCAGAATCCATTATTCTTTCCCTGGATGTAGATAGTATTTTCTATCATGAGTCTTTTGGAGTTGTCTTAGAACCTTGCATTGCTGAGAAGAGCAAGTCTATTAAAGTTAGTCATTGCACAATGTGGTTGGGGCTGTGTACAATGTTGTCCTGATTCTGTTCCTCCCACTCAACATCAGTTCATCTAAGTCTTACTAGGTTTTTCTGAAATCTGCCTCATCATTTCTTTCTTTCTTTCTTTTCTTTTTTTTTTAACCTTCCTTGGTGCATTTTTATTTTTTTTAAATTTAATTAATTTATTTGTTTCCACTTTTCAATTATCACTTCCATAAGTCTTAAATTTTCTCCCCCATCCCTCTCCTCTCCCTCCCAAAGATAGCACGCAATCTTATGTGAGTTCTATAATACATTCTTATTAAATACATTTTCACATAAGTCACATTGCATAGGAGAATTAAAGTGAATGGGAGAAATTGTGAGAAAAACAAAACAAAACATAGCATAGGAGAAAAGAGTCTGCTTCATTTTGCATTCTGATTCCATAGTTCTTTCTCTGAATGTGGATGACATTTTGCCTCAAGGGTTCTTTGGGAATGTTTTAGGTCCTTGCCTTGCTGTGAAGTGCTTAATTTATCAGAAACAGTACTCTTAGTCTGTGGCTGTTACTGTGTATAATGTTATCCTGGTTCTGCTCATTTCACTCAGCATCAGTTCATATAAGTCATCCCAGGTTTTTCTGAAGTTGAACTTCATTTGTTTGTCATTTGTCAGAGTGTAATGTATACCATTATATTCATGTACCATAGCTTGCTCAACCACTCCCCAATTGATGGGCATCCCCTTAATTTCCAGTTCATTGCCACCACAAAAAGAGCTGCTAGAAATATTTTTGTACATGTTGACCATTTTCTCATTTGTTTGATCTCTTTGTGATATAGCCATAGAAGTGCTATTTTTGAGTCAAAGGTTATGAATATTTTTATAGATCTTTGGGTATAGTTCTAAATTGCTCTTCTAAATGGTTGGATCACTTCACAACTCCACCAACATTCCAATATTCCCACATCTTCTCCAGCATTTGTTTTTTTTAAAATATTATCTATTCTTGATGAAGTTGTGCCTTTATTTTGATCACTTAACTTTTTTTTTAACTGTTCACTGATGGTTCCTTTAGTAATACATACTAGAATTTTGCCAGAAATCAAAGCTCCCTGGCCTGCAGTTTATAGACTCTTTCCTTTTCCTTTTCAAAAATGACAATGGTTTTTACCCTTTTGCAGGACTGTGGAATCTCTTCCATTGTCCACAGTCTTTCAAAGATCAGTATATTTGAGCAATAATATTTGCATATTCTTTCAGTACTGACAGTGAGATGGTGCTATCTATAGAGCTCTGGAATATGAGTAAGTGAGGCCTGAATCCAAATCTGGCCTCAGACTTCCTAGGAGGACTGGTTTATTCTGATTCTCAGATTATTTTGGACTTTCCTGGATAAGAGAGCTCAAGCAAATCAAGGTGATTACTAAATTTATTTTTTATTCCATTTCCACAGGTATATGAACAGAAAACCATGTCACCAAGTCCTTGATAAGGAAGACATAAAACATATTTTTATGGTAGATATTGGATTTATTTGATAAATTCAAAAGTTCAAATATTGGGGAAGTGACTCTTTGTAAAGAAATGTTGGGAAAACTGGAAGACAGTTTGACAGAAAATAGATTTTAGAGTACCATCTCATGCCTTAAGTTAAAATATAAATTTTAAAAATCAGAAATTCATATCATTAAAATATTAGATGGGAATATGTTCTATAATGGAACATAATTTGTAAGAAATTGATTTTGCAAGACAATTTGAAGAAAATGGAATATATTACTTATCAGATTGGTGGAAGTGGGAACAATTTTTGAATAGCTAAAAGCTACAGAGCAGAATGAGATGTAAAATGGATGATTTCAATTATATTAAATTTAAATGGTTTTGTACATTGAAAACAAATGTAGGCAGGCTCAGAAGGAAAGCAGAAAATAAAAAAATTAAAGTTTCTCAGATATAGGTCTCATATTTGCAATATATAAAGAACTTATTAAAATTCTATGAATAGGAGTCATTCTCCAATTGGTAAATGGTCAAAGGATGCGAACAGGCAGTATTCCAAAGAAGACATCAGAACAATGTATAGTTATATGAAATGTATAGTTACATGAAATGTATAGTTATATGAAATGTATAGTTATATGAAAAAATGCTATAAATCGTTATTGATTAGAGAAATGCAAATTAAAACAATACTAAGATATTTTATACCTATCAGTTGGCTAAAGTGATTGATGAGTAAAGTGACACTTGTTGGGAGGGATGTGGAAAAATCAGGATATTTTTGGTGGAACTGTGAAATAATCCAGTCATTTTGTAGTGCAGTCTGGAATTATGCTCCAATAGTTATTAAGTGACCTAAGCCTTTTGACCCAGTAATACTCTCCCTAGGTCTGTTTCCCAATGTGAATAGAGAAAAAACAAAGGAACCTGTATGTTCTAAAATGATTATAACTGTTCTTTTTGGGGGCAAAGAAGTGAAAATTGTGTGAATGCCTGTCAGTTGGGTAATGTCTGAACAAGTTGAGGTATATGATTTTGTTGGAATAGTACTGTGCTATAAGAAATGGTGATCCCAATAATCTTAGAAAAATATGGAAAGAGTTGCACAAAATAATGTACGGTGAAATGAGCAGAAACAAGAGAATGTTACATGCAGTAACGGTAATATTTGTTTTAAGAATGCCTGAACAAATAAGTCATTTTCAGTATTGTAAATACCCAAATTAACTAAAAAAGACATTGAAGGAAGGTAGTATCTGTATCCAGAGAAAAAACTGATAAATAGAAGTATATGTGGAATTATTTTATTTTATATATATATGTATAAATGTACATACATACAGGTATGTATATAAGATGTTATAAAAATCCTTAGTAATGTTTTAATAGCTTAAACACTAATTTCTATTAATAAACATGGATTTTTAGTTATAAACCTTTGAATGACTGGAATCTTACATTTTGAAATGTACATGTTTAAGTAATCTTATAAAAATATGTTTTTAAGTACTACGAATTTTAAGAGGGCTTTCATATAAGCAAGCAAATTGAAAGAGAATTGGTAGGGAGAAATCTGCTCACCTTATGAAGCTGTTTATCACAGAAATGAATTCTAATAAAGTAATACAAATAACATCAGATATGCCCAGTAATTTCAAGAATATGGAATCCAAGAAAGGAACTATTGACAAAAACTATGAGTACACATACTTAAATGTACAGAATATGGGTAATGTGCAAAATTAATTATGTATGCAAAAGCATGGAGGCAAATTTGACCTTATGGGAATAATTAATAGAATTTATAATCAGAATATAACCGTAAATACTTCACTTTTTAAAGAGAAAATAAAACTTTAGATAAAGATGTGGAAGAAAGAAAAGTAATGTTTATTAATGTACACTTATGTGATGAAATTCAGTAATTGTAAGGGCCACATATGCTACAGAAAATTTGGAGAGAGAGAGAGAAAGAGAGAGACAGAGAGAGAGAGAGAGAGAGAGAGAGACAGAGAGAGAGACAGAGAGAGAGAGACAGAGGGGGGGAGAGGGACAGAGGGAGAGAGGGAGAGAGAGAGAAGAGCTGAATCTGCTCAAAGTACTACTGTGAATGAATGGTTCAGGGATAGCTTTGTATAGATATACATCACTTTCTGGTTAGCTGGTAGATTGGTTTCTGGAGAAACACTATGGTGCAAAGGAAAGAACAACAGAATAGAATTCAGTTGACTTGGATTCAAATCCCACTTCAGCCACTTATTTCCTGTGTGCCCATGAGCAAGTCACTTTTCTGGACTTCAGTTTCTTCCATCATAAAATAACTATGTGGGAGGGAATGGCTCCTAGGATCCTCTCCAATTTTAATTCCACGATCTTGACATTCCTACTAAAGAACGTTATTAGAGTGGGAAGAAGTGCTGATGGACAGCATTGTTTGTGAGGATACTGGTTATTCAAGGCAAAACACAAATCCTGCTTTCTTTAGTAAGTATTCAGTTACTCCAACTCACACTAATCTCTCACTTCTTTGAATTCCTTATATTTTACCTTATAATTAGAATAAGGGAAGTTTTTCATATTTGAGAAATGAGAAGGGTTCTCACCAAACTGTTTAATCCAGACAAAATATCTGCATATAGTTTTTTAAATTAAAATAGATATAGAAATAGATGTATAGAATTATATATCTAAATAGAGTGACATAGACATCTGTAGATATGGATACATATCTATACAGACATAGATATATACCTGACTTACCTGGATTAACTGTTCTTTCTGCTGGAAAAAATAGGTAGTTAGATAGATCTTTGTAGAGAGACTTTTCTATAAGTATTTATATCTATCTGTGTATCTTCATTTAGATCTATCTATCTATCTATCTATCTGGTCTGGAAGGAAGAACAGTTATTCTGCAATATAGATCAGCAGTAGATGAATGAATGTCTGCTCTTCTTGACAGACTCAAGATTAAGGAATGAATCTTAGAAACAACACACCTGTATTTGGATATTATACTATCTGGATCAAAACACAATCTAGGTCTCTATCATAGAACATCAGAGTCTGAGCCCCAACTGTTCAAAACTAAAAAGAAGGGGGAAATGGTTTAAATAATATGATCTGGATGTGGGTCAATGTTCAATCCAAAGCTTTTTTCTAATACTTCATAGCGGTCATCATTGTCTGATTCCCACAGGAATAACTTCGCCAGTTAGCAATTATTATAAAATTTATCAGTTCATCTTGCATATTATAACAAAGGCTAGTTAAACCCTCAATACTTTACTTTTCCTATCCCATCAATGAAGTTGTTACTTGATAAAAAGTACAATCTTCTCTCAGATTTCTTCCAATTTCATTGCAAATATCTTCAGAAAACTTTTGATTACTCCTTCTTTAGGACATGAATAGGAAAATGGAGTAGAAAAGATGGTAACATTTTCTGAGAGAGAATGAAAGAATAGGATCATCAAGGGACTACAGTGTTGGTATCAAAATTCTCAAGAATTGACCAAAAGAAAACAATGTTTCTCCTTTGTTGGGGTTTAAATAATTTGTATTTCCCAGCACTATGAATGACAGGAATTGAATGAATTAAACCAGAGTTAAAATATCTTTATATTTCATCTCTGTGACAGAGGTATGATTCATCTAGAGTTGGCTTTACCCTTGCTTTCTATACATATAGAGGGTGGTAATATATCATGTAACTAATTAATTAATCAACCTTAGAGAGTGTAGTTTACAATGTGGCCAACAACCCAATGATGAAGACGGAGTGATTATTCCAGTTTTTCCTAATGCCTTCAAATTTCCTTTCTGATCATCAAAAGGGTGTTCTGGTTATAACTGAGTAGTCTATTTCACTAAGCTAATGGATTGGGTCCTTGGCAGCTGCTAGTTGTCCTCTCTTCTAATCATATTTAAATATGATCTATCTGCTCTGCCTCTAGGTTTCACAAGATCACTCCAGGATTTTAGTTGTTCATCTCAGGTTGCAGAAGCTTTAGAGGAAGCAGAAGAGGGAACAGGTATTTGTCTTGAAAGGAATTGCTATACAGACACTCACATTTTATACTCATATTTTGTCGGTTGAGATCCACTAAAGTCATTGGAAAAAAATGAGTAGAGGTGGGTGGTGACTTCTTGAGACAATTGACCTAATAAGAATGATTGCTGTCTTCTGGTGGTATTTGTCCAAGAAGCACACAGTAAACAATTTAGGATTTGTTAGAATACAAGAGTTCTATCTACTTCTGATGATTCCCATAAAAATATCAAATAAAGATATAGTGTAAAAAAATTAGTTCTTGGACAAGAAAATAAAGGACTTAGAAGCACAGATGATGTTTGCAGAATTGCTTTCTATTAAAGTTATGAGTCATATTTGATAAATAAAAATCTGATAAAAAAGATAGTATCTGAAGATGAAATTTGATTGAGCTACCCCTAAAAAACTGAGGAATCAGTAATTTCTGGTGAGATATAGGGTACAACTAACAAGGGTTGATAAGAATATATTTGGTTTACAAATGCAATCAAAAAGTCTCTAAAATTGGGAGGTGGAGAAAGATGGTCAGTTGACATAAAATGGATACTCTTTGTACATGACATTGTATTGGTTGCAGCAACCTCTGAAACTCTGAGCAACTCTTGAAGGAGACCTCTAACCACTGTCAAGAATTTGGCCTGATGATGGATATAGGCATGTGGGTTTAATATTTGTGAATATATGTTTATATACATATATATTTATGTATGTGTATATACACACATATCACCAAGGAGATAAAAAATTCTGTTGTCTGGAGTATAACATGAATTTGAATAACATGAACATATCCACATGCATACCTAGCACAGATAGACAGAGAGTTCACAAGTTGGACCTGGAGTTGAACAGGAAGAAGAAGGTATTTGAACCTCATTTCAGATCTGGGGCTCTATCTACTGCACCCCCTGGCTGCCCCTAAAAGAAAGAGGAAGACATACTTTCTGTTGTTGTTATTCCTTTATTTGAGTCATATTCAACTCATTGTGACTCCATCAGGGTTTTCTTAGTAAAGTTACTGGGGGGGTTTGCCCATTCCATCTCTAGCTCACTTTGCAGATGAGGAAAAGGAGGTAAAAAGTTTCTTTTTATTGTAATATTTTTTTAAAATATAAATTTATTTATTTAACTTTTTACATTCATTTTCACAAAATTTTGGGTTCCAAATTTCTCCCCATTTGTCCCCTCCCCCCACCCCAATACACTGAATATTCTAATTTCCCCTATCACCAATCTGCCCTCTCTTCTATCATCCCTCCCTTCCCTTGTCCCCATCTTCTCTTTTGTCCTGTAGGACCAGATAACTTTCTATTCCCCATTACCTGTTCCTAAAACTTTGAGTTCCAACTTCTCCCCATCCCTCCCTCCCCACCCCATTCCCTTTGGGAAGGCAGGTAATTCAATACAGGTCATATCTGTGCAGTTTTGTGAATGACTTCCATAATAGTCGTGTTGTATAAGACTAACGATATTTCCCTCCATCCTATTCTGTCCCCCATTGATTCTATTCTCTTTTGATCCTGTCCCTCCCCAAGAGTGTTGACTTCAAATTGCCCCCCCTCATATTGCCCTCCCTTCCATCATCCCCCCCACCCTGCTTATCTCCTTCTCCCCCACTTTCCTGTATTGTAAGGTAGGTTTTCATACCAAAATGAGTGTGCATTTTATTCCTTCTTTTAGTCAACTGTGATAAGAGTAAACTTCATGTTTTTTTCTCAGCTCTCCTCTTTTTCCCTCCACTAAAAAGTCTCCTGCTTGCCTCTTCAATGAGAGATAATTTGCCCCATTCCAT
>JAQQSK010000028.1:16659-31181 GCA_028658325.1 Potorous gilbertii
GGATCTATTTTCCAGGTCAGTTGTTATTCCAATGAGATATTTCACATTCTCTTCCATTTTGTTATTCTTTTGGTTTTGTTTTGTGATTTCTTGGTTTCTCAGAAAGTCATTGGCCTCCATCTGTTCCATTCTAATTTTGATGGAACTATTTTCTTCAGTGAGCTTTTGAACCTCTTTATCCACTTGACTAATTATGCTTTTGAAAGCATTCTTCTCCTCATTGGCTTTTTGAACCTCTTTTGCCAATTGAATTAGCCTATTTTTCAAGGTATTATTTTCTTCAGCATCTTTTTGGGGTCTCCTTTATCAAAGTATTGACCCGTTCTTCATGCTTTTCTTGCGTCTCTCTCCTTTCTCTTGCCAGTTTTTCCTCCACCTGTCTAACTTGATTTTCAAAATCGTTTTTGAGCTCTTCCATGGCCTGAGCCCATTGTATATCTATTTCAGATGTTTGGGATACAGAGGTCTTGACTCTTATGTCTTTACTTGATGGTAAGCAGTTTTCTTCTTCATCAGAGAGGAAGGGTGGAATCATCTGTTCCTCAAGAAAATAACCTTCTATGGTCTTATTTTTTTTCCCTTTTCTGAGTATTTTCCCAGCCAGTTACTTGACTTTTGAGAATCCTCTCCACCCCCACCTAGATCTGCCCAGCTAGTGCTTGGGGTCTGAGATTCAAATGCTGCTCCCCAGTCTCAGGGCTTTTGGTGGCAGGCCTGGCTGCTATTCAATGGAGCTTAATTTCTGGTGCTCAGGTTGGGGCAGTGTGGCCTACCTGGCCCAGTTCCCTCAAGGGGTTTATGCAGAGACCTTTTGTAATGGAGTTCCTGCTGAGCTCCTGCCTGCTCCAGGAGCCTCTGGCAGCCTGCTGCCTCTGCTACTGCCTCTGCTGCTGCTTTCCGAGGGGGCTTGAGTCTCAGAGACACCCCGCTCCCCTCTCAGCCCGTCCAGACGTCTCTTTCACTGACCTGTGCATCTGTGGGTGGAGGGACCTTTGTGGCTGCTGTAGATTCCATTCCTGAAGCCTGCTTGGATCTGCTCACTCCTCTCTGTACCGTGTGGCCAGGGCAGAGCAGGGCTTGTCTCCACTCCTGTCTGGTGCGCCACGGACCTTTGGGATCAGTTTTTCAGGGCTCTCTGGAAGGGAAATCTTCTTCACCCTGTTACTGCACAGCTCCACTGTTCCAGAATTTGTTGGGAGTTCTTTTTATAGGTAATTAAGGGCTGTTGGTTTGGAGCTAGCATATGTGAGTCCTTCTACTCCACCATCTTGGCCCCGCCCCCTCATCATTTCTTATAGGACAATATTATTTCGTTAAATTCATATACCTCAATTCATTCAACATTTTTCCAACTGATGGATTTCCCCTTAAATTCCAATTTTTTGCCACCACAAAGAGAGAAAGTATAAATATTTTTATGCAAGTACATCCTTCCTCTCCACCTGTAGCCCCCTTTTAAAATCACATTTGATTACAGACCTAGTAGTAGTACTGCTGCATCAGAGAGTATATGTATGTATGTATGTATGTATATATGTGTGTGTGTATATATATACACATATGTGTGTGTAATTATATATAGTTTGATTGTCCTTCAAGCATAGTTCCAAATTGTTTTCCAGAATGTTTGAGTCAGTTCACAACTCCACCAACAATGCACTAGTGTTTCAATTTTCCCACATCCACTCCAACATTTATCATTTTTATTATCTGTCACATTACCCAACTGATAGGTATGAGGTTCTACCTCAGAGTTGTTTTAATCAGTGTTTTTCTAATCAATAGTGATTTAGAACATTTTCATATGACTATATATTGCTTTGATTTATTTATGTAAAAACTATTTTTCATATTCTTGGACCATTTTCAATTGAGAAATAATTTGTATTGTCACCAATTTCACTCAGTTCTCTGTTTGAGAAATGATCTATCTATCAGAGGTATTTGCTGTAAAAAATATTTTCCAGATTTCTGCTTTCCTTCTAGTCTTGGTTGTATTGGTTTTGTTTGTGTGATATTTTTAATTTAATGCAATCAGCTGATTCATTCTATTCCACTGATTTGCCTCTCTATTTCCTAGCCAGTACTAAATAATTTTGATGGTCATTATGGTATTATACAGTGTGAGGCATGGTATGTCTTAGTCCTACTCAAGAAAAATGACTTAAAAATCACCACTACCACCATCATCACCACTCCGCCATTTATTTATTTTATTTTTCCCATAAAAGGAGTTTCTCATTTTATTTATTAGTTTAGTGTTCTTTTTATTTTGATGATCTTTTCTTTGATTTTTAAGATTTCCAACTTAATGTTTATTTGAGGATTTTTAATTTTTTTCTAGGTTTTTACTTACACTTCCAATTCAGTGATCTGCTCTTTCCCTGTTTTATTGATATTAGTATTTAGAGATACAAAATTTCTCCTAAGTACTGCTTTTTTATTTCCATTCAATTTTTCCAGAGGTCTATCTTATCAAACTATTCCAAAATTTTATTCACTTCCTTAATTTCTTTCTTTTTTTTGGGGGGGGGTCAGAATTATCTAATTTTGAGAGGGGAAAGGATCTGATAATTTTCTGCAAAGAAATCATAAATGAATCCATCAAAACTATTGAAGTCATCAAGTAAGAAGAAGGCTCACAATAAAATCTTGAAGGACACCCATATTAAGGAGACTCAACCTTGATAAATATGCAGGAAGAAGTACAAATAAATGATAGTCAGGCAAGTAGGAGAACCAGAATAGTGTCATTAAAACCTACAGAAAGCAGAATATCAAGGGGAAGAGGTGATTAAAAGTTTTAAGACTCTCGTGAGGTCAAGAGCATAATTGCTCTGCGTCTAGTTCAGGTGGCATAGAGGAATAGATCATGGGAAATTAGTAAGTTAAATGAAATGAGAATGAAGTAATTAGATCTGGTAATTAAGAGATCATTATAACTTTGGAGAGCGAAATATCAGTGGAATAATGAGGTCAATATCCAGATTACTGGTTGGTCTGGTTGTTGTTCTTCATCCTTAAAAAGGATCAAAATGACATCACTGTGTCAGAATCCAGTTACAACGTGTTCAAGTGGCTTATCAGACCAATATGAGCTCAGAATGCTCCACCACAGTCAGGCATAAATAGTTCATGTGAACATTTGGGTTAGATTCTCTAAATTTTCACATCTCACATTCCTTTGAGTTATTGCTACTTTACTTTTCTCATAGGGCACAGCACCTTCTTTCATGTGGGTATACCATGCTGGACATTCCTTTGCCAGTGTCTCCCAGACCATACAATCAATTCCAAAGTTCTTCAGTGACCTTCAGAATGTGCTTATATTGTTTCTTCTAACCACCATGTGAGTGTCTTCCTTGCAGAAGTTATCTGTAAAATAGTCTTTTGGCAATCAAACAATATACCCAGGTCATTGGAGTTGCACTCCTTGCATTAGAATTTGAAGACTTGGCAGATTAGCTTGAGAAAGGACTTCAGCATCCATTACCTTATTCTGCCAGGTAGTCTTCAGAGTCTTCCTAGGACAAATCCAGTGAAAGTGGTTTGACTTCTCAGCATAGCACTGGTATACTGTCCAGGTTTCACAGACATACAGCAATGAATGAGATCAGCAGAGGCCTTAGAGCTCTTTTGCTGATCTCTTCATTGTATAAGCCAGATCATACTCAAGGAGAGAATGAGAAGAAAGTAGGTGGAGAAAGGGCTTACAGACAACCTTCTGAAATAGTTTAGCTAAGAAAAGGAAGAGAAATAAAGGACAATAGCTACTGGGGATATATCAAGGAAAGTTTTTTTTTCTTTTCTTTACTTTTTGAAAATGGGGGGACATGGAAATGTTTGCAGTTAGTAGTGAAATATCCAGTAGATAGAGAAGCATTGAAGATAAATGAGAGTGTAAATGATAGAGTGGACAATATGCTGGAGAAGACAAGAAGGAATAGGATCACATGCATGTAGAAAAGTTTTCCATGAAAAGGAGAGACGTGTTCCTGTGACAAAGTTGAAGAAGAAGATTAAAGGTATCTGAGTGGTATGAAATATGGAAAAGGGTAGAAAAGTGAATGTCTTCAGGTTTTTCAGAAAAATGTGAAAGAAACTATTTGGCTGAGAGAATGTGCCAATAGGAACCCTGGGAGGTTTGGAAAAATTGCTATGATGGATGGGATAATGTACTTTTTTAGGGAAATATAAAAAGTTTGCCTCATAGCAATAAGGGTATAATTGATATTATGTAATATGCATGTATTGCAGACCTAGTCATCATAGTTTTATTATTTTCTCCAGTTACGTTCAGTAGTTACATGAGTAGAGATGAAAGCAATAATTTTTTGGGGTGGGTGTATTCAAGGAATGAGACTTGACAGGGCAAGATTATTGATAGGATGAGGCGCAAAAGGATTTTAGACATCAGGACAGAATTGAACTGG
Source organism: Potorous gilbertii (assembly GCA_028658325.1). Taxonomy (NCBI): domain Eukaryota; kingdom Metazoa; phylum Chordata; class Mammalia; order Diprotodontia; family Potoroidae; genus Potorous; species Potorous gilbertii. The sequence continues at coordinate 21,093 of JAQQSK010000028.1, forward strand.
TTCACCAAGGATCCAGGATGAGGTAGATAGGAGAGCAGAATCAGCACATAGGTGATGGACTGGGAAAGAATTGATGATTAGAGGGACTGGTATTTCATAGTGAGAATGTAGAATAAGGTTAGGGGTCAGAAGCAGAAGGACAGGTGAAATGCAAAACAAAGTATGGTTAGATAAAGGAACTTCAGAGTTTACAAACCTGGAAGTGGAGTACTTTTTGGTGTTGCAAGATCAAGGATATAATTATGTATGAAGAGGTGTGGAGGAATAAACCACGGTCAATTACGAAGTACAAGAAAATAATGGCTTTTGAGAATACATATTGAAGTTCCTTAGTATAAAAGTAGGTCTTGTGGAGGAGAGAAATACTATAAGTCAAGCACTGAATTCATTGAAGAAGGAAGGAAAGTATCTGGGATGCAGGTAGATAACAGCTACTAAAAACTAAATCTCAGAAAGAATAACTGAGAAATTCTCAAAGCAAACATGCACACAGATACACATACACACACACATTGGCATGCACAGAAATCTTAGTTGTATATGGATTAGACTGATTTACAAGTTCTCATGCTACATAAACCATTTACAAAAATGGAAAAATAAAGGAATTACAAGATTTTTCTTGACATATCTCATGCTGATATCCAAACCTGGGAGATAAAATAGAGAAGGAAAACTATTGATTATTTTAAGTAATGTTTATTTTTGTTACAATATTGACTAAAATATTTGCACATTGTATAGTAGTACATTAAAATTATTCATTATTGCCATTTTAGTCTTGTATCAGGAGTATAAATAAAAATTAGAAAATTAAAAATATGACAGTCATATATTAAATCACTTTTATTTTGAAAGTCTATCAATCTCCTCCACCAAAGCTATTTGCAACCTTTCTGTAGCTTAAAAGATAAATCCTAGGGTGTAGCCAAAAGAGATCCCTAAGTGAAGTAACTCATCTATTCTTACAGAGCTAGTTAGTGACCATCAGAAACCGTATGACTAAGAGGATTTTATGAAAACCTTAATTAGTCTAGTCAATTATAAAAGCAACTGACATTTTTATTTGTTATGTTAAAGAGAAACCATAAAAAAGGGAGAGGAAACAGATATTTACTATGTGCCATTCATTGTACTAAATGCTTTACAAATATTTTCTCATTTAATCCATAAGACAGATAAATATATATGCATAAATATATATGCATACACACTTATTATTGATTTTATCAGTAGATGCAGATGTTACATCTGATGGTACAAGTGAGTCACAAAGTTCCAAGCATGATCTATTTATTATTAAAGTTTGAGTTCACCAATAAATAAGTTTTCAGTTTTCTAAGCAAAGACGTTGAAATTAAGGAGAAGGATCTCTTTTGTAGTTTTGGGGAGTACAGAACAAATTTTGTTAATTTGGTGTTTGTAGAAAAGTTTGTTTTTTCAAAAGAAAAGTGAACTAACAAAAACATTTTAAAGAAAGTAACTTAATTATTGTATCAAAGGCATTATTTTCCAAGTTGTTGGAAATTCCCTAGTATATACAGAAAACAAAATTTTTGAGTGAGAAGGGACAGCTTGTTCAGGCTTTCATTTTTGAAGTAAAGAGACCAACTTTCCAAGAAGACAAATATGTTTCTCCAGACGACACAGTCAAGGATACTCAGAGCTATGACTCAATCCACCCTCATCCAAATCTCTCATTCCCAAGACAGTATTCTTTAATTCAACCTGGGTTCCAGAAGTCTTCTGTAATTAATGTGGAAAAGTGGGTGATGTAATATTCCAACCTCCTTCTTTGAATTCACATCACACTCACTTGTCTTCTTCCCTCTCGGTCCAAAAGGGTCAGTTTCTTGATGCATCACCCATATAGTACCATTTATTTAGACCCTTAAATGGAACTGGGATAGGAGATGTTCATCTAATGACTCAATAATACATACTGCTTCTCAACAGCAGCTCTGATACTTGGTTTTTACATTAACTTTTCAAATTTTTCCCTAATGTAATAGAAAATGGATGTTCAGCTCTTTATCTGATTGATTCTGATAGTTTCAGTCTTTATTTCTCTTTAAAAATTACTTTAATATTATTTTATCCTAATTTTCACGTTGGTAAGGAGCATAGCACACTTCCTATATGTATTCTTCTTTTTTACAGACCACTTTAGTCATTTTCCTGAGAGTTTGTTACAAGTTTTCTCTGCATTTGGAGTAGAGAAGAATATTGCTGTTTTGGCCTTTGGGAATAGCTGTGAACATTTAAAGTTTTCATCACAGAAAATCAGCTTCTGGCTACTTATTTTTCCATTGAAGAAATTGGAGGTAAGTACCACAAAGCATACTTGTTTCATGCAGTTGAATGTAGAAATGTTCAAATTCCATGAATTATTTTAAACAAAACTGTCTAGGCTAGGATTTGCAAAGGGAAAGATAGATGCTCATTCAAGATGGGAGAAATGTTATGAAAGTCACCAATCACTGGCAATATTTTTCCAAATTCTTAGGAAATTTAACAATACAGACATAGAATTGTGGAAATTTTGTCACTAAAAGAGTTCTGAAATTGATGTAAGTCAAGCTTCATTTTTACAAATGAAGAAATTCTTAAATGAAGTAAAGACCAGATTAGAAGTATACAGACTCATGGGTAAAAATATCATAAATGAATATACTTTTTATAGATTTATTCAGATACATGAATTTCTGTGAATATATGAATGTTTTTGTGGATACAAGCCCTTCTTCTACCTTGAAGGTATTTCATAATTTATATATTCATTGGCCTGAATTAAAGCATCAATTTTATGCCTATAGGATTACATTCTGATGTAGCAAACCAGAAATTTCTGTAAAATAAATATTTCAACATATGAATTTTCCCACTTTGACATTAAGAGAGTTTAAGTACTATTTTATTATTGATTTTTTTTTTATTTTTGAAAAGCAATTATGAGTTAAGTAATTTGCCTGGAGTCCTATAGCTAGTAAGGAAGTCATATTTGAATTCAGGTCCTCAACTCCAGGGCAGATACTCTATACATTGTGCCATCTAACTGTCCATAGAGATCATTTGAAACCAAACTCATTTTTTTCTGTACTATTTTTTCTATTTCACAGTTCTCAGAGCTTTGCTCATAGCAAGCAAAGAGCTATGTTCACTTTTTTCTGTGATGACTTTTAAAGACATAATGTCAATCAGTTTAAAGATGTTTAGTAAGATGTCAAAATGTTTTTAATTCAATTTGATCCAATCCAATTGAAACATATCAGGTATTCAAGGCATTTCTCTCAGTGTTGATGCTCAGAAAGAGGAAACAGTCCTAAGAATCTTAAATTCAAAATGAGAAGATACGACAGAAATAACTATGATACACAGAAAATGTGATAAACATATCAGATCCAAAGAAATAATAGTGCCCTGGAAAAAAAAGATCCCCTTCAATTAGTGGTATCAGGAAAAGATGAATAGAATATTTTAAACTGTAGGTAGAGTTCAGAGGAATCAAATGATTTTCATAGGCAGGAACCATGATGCAGTGTGGGAAAATAATGAATCAGAGAATCTATGTTTGAATTATAGCTTTGCTTTATTGCCTATGTAACTACGAGAAAATTAATAACATTCCCTTGGATGATTTCACAATATTAAAAATAAAATGGTTAAACTGGGTGATTTAAAGGTCCCTTCTAGCATTAAATACTCTGTCCTATGAAGAAAGGTACATTTCTGGCACATAGTCTATCATGAACAAATGTGTATTCATGGAAAAATCTAAAAATTCTTGGAGAATGAAGAAGAGTTTCATGTATTGGGTTGAAAGAAGTAGAAGTATCTATACCTCCAAGTGGTGTGGTAATAGAGTGTCTGACCTGGAGTCAGGAAGATCTATGTTCAAATGTAACCTCCAAAACTTAATGAGATGTGTGTCCCTGGACGAGTACCTTAACCACTGTCTGCCTCAGTTTCCTCAACTGTAAAATAGGGATAAAAATAGCACTTAATTTCTAAGATTGTGATGATCAAAATGAAATATTTATATCACCAATAATTTTACAAAATGGTTAGCATAGTGCCTGAATCATTGTGCTTAATAAATACTTATTTACTTTCTTCTGTATATCTTTCATTAAGATTATGAAGTTTGTTCTCCCCCAAAAATTTTTATTTGGACTTCACAGATGTGAAGATGTGAAGAATTGCTGTCAACATGAATAGATTTTTTAAAATTCCTCTTCCTAGTACAACTCTTCCCACAAGGGAACTGATTTTTTAAAATACATTTTAATTAGTCAATCAACAAGCATTTATTATTTATTTACTCTGTATCACTGTGCTAAACTGGGGGTATAAAGAAAGGCAAAAATAGCCCTTGTCCTCAAGAGGCTCATATTGTGATGTGGGAGATAACATTCAAATAAGTAGCAATATAGAGCAGTATGTATAGTAGTAGAAATGAGTAGTAGACTCTTAGAAGGAAAGGTACTAGCCACTGTGGGGAACTGGGGAAAGTTTGGTCTTGAGGTAAGCCGGAGAAATGGAGAGGTAAGAAATTAAGAGAGACACTATTCCAGGCATGGGCAATATTCAGTGTAAAGCCATGGAACAGGGAAATGGAATATTGTCCATCAAGAAGTGTATCTAGGACAATTTAGCTGGATAAAGAGACTTAAAGTATAAGAAGATTGGAAAGGTAGGAAAGTGCTAGGTAATGAAGAGCTTTAAATACTAAGGAGAGTAATTTTTGTTTTTATTTTGTCATGGAGGAAACAGGGAGACACAAGAGTTTACATAGTACTGGATTACTTGGTGAGTCTTAAGCATAAGGAAAATCACTTTGTTAGTTGAGTAGAAGATTAGAATAGGGAAATCTTAAGGTCAGAGGACCACTTTGAGGCTATTGAAGTATTTCAGGTGAACATCTGGAAAAGAAAATGATAATGGCTTCAACTAGGATGTTGAGTGATAGAGAGAATAGGTCCTATATAAGAAAGGCAATGAAATTAGAAACTATAAGATTTGGCAGTGTGCCTTAAGTATGGTAGACATGACAGTGAAGAGTTCAGGATAACACCGAGGTTGTGAGAGTAAGTGACTGAACACATAGTAATGTTGTTGACACTAATGGGGACGTTTTGAAAAGGGAAGCATAATGAGCTCCATGTGCAGCATGTTGAATTTGAGATGCTCATGTGACAAACGTAAAAGCAAATGAGTGTTTCTGTAATACATTTTATAATGTTTATCTCAAACTACAGAGCTCATCTTGAGCATTCTTTCATATAAAGATTAATCTGGCAGAATTTCAGTGCTTCAAAATGACTGAAGATAATTTTCTATCCAAATAGATGTAACTTTAGGTTCAAGTAAGACAATCTCTATCATAGATAGAAGAGAATTTCTCCTGTTAGCAAAATCACAGCTCTTCTTGTGTTAGAACAATCTATAACATATCTCTTTCCTTCACTAGTAGGTGATTTATTTATAAAGGACAGAATATAAAATTCTTTGTTGATTTGGTTGTTTTTAATCTTCCCTAGGTGAGATAACATGAAGCAAACCATGTGGTTGGAGAACCAAACTTTTGGGACTGACTTCATCCTGTTGGGGCTCTTCAGTCAAAGCAAATATTCTCCTTTTTTCTACTCACTGATATTCTTTATTTTCATAGTAGCGTTGACTGGCAATGGCACTTTAGTTCTTTTGATTCAAAGTGATCCCCACCTCCACACTCCCATGTACTTTTTCATCAGTCAGCTTTCCCTCATGGACATGATGTACATCTCTGTTACTGTGCCCAAGATGCTGTTGGATCAGGTGACTGGGATTCATATTATTTCAGCCCCAAGCTGTGGTGTCCAGATGTTCCTTCATCTAACACTAGTGGGAGCAGAGTTCTTCCTTTTGGCAGCCATGGCTTATGACAGGTATATGGCCATTTGTCACCCTCTCCGCTACCCCATTCTCATGAATCACAGAGTTTGCATACTTCTTGCAATTGTCTGTTGGTTCTTGGGCTCTCTTGATGGTTTCACTCTCACCCCTATCACCATGAACTTCCCATTTTGCAAGTCCCGAATGATCCAACACTTCTTCTGTGAGGTCCTTGCTTTGTTGAAACTCTCCTGCTCAGACACATCACTCTATGAGACTGTCATGTACCTGTGCTGTGTATTAATGATCCTCATCCCTGTCACAGTTATTTTAAGTTCTTACTCCCTCATTCTCCTCACAGTCTACAAGATGAATTCAGCTACAGGTCATAGGAAAGCATTTCTCACATGTTCCTCCCATATAACTGTTGTTATTCTCTTTTTTGGAGCTTCTGTCTATAACTACATGCTCCCTCCTTCTTATCATACTGCTGAAAAAGATATGATGGTATCTGTCTTCTACACTATCCTAACACCTGTTTTAAACCCTCTCATCTATAGTGTCAGGAATAAAGATATCATAGTAGCTTTGAAGAAAATGTTATGGTCTAAGATGGTTTTAGTTAATTTTCAGAAGCAGAATACTTAAAATTACCCCATTGTCTTTTATTTCTTATTGGTTCCTTTTATTTCATGTAGCTCTCTGGTAAATGGGCATCTCCCACCCTGCCCTGTCCCTCAACATTTCTTCTCCTTTAGAGGTTTTGAAACATTTTTGGCTAATATTTTCCTGCTTTGGTACAAAAGTCCTTGATATTTAAGCCAGAATATAAGAATTCGGTTTCCTTACCCACAACTTGTTTTCTAGGGTACATTGAAAAAATGACTGAGACTTGGTTTACTTGAGACTTGGTCCAATGTCGTATTAAAGAAATGTTGTATGAATGCTAGACTTAAAAATTTTATTAAATACCTAAAATGTGAATTGGACCAGCATGGATTTATTAAAAATTGCTTTCACTCAACTCTCTTCAGATTGGGCAATCTTCAGGACTCTTTCTGACACCTGAAGGTACAGTATTAGTTGTGGGTATGATGCTGTTTAGAACCTATGCCACTTCCTGCCTGCTGCCTGCTGCTCTCCAGGGCTTTCACTCGGGGTTTGGTTTGGTTTTTCAGTTTTTTTCTTACTTAATTAAATATTTGCTTTAATCGGAGTGTGTTTTAACTCTTTCTACTTGCATGTTGTTTAAATGAATTTCTTTGTTCACTAATATTGATTATTAACTAGTGACCTGTAAACTCTTAGTTTGTTAAAGCAAAAAATAAATAAATTAACTCTTTAACATGTAGGCTTTGTGCCCTCCTCCAATCTAAAATAATAGTAATTTATTTCATTATCATTCTCAAGGTGAGTTTAGCATTTGAAATGGCCAGTTTGTATAGAATGAGAAACAGTTATAATTGGAAGATACCTAGTATAAATTTCCTGTGGGCATAATTGTCACCCATCCTGTAAGTGCACTGTTGAATATATGTCAAGGCTGAGCTTCTCAAAAGACCAGTTGTCAATTTATTCATGAGGTCAGTTGTAGAGTGTCCCAAATCTTCAGCTCTAGAGTGAAGGCAAGTATTTATTTGTTGTCAGAAACATGGCCTTCTTCTAAAGAAGAGAAATTTCCGTCAAAATGCAGCATATTGAAGATGTATTTCAACAAAGAGAATTCTCCCAGAAGGTCATGGATGCCTGACGTTGGCAGCTGAGTGTCTTTTGAGAAATCAGTGCACATTAAAGACTAGGAAAGACAACAGAGGCAGATACCTTCTCTCGTGTCCCAATAACTGATCATATGTGTCATGTCCTTCAACAAATTTCACTTTTATAAACAAGCTATGTGTTTTTAGCCTCTGAAAATTTCCCTTTGAATGAACCCTTAACAATTGGTGATAATTATGTCAGTGAAAAACAATTTGACTTTGGCAATGGAAATTCATTCCTGGATTCTTGATTTGCCTTTAAATTAAAAAGATTATTTTAATAAGGTTTGTTATTGTTCATTTGTAAGCCATACTAGCAATTCTCAGGCCAGTGTTATTAGACATCTATCATCCTCAAAGGGAAGAAATTTTTTAATTTTCAATCTAAACCATCAACTAAGATTTTTGAAGAACTGGGACAGTCATTTTAAACAGAATTCTGTACTTACTTTAATTATATCCTTTTAGATATCACAGATATTCAACTTCATTTGTATGAACAGACTTATCAAGATGGCTACCCAGGCTCTCTGAACTTCCTGGTAGACTTTAACCTGTTAACAATCAAATGGACAGAGGACTGCTGATTGTCCTAAACCAAATGTAGGAAAATTCCAGATTAGCCATGTGCAACTTCTCTTAATGCCCAGGTTAGGCAAAATTAAGGCCTAAAAAAAAGAACATTCGGTAGCAAGGCCCGTATGGATACTTTAAATGCCTAAGTTAGATGCTCCTAGAACCTGGCTGAAAACGATCTAATATTTATTTAAATAAAACAACCCTGAGGATAAGCAGCAGTAATTAATAGAAAATGTACAATATTACATTAGGAAACTAACAAGTAAATTATGTTTGACAGTGTTTTGATTTATTTGGTTTATCAGAGGTTGTGTAAAATACAACTTAAGTTTCAAAAATAGAGCTCCTCAGTTTGGGGCTCTGAAAGGAAGTAGAAAAATGGGTAATAATGGTGGGAGGTGGAGGGGAGGCTAGTGAGAGAAACTATAAGCTGAGACAATAGCCCGTCTTCCTGTATAGTGATTTCTGGAGAAATATTGTAATATTTGTCATGGATACAAAAAGGTTAGCTCATTATTGTATTAAAGTAGATAGGTGGTATAGTTAAGAGAGTGTTAATCTTGGATTCAGGAGGACCTAAATTCCAATGTGATAATTGGTTGATTTCCCATAGTCATTAGCTTCCATCTGCTCCACTCTAAATTTTAAGAATCTATTTTCTTCAGTGAGCTTTTGGACCTCTTTTTCTGTTTGGTCAATTCTGATTTTTAGAGCATTCTTCTCCTCATTGGCTTTTTTCATCTCTTTTGCCTTTTGGATTAATTTAGTTTTTAAGGTGTTATTTCCTTCAGCATTTTTTGGGTCCCCTTTAGCAAGCAGTTGATTTGTTTTCCAACATTTTCTTGCATCACTCTCATTTCTCTTCCCACTTCTTCCTCTGCTTTTTTTACTTGATTTTCAAAATTCTTTCTGAGTTCTTTTTTGGCATAAGACCAACTCATATTTTTCTTTGGAGCTTTGGAAATAGCGGCTTTGATTTTGCTGTATTTTTCTGATTGAACGTCTTGATCATCCTTGTTACCAAAGTAAGATTTTATAGTCTTGTTTTTTTCCTGATTTTTGCTCATTTACTTGGTCAGTTACTTGAGTTTTGACCTCCTTGTCAAGGTAGGGCTATACTTCCAGTGGGGGTAGGGAGTATGCTGTCAGTCACTTAATTTGCACACAACCTTTGGGCCTAGATCTCTGGAAAGAGATTCTACTTCTGTGGTTGCTCCTGCTGTGGATTTCACTGGCTCCTCTGTTTTCTAGACTGCCCTGAGGCTGTGGGTCTGTGGTTGGACCATGATAGTTCTCACATAGATCCAATAGAATTTTTCAACTAACTTTCCAAGTTGTTTTCTGCATTTTAGGGTTGAGAAGTCTGAAAGCTGCCAGAGCTGTAAGTGATGCAGTCCCCCTGAGGCCTTCTCAGTCCTCACCTATACCAGTGAAGCCTATGCTGTAGCACACTCTGCTCCCAGCTGGATGCAATAGAGGCTCCCAGGTGGTCTTGGAATGGAGATTTGCTTCATACTGTCATTCTGTGGTTTCTGCAACTACAGTATTTGTTTAGAGTCACATTTTAGAGGTATTTAGGGGCTCGGGAGGAGAGGTCAAGCATGGCCCTGCTTTTACTCCATCATCTTGGCTCTGCATCCTGAGGGTAGCTATTTATCCAGTTATGACATGCTGCCTCTCATTATCCCAAAAAACTTGTTAGAAAAAGAAAAATATTGTTCTGACATGACTTACTCTTTTATTATTGATATTTTAAAAAGTGATTTTTAATATGTAAATTTGCTATGCAAGTTGAAATATTATTTAATACCATGATTGAAAAGTTGAGGTCCTAAATGCACTTTACAAAAAGGGCTCAAAGTGGTATTGCTAAAATAGT
>JAQQSK010000028.1:31281-60934 GCA_028658325.1 Potorous gilbertii
GACCAGATAACTTCCTATTCCCCATTACCTGTATTTCTTATTTCCTAGTAGCAAGAACAATACTCCACAGTTGTTCCTAAAACTTTAAGTTCCAACTTCTCTCCATCCCTCCCTCCCCACCCATTCCCTTTGGGAAGTCAGGCAATTCAATATAGGCCATATCTGTATAGTTTTGCAAATGACTTCCATAGTAGTCGTGTTGTGTAAGACTAACTATATTTTTCCCTCCATCCTATCCTGCCCCCCATTGTTTCTATTCTCTCTTTTGATCCTGTCCCTCCCCAAGAGTGTTGACTTCAAATTGCTCCCCGCTCCCATTGCCCTCCCCTCCATCATCCCCCCCACTCTGCTTATCTCCTTCTCTCCCACTTTCCTGTATTGTAAGACAGGTTTTCATACCAAATTGAGTGTCCATTTTATTCCTTCTTTTAGTCGAATATGATGAGAGTAAACTTCATGTTTTTTTTCTCAGCTCTCCTCTTTTTCCCTCCACTAAACAGTCTCCTGCTTGCCTCTTCTTTGAAAGATAATTTACCCCATTTCATTTCACACTCTCACTTCCCACTACATTTCTCTCTCACCGTTTACCTTGATTTCTTTTAAGATATGATCCCATCCTTTCAATTCACTCTGTGCTCTCTGTCTCTGTGTGTGCATGCATGTGTGTATGTGTGTGTGTAATCCCACCAACTGCCTAGATACTGAAAGGTTTCAAGAGTTACAAATATTGTCTCTCCATGTAGAAATGTAAACAGTTCAACTTTGGTAAGTCCCTTATGACTTCTCTTTGCTGCTTACTTTTTCATGCTTCTTCTCATTCTTGTGTTTGAAAGTCAAATTTTCTTTTCAGCTCTGGTCTTTTCATCAAGAATACTTGGAAGTCCTCTATTTCATTGAACGACAATTTTTCCTCTGAAGTATTATACTCAGTATTTCTGGGTAGGTGATTCTTGGTTTTAGTCCTAGTTCCTTTGACTTCTGGAATATCCGATTCCACACCCTTTGATCCCTTAATGTAGAAGCTGCTAAATCTTGTGTTATCCTGATTGTATTTCCACTATACGGGAATTGTTTCTTTCTATCTGCTTGCAATATTTTCTCCTTGACCTGGGAACTCTAGAATTTGGCCACAATGTTCCTGGGAGTTTCTCTTTTTGGATGTCTTTCAGGCAGTGATCAGTGGATTCCTTGAATACTTATTTTGCCCTCTGGTTCTAGAATATCAGGTCAGTTTTCCTTGATAATTTCATGAAAGATGATGTCTAGGCTCTTTTTTTGATCATGACTTTCAGGTAGTCCCATAATTTTAAAATTGTTTCTCTTTTATAAATGAGGCAATGTAGATACTCAGGTTTCATGGATTTGTCCTGGGTCACATAATAAATATCTGAAGCCAAATTTGAGCTCAGAAAGATGAATGAGCCTTCCTGACTTCAGGCCCAGCAGTCTAAGACACTGTGCCATCTAGCTGTCCTGGTGCAGTGAATACATACAATGTATGTATTCACATTGTGTATACCTACAATTGAAGGTTAACTGAGCTGACAAACATTTTCAGCATGTAGATCTTCTGGCAGTTCTTTCTCATTGTCATCATCAAGAAAATATATAGAAAAATGGCAAATTTCTTGAAAAGTCTTTATAAGAAAACAAAACAGAATCCCAGATCTTCACCAAGGAATTCCTATGGCCATGTATGTAATCATTTATGTGTCTTGTATCTGTCTTTCACATTTAATCCGAATTTGGTTTGATATATGCTACCCATTTTACTAGATATTTTTCTCTTTTCAGACTAATCTTAGGTATTTTCAATAGTTGCTATTGCTTCAGATTTATGGGTTTTGGTCTGACTCTGATTGCAAGTAGACTTTAAATCCACACTTATTCATGACTCTTTGAAAATCAATAACAATAATTTTAGTTTTAACATTCACATACTGTCCAGGACCAAAAGGAACATCATACAGAGGCATACCTGTTTCATTATGTCAGTTAACCACAAGAAATAGAAATTTTCTTTTGGTGGCACTCTAATTTCTCTGCACATTTTCATTAGTGATTTAGATTTATAGAGATGTGATACATTTTTTCTTCCTATGATCAAGGATTTCTCAATTCCCTTACACTCTTCCTGTTTACTATGTTTGAGGACATGACAATCTTGTACCTGAGACAACATGTTCTGTTTTTTTTCTTTTTTTTACCATCCTTGGCCCATATGGGTATTATGCCTAATTTCACTACCACAGCACCAATTTTTGTGGAACCTGGCTCCCAAAGAAAAATGGGTCATGGTTTATTTTTCAGAGGACAGAGTTTACTTGCTGTTTAGCCCCTATATTCTTCATCATATAATTGAAAGATTTTCCTTCAGGCAGATATTATGCCAACAGGAGGAAGTGGCACAAAGGTGCTTTTCACAATATGACTGAAATGTAACCCATCAATACTTCCCTGAAGGTCATACAGCCTAGTGGCCATATGGGTCCTATGACATGGGGAGGCAAGTGCTATTATTTCCTCTCCCTCTCCCAGCATTTACATGACCTACTCTTTTTTCAGTATTTAAAAAAACCATTTATTTACTTTTAGTTTACAACATTCAGTTCAACAAGCTTTAGAGCTCCAAATTTTCTTCCTCTCCCTCACCTCCTCCTTTTTCCCTTCCCCTAGATGGCATGCAATCTGTTATTGGCTCTACATACATTCATATTAAACATATTTTTCCATTAGTCATATTGCATAGAAAAATTAGAACCAATGGAATGTACTACAAGAAAGAAACAAAATAAAAAGGAGCAAATGATATGCTTTAATCTGCATTCAGACTCCATAATTCTTTCCCTGGATGTGGATATTATTTTCCATCATGAGTCTTTTGGAGTTGTCTTAGAACCTTGTATTGCTGAGAAGAGTACGTCTATCAAAGTTAGTCATTACACAATATTTGGTTGTGAAATTTATAAATGTTGTGTATAAATATTGTCCTGGTTCTGCTCCCTTCACTCAGCATCAATTCATACAACTTTTACCAGATTTTTCTGAAGTCTGCCTGCTCATCTTTTCTTTCCTTCTTTCCTTTTTTTAACCTTCCTAGATGCATTTATGTTTTTTAAAAATTTAATTAATTTATTTATTTCTGCCTTTCAACTATCACTTCCATAAGTCTTAAATTTTCTCCCCATCCCTCTCCATTCCCTCCCCAGATAGCATGCAATCTTATGTGGGTTCTACAATACACTATTATTAAACACATTTTCACATTAGTCATGTTGCATAGGAGAATTAAAGTGAATGGGAGAAATTGTGAGAAAAACAAAACAAAGCCTAGCATGGGAGAAAAGAGTCTGCTTCATTTTTGTACATGTGGGTCCTTTTCCCATTTTAATGATGTCTTTCGATACAATCATAGAAGTAGTTTGCTAGGTCAAACGGTATGTATATTTTTATAGCCTTTTGCGTCTAGTTCCAAATTGCTCTCCAGAATGGTTGGATCAGTTCACAACTCCACCAACAATGTATTAGTGTTCCAATTTTCCCACATCTTCTCTAGCATTCCTAATTTTCCTGTTTCATAATGTTGCACAATCTGATAGGCATCCTCTAACACCTCAGAGTTGTTTTTATGTTTATTTCTCTAATCAATAGTGATTTATAGATTTTTTTCATGATTATACATCACTTTAATTGCTTTATCTGAAAGCTACCTGTTCATATCCTTTGACCATTGACTTGTATTCTTATATTATAGAAATGAGGCCTTTATTAGAGATACTACTTGTAAAAATCCTTCCCCAATTTTCTGTTTCTCTCTTAATCTTGGCTAAATTAACTTTGTGCGAAAAATTTTCAATTTAATGTAATTGAAATTATTCATTTTGCATTTCATAATGTTTTCTCTTTTTAATCATAAATTTTTCCATTTTTTTCCATAAAACTGATGGGTAAGCTATTCCTTGCTCTTCAGTTTGCTTGTAGTGTAAGCTTTTATGTCTAAATCATGAACCCATTTTGACTTTACTTTGATATATGGTGCTAGACTTTGGTCTTTGCCCAGTTTCTGCCATCCTATTTTCCAGTTTTCCCAACGTTTTTGGTCAAATATTGAGTTCTTATCCTAGGAGCTGTGATCTTTGAGTATATCAAATAGTAGATTTCTGTAGTTATTGACTACTGTGTCTTCTGTTCCTAACCCATCCTACTGAACTACCATTTTATTTCTTAGCCAGTACCAAATAGTTTTGATGATTGCTACTTCATAATGCAATTTAAGATCTGGCAGTGCCAGATCACCTTCCTTAGCTTTTTTTTCATTAATTCACTTGATATTCTGGACTTTTGCTCTGCCAAATGAATTTTGATATTATTTTTTCTAGCTCTATAAAATGATTCTTTGGTAGTTTGATTGGCATGGCACTGAATAAATAAAGTAATTTAGGTATAATGGTTTTTATTATATAATCTTGAATTACACACAAGCAATGATGTTTTCCCAATTATTTAAATCTGACTTTATTTTGTGCAAAAAGTGTTTTGTAATTGTGTTCATATAATTCCTGGATTAGTTTTGGCACGCAGACTCTCAAATATTTTATAATGTCTATAGTAACTCTAAATGAAATTTCCCTTCCTATCTCTTGCTTCTGAGCTTTATTAGTTTTATATAGAAATATCAGTGGTTTATTTGGGTTTATTTTATATTCTGTAACTTTGTTAAAGTTGTTTATTTTTTCAAGCAATTTTTTACTTGATTCTCAAGTAATTTTTTACTTGATTCTCAAGTATTCTCTAGGTGTATCATCATATCTTCTGCAAAGAATGATGACTTAGTTTCTTCTCTGTCTATTCTAATTCATTCAATTTCATTTTCCTGTTTTATTCCTAAAACTAACATTTGTGATATCATGTTGAATAACAATGGTGATAATGGATATCCTTGCTTGACCCCCACTGCTCCTGGAAATAGGTCTAGCTTATCTTCAATACATATCATGCTTGCTTACGGCTGCAGATAAATGCTACCTTTCATTTTAAGGAAGGTTCCATTTATTCCTATGCTCTCTAGTGATTTTAAAAGGATTTTGTGTTGTATTTTCTGTATCTATTTCGATAATCATATGGTTTCTATTAAATTTGTTTTTAATATGATCAATTATGGTGATAGTTTTCCTAATATTGAGCCAGACCTGCATTCCTAGTCTGAATCCTACCTGGCCATAGTGTATATTCTCATATAATTTGCTGTAATATTTTTGCTAATATTTTATTTGCAAGTTTTTCATCTACATACATTAGGGAAATTGGTCTATAATTTTCTGTCTCCATTTTGAGTCTTCCTTGTGTAGGTACACAGTACAATATTTGTATCATAAAAAGAATTTGGTAAGACTCTTCATTAATTTACTCAAATAGCTTTGGAATTAATTGCTTTTTATACATTTGATAGAATTCACTTGTAAATCTCTCTGTCCCTGGAGACTTGTTGCTAGGGAGTTCATTGATGACTTGTTCAATTTCTTTTTCTGACGTGGGGTTACTTAAATATTTTGTGTCCTCTTCTGTAAATCTTTGCATTTTATATTTTGCAAATATTCATCCATTTAACTAAGATTGTCAAACTTATGGACACAAAATTGGGCAAAAAATCCTAGTTATTGTTTTAATTCCTTCTTCATTGATGGTGAATTCATGGTTGGAATTTTTGATAGTCTTAAATTTCTTTCTAGAAGGTCTGGAAAAATACACTGGTCCATCAATATGGCATTAATGTACCTGCTATCCCACAATCCCTCCAGCATTTTTTCATTTTCCTTTTGGGTCATTTTTGCCAATTTAGTAGGTATTAGATTATTTATCACAGTTGTTTTCATTTTTATTTCTCTAAATTTAGAACATTTTTGAAAAATATGGCCATTGATGCCTTGTATTTCTTCTTCTGAAAATGACCATTCCTCAGGGTGCCATGATGGTCAATTTTTGTTAATGTGCCATGTACAGCTATGGAAATATATGTTCTTTTCCATTCCTATTCAGTTTTCTCCAACATACTTTCTAAAATTGTATTCATCTCAACTTCTTTCCAGTCTATTTTATGTTTAAATTTATGTAGTTATTAGTAGGATGGTCATAGCTTACAAAACTCTTGATACTTCTGCTGCTGCCCCTTCCATGGCCCATAGCTAGTATGGTAATATGGTAAAACTAACACTAGCACACCCACTGTGCTCCTGAGCAGCCCTTATCCCAGTGTCAGAGACCTCTCCTTCCAAACTCCTAACTTGTCTTGAGCTAGAAAAATGTATCGCCCTAACCTTCAATTTGATATTTTATTTAAAAGTTGGTGGTGGAATATTGAGAGAGTTTAGGTTAAATCATCCCTTTCATCATGGCTCCACTCAATGTAAATTTGGTGTGATATATAAATTGGGAGAATCAAAAGAGAGAAAGAAACTATAGTCAATTTCAATAATAAATACTGAAGCAAAATTTATAAATAATATATTAGCACAGAAATTGCAGCAAAGTACCACAAAGATCATCCACTATGCCTAGGATGGATTTATACTAGTAATGCAGAGCTAGTTAACTATAAGTACAATCGATCACATAAGTAACAAAAATTATATTGTTATAGAAACAGATGCAGAAAAACTTTAAATAATATGCAATTACTGTTCTTGTTCTTTTTTAATTGAAAACATATGATTAAGTGTAGCTTTCTTTGAAATCATGAGTAATATCCAATATTAAGAGTAAGTATGTAATGGATATACCAGAAGCCTTTCCAATAATATTAGAGGTGATGGAAGGATGCCTTTTATCATAATTGTTGTTCAGTATTGTATTAGAAAAAGAAATTAAAGGCATATAGGCAAAGAGGAAAACAAACTATCACTTTCTGCAGGTGAGATGATGATTTGTATAAAAAACAATAAAGCCTAAGTAAAACAATAAACAACCTTAATGAAATTTCACAATATAAAATAAATTCATTCATATCATCATTTGTGTATGCTGTCAGAAGAAAAAACATCATAGGAAGAGATAGAAAGAGGCATTACATTTAAAATAACTAAAGAGAGTTAAATACTTGGGAGCCTACCTATCAAGACACACATAGGAACTTTCTGAACACAATTACACACAGTCACACACATAAAGACAGATATAAGTAACTGGATAAATACTAATTGTTCATGAGTAGCTGTAATGGTAATATTAAATGAGAAAATACTTCCCATTCATTAATAGGCCCATGTGACCTACTTAGATCACAAGGAAGCCTAAGTCACATGTGATGGGAAGAGTTGGCTGAAAGGGTGGAACTGGCAGGGTAGAGCACAGATGGGAGGAAGTTGGTCAGGCTAGTCAGAGCTAGAAAGGACACAGGATAGCAGGCATAGGCTCTTGAGTGTTTGTTTGTGGGAAGGTCCCAGTAGGGGTTAGGGAGACTTGGGAATGGCTTTGCCTGCTGTGGTGATAACTGCTATTGACTCCCTGGTTGCTATGATGAATTTTGCTTTCTGGTTCAGGGACATGGCTTTCTGGTGTTTTTCTTCTGCCTTCTATATGGAGAGTCTATTATACTTTGTGAAAGAGAATTATATTCACATATTCATAGTTACCAAGTGCGGTGAGTATTGCTGTGGCAATACAATAGCTGAAATCAAAATAATAAAAATGCCAATTCTACCTAAATTAACTTCCATATTTAATACTATACAATCAACCTACCAAAGAATTACTTTATAGAAGTAGAGAAAATAAAATTAATCTGAAGATCAAGACTATTAAGAAACTCAATGAAAAATAAGAAGGAAGGTGTCTTAGCAGTACCAGATTTCAAAAAAATGAATCTGTAAGCAAAACAATTTGGTCCTGCATAAGATTTATAGAAGGTGATCAGTGTAACACGCTAGTAAGAGGTGGGGAAGCTGTGGCTTGGAGGCCACATGTGGCCTTTTAAGTCTTTGGGTGCAGTCTTTTGATTGAGTTCAAGTAATATAGAAAAAGGAAATGTGCAAAATAACCTGATGTTTGATAAACTCAAAGGTTCCACCTACTGGTTCAAGAACTTACTATTGGTAGAAATTATTTTTTGTAACCAATTATTGATATGGAGTTGGTGAATCTAGATTTTTTTTCCTCCCTTTCTATTTCCCCATTTAAAGAATGAGCCAAAGCAGCTGTTGATGAAATTGGATTAACATTCTCTTCGGAAGAAGTGACACAAGGACACTCTCAAGAACTTTGAATTTGACTGTGCAGCATGGGAGACACTGGCACAGGACCGCTCAGCATGGTGTGTCCACGTCAGAAAGGATGCTGTGCTCTTTGAGCAAAGCAGAATTGAAACAGCACAAATTAAACACAGGATGCACAAATTTGGAATATCTACCCCAAATATTCACACGGACTATCTGTGCCCAACCTGTGGCAGAGCATCCCAAGTTCATATTGATCTTATCAGCCACAGTCAGACACACTGAAATTTCACTTTATCATGGTGATGTCATTTTGTTTCTCTTTGAAGATGAAAGACAATGACCTAGGATGGGATCCCATCCAACTGGGAAAGCTTATTTCTGATTAAAGGGTAAAGGGAATCTAATCTAGGTAAATTCTATCTCACTATTCAATTTCATATGTGATATGGGTGGAGATGAGTTTCTTTGACCATGAGGAATGATGTGTTCAAGTTGTCAGGCCCTGCCCCCTCTCCCTGCCCCAGTTCCTCATTAGACAAGAGCATACCTCATTATGATATTAAATATTCGGCTTTTCCCGCTACATCCCTACAGCTACTATTGTCTCTCCTTCTGAGAACCTACTACTTTTTTTCTACTACTACATCGACTGCTGTATATGCCTAGTTACTTATATGTTATCTCTCATATAACAATATGAGTTTCTTGAGGGCAAGGGCTATTTTTGCCTTTCTGTATATCTCTAGCTTAGCACAATGAACAACACATGGTAAAGAAATACTGAATGCTTATTGATTGACTAACTAAAATATTAAAATCAGTCCCCCGATGGGCAGAATTGTGCAAGGGAGAGGAGTGCTCATATATACAGGAATGTTACAAGAATCTGTTCATGTTTACAGCAATTCTTTGCATATCTGTGACATCAAAAATCAAAACTTGGGGTTAAAAAATAACCCCAAAATCCTAGGGTGAGATCCACAGTTGTGACAGATAAAATGGAAAAAGAACCATGAGAAAGAAGAAAGTGAGCACAAAAAAGTTTAGATTTGCATTCTGAGTCCCTCAGTTCTTTATCTGAATATAGATAGGACTTCCTGAGCCCTTTGTACTTGTCTTGGATCATTGCATTTGCTCAGAAGAGCTGAGTATTCATAACTGGTCATCACACATTGGTGCTGATACTATGCACAATGTTTTCTTGGTTCTGCTCATTTCACTTTATATCAGTTTGTTACGGTCTTTCTAGATTTTTATGACATCTGCCTTTTAATAATTTCTTTTTGCACAGTGATATTCTATTACATTCTTATTTACAGGTTGTTCTAACATTGATGGACATCTCAGTTTCCAATATTTTGCCACTATGGAAAGGGATGATACACATTTTTTTTCACATTTTCTCTTTTTTATAATCTCTTTTGGATATAGACCTAGTAGTGGCATTGCTGGACCAAAGGGTATGCATAATTTGATTGCCCTTTTGGCATCGTTCCAAATTGCTTTCCAGAGTGGTTGAATTAGCACACAACTCCACCACCAGTGCATTAGTGTCTCAATTTTCCCACATCCTTTCCAATATTTATCATTTTCTTTCAGGCAATCTGGTTGGTGAGAGGTTGGAACTCAAAATCTTGTAGAAATGAATGTTAAAATTGTACTTGCCAAGTAACTGGGGGAAAAATAAAATACTAGTACAAAACATGATCAGTGGGTCAAAGAAGAAATTGTAGTATCAATCCATAATTTCATTAAATATAATGTTAACAATAAGACAACCTACCAAAATTAATGAGATGCAACTAAAGCTATACTAAGGGTACATTGTATGTCTATCTCTTAAGTGTTAATATCAATAAAAGAAAGACTGCTCCAATTAATTCAGTGTACAACTGCAAAATAAATTAAAAAAGAACAAATTAAAACTGCCCAAATTCTGAAAGTCAAAAGAAAGATGAATAAAATTGAAAATAAAAAAAATAAATTGAAATAATAAATTAAACTAAGGGCTGGTTTTATGAGCAATCAGCAAAATAGATAACACATTGGATAATTTGACTTTAAAAAGAAAGAAGAAAACAAAATTATCAGCATAAAAAATGAAAAGGGTGAATGCATCACCAGTGAAGATGAAATGAAAGGAATTATTGGGAGCTATTAGGAGCCCAATTATATGCCAGCAAAATTGATAATTTGAATGAAATAGATAAATATTTACAAAAACATAAATATTCCAGATTTATAGAAGAGGAAATGGAATACATAAATCTATCTTAGAAAAAGAAAATAAACAGCTCCCTAAGAAAAAAAATCCCTAGGACTAGGGGGATTTACAAAGGAATTCTACCAAACATTTAAAGAACAGTTAATTTCAATACTAATTAAACTTTTTGAAAATAAAAGTAAAGAATGAGTCCTACCAAAAATCTTTCTATGACAGAAATACAATTTTGATATCTAAGCCAGTGAAAGCAATAACAGAGGGAAAAAAATATAAACCAGTTTCCATAATGAATGATGCAAAAATCTTAATAAAGTCGTAACCAAGAGACATAGCACAAACCTTTTATGCTGTGATCACATAGAGTTTATATCAGGAATGCAGGGCCAGTTCAATATTAAAAAAAACCCTACCATTATACTTGACTACACCAGTAACAAAAACCACAAAAATCACCAAAAACTCATATGATTGTATCAACAGATGAAGGGAAACTTTTGATAAATATAACACCCCTTCCTATTTAAAAACATTAGAAATCATAAGGATAAATGAATCTTTCTTTTTTCACTTAGTAGTGTTTTATTTTTTCCAATTGCCTGTAATGATACTTTTCAACATTCATTTTTATAAGATTTTTAGCTCCAAATTTTTCTCTTTCCCTGCCTTTCTCCTTGCCCAAGACAGCAAGCAATCTGTTATAAGTTGTGTATGTACAATAATGTTAAACATATTCTCACATTAGTCTTGTGAAAGAACAATCAGAAGAAAAGGGAAAAAGTACAGGAAAGAAAAAAAGTTAAAATAATATGCTTCAATCCGCATTCAGACTCAAGTTTTTTCCCTCTGTACATGGACAGCATTTTCCATCATGATTCTTTTGAAAATGTTTTAGATCACTATATTACTGAAAAGAGCCAAGTCTATTAGAGCTAATCATTGTATAATGTTTTTGCCACTGTGTATCATGTTCTCCTGGTTCTGCTCACTTCACTCAGCATCAGTTCACGAAAGTCTTTCCAGGTTTTTCTGAAATCTACCTGCTCATTATTTATAGCACAATGATATTTTGCTACATTCATGTACCACAGATTGTTCATTTATTTCCCATTTGATGGACATACTCTTATTTTCCAATTTTTTTGCCACCAGGAAAAGAGGTGCTACGTCTATTTTTGTACAAATGCATCCTTTTCCTTTTTAATGATCTCTTTGCAATATGGAACTAGTAGTGTTATTATGAAGCTTTTCTTAAAATGACAAGTAAAATCTATCTAAAAATAAGAACAAGTATTATATAGAAATTGATAAACTAGGAAGTACAAAAATAAGTTGGGGGACTTCTCACGTAATTGAGTCACCTCCATCATGCTGGGCTTGGTCACCATAAAAAAGAACACAAGAGTTGGATATTCTCCAGTTAGCTTCCTGTTATTAATCAAGTGAACTTAAAATCTGCAGGTCATAGTTTTGGAGCCTAATATACAGAATTTTTAAATAACTACATCTATGAAGTCAAATCAAACTGATTAATGTTGACTTAAATAAAGTAGAGGACCAAATGAATTATTTCTCACACTGATTTATTCTGGATGCAGAATAGAGAGAATTATTTTTCACTTTCTTCATTTTCTTTGCTTTTTTTTCCAATAGGGCTAATACTGAAATGTTTCCATAAACTCACATGTTAATTGGTATCATATTCTTGGCCTTCTCTCTGGATGAGGGAGGGGCTAGAACTCAAAAAGTTTTGGGATTTGGATTTGTAATTTAAAATTTGGTATTCAAAATTTTAAAAATGCTTTAAAAAATTAATTTATTTACTTGTAGTTTTCAATATTCATTTCCAAAAGATTTTGAGTTTCAAATTTTGTCCCCATTTCTTTCCTCCCCCAAGTCCCAGATGGCGAGCTTTCTGATGTCCATTCCCCCAATCTTCCCTCCCTTCTATCATGTTCCCCCTCCATTCTCTTATTCACTTCCCTTTTATTTTCCTGTAGGGCAAGATAGATTCCTATACCCCATTGCTTGTATATCTTATTTTCCAGTTGCATGTAAAAACAATTTTTAACATTTATTTTTAAAACTTTGAGTTCCAAATTCTCTCCCTTCCTCCCTCTCCACCCTCCCTGATTTAGAAGGCAAGCAATTCAATATGCATTATACATGTGTAGCCATGCAGAACACTTCCATAATAGTCATGTTGTGAACTACTATATTTCCCTACATCCTCTTGTTTTGTTTTTTCTTATCCTTGGGAGGTCAATTATAGCTTATTTGATTTATTTTTGAAAGGTAGAAATATTCTAGCATTTTTTTTCTATTTTGCAAATCTGAAGAACTTATAATTTTGTAAATATTCATCTATTTAATTTAGAATGTTAGTTTTAATGGCATACAATAGGGTAAAAAAGATTCCAATTATTACTTCCTTTTCTTCCTCATTGGTTGTGGATTCACTTTTTCCATTTTTAATACCTTCAATTTATCTATCTTTTTTCATTTTAAAATCAAGTCATGTAATGGTACATCTATTTTACTTTTAAAATCTTTTTAATTTTATTAATTAAAATAGTTTCAAATTTTTGCTTTCATCTCTCTTTTGATTTAAATTATTTTTAATTTGTTATTAAACTGGGAGTTTTACTCTATTGGTTTTCCAGGATTTTTTTTTAAATCATGCCTCATTCATTGATCAACTTTTTAGTTTTTATTGTTGCAAGTTTTTGAAGATCTAATTTCCCCCTAGGTAATGGGTTTGACTTTCTCTCACAAATTTTGGTATATTATCTCATTGTTGTTAGTATCTTTAATAATATTATTGTTTTATGATTTGTTCTTTGACCTGCACATTCTTTAGGGTTAAGTTATAAAGTTTCTAATTAATTTTTAATCTGCACCTCAAAAGTATCTTATTGATTTTAATTTGCCTTTTATTATGATCAGAAAAAGATACATACAATATTTCTACTTTCTTCATTTGTATCCATGTTTTTAATGACCAAGACATTAATATGTCAATTTTCCTGAAGTTGCTATGGCTAAAAAATGGGTATACTCTCTTCTCTATTCACTGTTCTCCTGAGGTCTATAACACATAACTTAAAAAATTCTATTCATCTCCTTAAACTTCTTTCTTTATTTTATAGTTAGTTTTATCTATATCTGAGAAGGATTAATTACGGTCCCATATTGGTGTCTTTTCCTATTTCCTTCTAGAATTCATTTAATTTAAAAATAAAGTTGAAAATAACATTCTTGGCTCTGCATCCAGAATCCATAAAATCTCTCTCTCTCTGGATATGAATAGGCATTTTCCTCACAAGAACTCTGGAATTTCCATATAGAGAAAGAGCTATTATACAATGATCAACTAGCAATGACTTAGGTATTGCCTGCAAGATGTTGCTGTTACTGTGTAAAATGTTCTCCTGGCTCTGCTCACTTCACTTTACATCAGCTCATATAAATCTTTCTAGGTTTTAATAAAATCTATGTGCTCATCATTTCTTATAGGACAATGTTATTCAATTAAATCTATAAACCACAACTGGTTCAACCATTGTCTAATTGATGGATTTCCCCTCAATTTCCAATTCTTTGCTACCAGAACGAGAGCTGCTGTAAATATTTTTGTAGAAGTAAGTCCTTCCTCTCCCCTGCACTCTCTTCCCTTTTAAGTTTCTTTTGGATACAGATCTAGTAGTGGTATTGCTGTATCAGGGGGCATGCAATTGTCCTTAAGGAATACTTCTGTACTACTCTCCAAAATGTGTCCATCATTCCCAACTGCAACAACAATGCATTAGTGTCCCAATTTTCCCACCTCCCCTCCAACATTTATCATTCTCTTTTCCTATCATATTATCCAAACTGATAGCTATGAGGTTGTACCTCAGAGTTGTTTTAAAGACTAATCAATAGTGATTGACAACATTTTTATATAACTATATATTGCTTTGATTTCTTTATTTGATCTCCTTGTTCATATCTTTGGAACATTATCAATTGGAAAATGATTTATATTCCTACACTTTTGACTTAGTTCTCTATTTGGGAAATGAGGTCGTTATCAGATAGATGTATTTGTTGTAAAAATATTTTCCAGTTTTCTGCTTTCCTTTTAACCTTGAATGCATTAATTTTATTTGTGGAATATCTTTTTAATTTAATGTAATCAAAATTATCCATTCCATTCCACTGATCTACCACTCTATTCCTTAACCAGTACCAGATAGTTTTGTTGGTTGCTATTTCTTAATACAGTAAGAAAAGTGACTTAACAATCACCACCACCACCACCCACCACCACATACTTATCTATTTAATTTTATTTTTCCCATAAAAGCAGATTCTGGTTTTATTTATTAGTTCAATGATTTTACTTTAAATTTTGTTAATCTTTCCTTTGATTTTCAGGATTTCCAACCTAATATTTTCTTGGGGAGTTTAAATCTTTTTCTAGTTGCTTTAGTTATACTCCCAATTCATAGATCTGCTCTTTTTCTATTTTATTGATGTAAGAATTTAGAGAAATACAATTTTCCATACATACTGCATTGGCTTCACCCCAATTAGTTATGTTGTCTCATTGTTGATATTCTCTTTGATGAAATTAATGACAGTTTCTAAGATTTGTTTATTTACCCATTCATTCTTAAGGATTAAATTATTCATTTTCCAACTGATTTTTAAGCTATGCTTCCATGACTTTATTAATTATGATCTGAAAAGAATGAATTTATATTTTTAATTTTCTGCATTTGGATAAGAGATTTTTAACATCAGTTTTCTGTAGATATATTGACCTTCATAGAAAAAAAGGAATATTCTTTTCTTTTCCCATTCAATTTTCTCCAGAAGTTTATGCTATCTAACTATTCCAAAGTTCTATTCATCTACTTAATTTCATTCTTTATTTTTGGGGGTTTAGATTTACCTAATTCTGAGAAGGGAAAGATTCTGAAAATTTTCTGCAAAGAAATCATAAATGAATCCACCAAAACTATTGAGATCATCAGGTAAAGTGACAAAGAGGGAAAAGAGAAGAAGGTCCAAAATGGAGCCTTGGAGGACACTGATATTTTACAGGCTCAACGTGAATAAATGTCCAGCAAAAAATACTAACAAATGATGGTCAGACAAATAGGAGAACCAGAAGAGAACAGTGTCATTAAAACCTACAGAGAGTAGAATATCAAGGGGGAAGAGGTGATTAAAAGTTTTAAGGGTCTCGTGAGGTCAAGGTTATAATTGCTCCGTGTGTAGTTTAGATGGTATGGAGGAATATTATTAAGTACAATGAAATGAGAATGGAGTAATTAGGTCTGGTGGGTAAGAGATCTTTATAACTTTGGAGAGAGAAATATCAGTGGAATAATGAGATCAATAACCAGATTGCTGGTTGGTCTGGTTGTTGTTATTCATTCTTAAAGAGGACAAAAATGACATCCATATATTAGAGTTCAGTTAACAGTGTGTTCAAGTGGCAGATCAGACCAAAATGAGTTCAGTATTTTCCACCACAGTCAGGCATAAATAATTTATTTGCATATTTGGGGTGGATTCTCTAAATTTTCATATCTTACGTTTCTTTTGAGCTACTGATATTCTACTTTGCTCATAGGGCGCAATACCTTTTTCATATGGGCATACCATGCTGGACGTTCCTTTGCCAGTATCTCACACGATCAATTCCACATGATCAATTCCAAAATTCTTCGATGACCTTCAGAGTGTTCATGTATTGCCTCTTCTGACCAACATGTGAGTATCTTCTTTGTACAATTGCTCTGTAAAATAGTCTTTTAGGCAAGGGTGAATCTCAGTCAAACAACATAGTCCATTGGAGTTGCACTCCTTGCGTTACAACTTGAAGGCTTGGCAGATTAGCTTGTGACATGACTTCAGGATCCCATTACTTTCTCCTGCCAGATGATCTTCAGAATCTTCCTAAGACAATTCCAGTGGAAGTCATTCAGCTTCCTGCCATGGCACTGGTAGACTGTCCTTGTTTCACAGGCATACATCAATGAAGTCAGAAGAAGGTATACAGAGCTCTTTTGATGACCTCATTATTGTAAGAGCCAGATCACAGAGAGTTAAGAGGAGAATGAGAAGAAAGTAAGTGGAGGAAACATTTATAGACAACCTTCTGAAAGAGTTTAGCCAAGAAAGGGAAGGGAGATAAAGCACAATAGATACTGGGGATGGATCAAGTAAAGGTTTTTTCTTTTCTTTTCTTTTTAAAAATGGGGGAGACATTAAACGTCTTTGTAGGTAGTAAAGAAACATCCAGTAGACAGAGTGTGGATGACAGAGAGAATAATCAACTGGAGAAGATGGGAAAGAAGAGAATCACATGCATGTAGAAAAATTTGCTATGGCAAGGAGAACCATATCTTCTTATCAGACAGGGTTGAAGGAGATGTGAGATGAGGAGGAGGGTAGAAAAGCGAATGGCATGATTTTCAGCAAAATATGAAGCAAACTATTTGGCTGAGAGAATATGCATATGAGATCTATATGAAGTTTGGAAAAATTGCTATAATGGGTGGGATAATGATTTTTTTAGGGAGACGTAGAAAGATTTCCATGTAGCAATGAGCATGTAATTGATCTCATATAACATGTATCTGTAGTGGACTCAGTGGTCACAGTTTAATCATTTTCTCCAGCCATGTTCAGTAGTTACATGAATATGTGTTAAAACAATGGTTGTTTAGGGTGGGTATAATCCAAAGATGAGACTTGTAAGGGTAAGATTACTGGTAGGATAAGGGACGAAGTGATGTTAGAGGATAGTATGGAATTGAACTGGTTCAGCAAGGACTCAAGATGAGACAAGGAGGAGAGTAAAACCAGCACGTGGGTGATGGACTGGGAAAGAATCAATGCTTAGAGGGATTGGCATGTCATGGTGAGAATTTAGAATAAGGTTAAGGGTAATAAGCAAAGGGACAGGTGGAGTGAAAGCAAAGTATGAATAGATAAAGCAATTTCAGAGTTTCATGAACATGGAACACTTTTGTTGGCTGCAAGATCAAGGGTATGGATGTTTCTATATCTATAGATATTTGTGTATAAATATATATGTAGAGTTTTATGTATGCATGTTATGTATGCAATGTATGTATGTATGCAAGGTCAAGGGTATGTATCTATACACACACACACACTCTTACATGTATGTATGCATAGTTGAGGTGGCATCGAGGAATAAATCATGGTTAATTAGTAAGAGCAAGGAAATGATAGCATTTGAGGGTGCATAAATATGCATGTTTAAGTCCCTTAGTATAAAAGTAGGTCTTATGGAGGAGAAAAAGACTGTAAGCCAAGCACTGAACACATTGAAGAAGAAAGGACAGTATCTTGGATGCAGATAGATAATACTTATGAAAAACTTAGTATCAGAAAGAAAAACTGAGAAACTCTCAAAGCTAACACATGCTCATAGACACACACACAAACACACTGAATGGATAGAAATCTCAGCTGTTGATGAATTAGATTGATTTACAAGTTAATTCTATGAAGATTTCGGAGAACAGTTCTTATGCTACATAAACCATTTTAAAAAATGGAAAAATAAAGTAATTACAAACTTTTTCTTGATATGTTATTCTGATATACAAATCTGGGAAATAGCAAAGGAAAACTATTGATTTTTTAAAGTAATGTTTACTTTTGTTACAACATTGGCTAGACTATTTGCATAGAGTATAGCAATATGTTAAAAATTATTCACTATTATATTTTGGTCTTGTACCAGGAATATAAATAAAAATCAGAAAACTAAAAATATAACAGTCATATATTAAATAGAGTTTTATTTTAAAATCTAGCAAACTCACTCAAACCAAAGCTATTTGCAACCCGTCTGAAACTTAGAAGATAAATGCTAGAATATAGCCTAAAGTGATCCCTAGGTAAAAGTAATTGACCTAAAGTTACAGAACTAGTTAGTGGCTATTAAAAACTGTGTGACTAAGAGGATTTTGTGAAAGCCTTAGTTAGTCTAGTCAATTATAAAAGCAACAGACCATTTTATTTATCTTTAAAGAAAAACCTTAAAAAAGGGAGAAGGAACAGATATTTATCATGTGTCAGGCATTGTGCCAAACACTTTACAAATATTTTCTTATTTCATCCATAAAACAAAGTGTACAAACACAAAGTTAAGAGAAGCACAAAAAGATAAATAAGAGCAATCAATCCAAAGAATCGAAAAGAGGTAAAATTGTCTCTATTGCTGTATGAAGAGATGATTTGTATAGCCTCACAGAACTCTATCATCATCAGGGGTCATAGAGGAAGTTTAATTAGACAGAAGGAGTGTATTATGTTTTAGTAATCTCAAAAGAAGGATGGAAAGGGTGGGGAAGAGTAACACACTACTAGACCAGGTGGACAGGAGAGGAACAATAGGGAAAATTATCTCACTGAAAGGGAGTGCACAAGTAGAAGTCTCCACAACATGGGAAAAGTGGAAGATTGTGGTTGGCACATGAGTCAAAGTCTCATCTGAAGTAATCAAAGGAGGAAAGAAATATATACACATATTTGGATTCAGGAATATTTCTATTTCATTTAGGAAATAAGAGGAAAAGGGATTAAAGGGAAAGGACAAAATATCACTAATGAACATTGACTAACATTTTTGAACATAGTGCTAGCAAAAGACAGTAGCAAAACCAAAACAAAAACCCTAATTATGATCAAGCTGAATTTATTGAAGGTTCACAAGAATGATTCAATATTCAGAATTCCAGTATTGATATAGATATAGCACACTTATTATTGATTTTATCAGTCGATGCAGAAGTTACATCTGAGGCACAAAGTTCCGAGCAAGATGTATTTATTACTACAGTATCAATTTATCAATAAATAAGTTTTCAGCTTCCTAAGCAATACCTTGAAATAAGGGAGATGGCTCTCTTTTGTAGGTTTAGGGAGTACAGAACAAAGAATAGGGCTTTGTAGGTGGGGAAAAAATTATGGTTGGAAAAAGAACTTTTCATCATGAATGGCAAAACCAATATGATTGCTTACAGAGCTGAAGCACCGGGGATAATATAAATCTTCAGTTATTTCATAGAAAAGAATTTACATATACAACAATAAAAATTTACATGAATAATCTAACAGCATAGTAGAAGTATAACAAGGCATAAAAATAATATGTTTAAAAAGTAACAGAATCACATAGTTTTTTAGTGGAGTTGTTAGGGACCTTAGCAATCATTTGGTCCAAAACCTACTCAAAAGGGAATTCTCATTTAACACACTGTGGGAGATGGTCAGGAATGAAAAGTTTGAATTACTTACAGTGAAGAAATACTGGAAGCCATCTAAATGGAGTTTCCTAGATTTTCATTTTTTGGGGAAAATATGAAGAAAAATTAGATTAATTATGGTACAATTGTATGGATTCTTAACTGATCAAATAAAAATTATCTAAAGATAATCATTAATAATTTATCTTCATCTCTTTAATAACTTTCCAATGTAAAGTCATAGAGATCTATGTGGTAAAATATCTTTTAGTTCAATGATTTGTATAAAGGAAATAGATGATAGACTTATTAAATATGCTGATAGAAATCTGGCAAGAAAGTGTACCACAGTGAATGATAGTCAAAATTCAAATACATCCTGATGATAGAAATCTGGGCCAAATAAAAAGAGAACTGAAATTCAGTAAGGATAAATGTAAATTTTTAACTGTGTTCAAAAATAAATTTTGAGTGCAAAATAGGTAGTCCTTAACTAGCCAGTGATTTGTAAAAGAATATAGTGTTTTGTATATTTTACAAGAGTTGAACAAGTGATATAACAGTCCCAAAAGTTAATGCCATTTAGGCCTCATAAGGGATAAATAGTGCCTCTCAACAAGGAAATAATACTTCTCTTTTATTTTGCTTTGATATGTTTTGAGTGCCACTTTTAAATAGACCGGAGAGCATGCAGAGAAGATAACCAGAATGGTAAATTACTTTAAATTTATGTCATTTCAAGATGGTTGAAGAACTGGGACTATTTAGTCTTGAGAATAGAAGGAAGATGGGGCTGGAAGAAAAACATTATAACTGCCTTCAAGCATTTGAATGGCTGTGATATTGAAAAGGGATTGGAATTATTCAGTTTGGACCTAAGTCGAAGTTTCAAAGAAGTAAACTTAAACTTGATATAAATAACAATTTTCTTAAAAATTAGAACTATGCACAGATGGAATTAGATGCCTGAAGAAGTAGTGATTATCCCCTTATTTAACATTTTCAACCAAATTAGAAATGGAACTATTTTGTGGTTTTCAGGGAATATATTTTGTCAAGTGTTTCATTAATTTGGTATTTGTGGAAAAGTTGGATTTTTCAAAAGAAATGTGAAACAATAAAAACATTTTTAAAAAAGTAGCTTAATTACCTGTATTGCTTCAAAAGCATTATTTTCTAGGTTCTCAGAAATTTCTGAGTAGGTACAGAAAACAAAATTTTTGAGTGGGAAGGAATTTCTAGTTCAGGGTTCCATTTTTGAGATAAAGAGTTAAAGTTTTCAAGATGATAACTACCTTTCTCCAGACCACACAGGCAGGTAGACTCAGAGCTGTGACTTCTTCCCCACCCTACCCCATCCAAACCTCTTGTTCCCAAAACCATATTATTTTAATTCAATCTGGTTTCCAGAATTTTTCCATAATTAATTTGAAAAAGTAGGTGATGTAATATTATGACCACACTCTTTGGATTCATATCACACTCACATTTCTTCTTCCCTCCCTGTCAAACAGGGTCAGCTTCTTGATACATTACCCTTATGGTAACATTTATTTAGACATTTAGATGGAACTGGGATAGGAGAGTTCTATCTAATGACTTCAATAATACATGTTGCTTCTGGGACTTTATACTAATCTTTCAAATTTTTCTCTAATGAGATAGAAAATAAATATTCAGCTCTTATTGACTCGTGTGGTATCACTCTTAATTTCTCTTTAAAAATTACTTTGACTTTGTGTAATTCTAGTTTTCACATTGATGAGGAACACAAGACACTCCCTAAATATATTCCAACTTTTCACAGAACACTTGGTCATTTTCTTGAGAGTTTGTTACAAGTTTTCTCTGCATTTGGAGTAGAGAAGAATATCACTGCTTTGGTCTTTGGGAATGGCTGTGAACATCTAAAGTTTTCGTTACAGAGAATCAGCCTCTGGCTATTTTTTTCCATTGAAGGAATTGGAGGTAAGTAGCATAAAGCTTAGTTGTCTCATACATCTGAATGTAGAAATGATCAAATTCCATGAACTATTTTAAAGAAAAATGTCTAGGCTAGGATTTGTATAGGAAAAGGGGAAGGTAGGTGCCCATTCAAGGTGGTGGAAATGATATGAAAAAATCACCCATCATTGACAATATTTTTCCAAGTACTAAGGAAATTTAACAATCGACACAGAATTTTAGAATATTAGCACTAAAAGGGTACTAAAAGTTGATGTAAATTAAGCTTCATTTTTACAGTGAAGAAAGTGATTGATGAGGTGAAAATCAGATGAGCAGTATACACTCATGGGTAAAAATATCACAGATGAACATATTTTTAATAGATTCATTCAAAGAAACATGAATTTCTGTGAATATATGAACATTTTTGTGGATACAAGTTCATCTACCTTGAAGATATTTTGTAATTTATATATTTATTAACCTGTATAAAAGCAAAGTTTTATACGTATAGGATTATATTCTGAAGTACCACACTAGAAATGTCTGTGAAATAAATGCTTTCTTTGAAACTAAGGGATTTTAGAGTTCAAGACAACAACGACGTTGTGAGACTGAGTGATTGAAAGTATGGTAATTTCCTTGGCACTAATAAGGACATTTTGAAAAGGGAAGCATAATGGGTTACATATTAGCCATGTTGAATTTGAGAAGGTCATGAGACAAAAATAAAAGGAAAATGGGTGTTTCCGTAATGTTTTCTATGAAACTACAGAGTTTATCTTGAGCACTATTTTGTATAAGAATAATCTTGCAGAAACTCAGTGTTTCAAAATGACTGAAGATAATTATCTATCCAAATAGGTCTATCTTTACTTTTAAGTTACACTATCTGTATCACAGATTGATGAGAATCTCTCCCGTTAGCAAAAATGTATCTCTTCTTCTGTAAGAGCAATCTATACCATATCTCTTTTCTTCACTAATGGATGATCCATCACTTTTGTATAAAGGACAGAATAAAAAATTCTTTGATGTTTTGGATTTTCATCATCCTTAGGTGAGATACCGTGAAGCAAACAATGTGGTTGGAGAACCAAACTTTTGGAACTGATTTCATCCTGTTGGGACTTTTTAGTCAAAGCAAATATTCTACTGTCTTCTATTCAATGATATTTGTTATTTTTATAGTAGCTCTGAGTGGGAATGCCACTTTAGTTCTTTTGATTCAAAGTGATCCCCACCTCCACACTCCCATGTACTTTTTCATCAGTCAGCTTTCCCTCATGGACATGATGTACATCTCTGTTACTGTGCCCAAGATGCTGCTGGATCAGGCAATTGGGATTCATAATATCTCAATTGCAAGCTGTGGACTCCAGATGTTCCTTTATGTAACTCTGATAGGAGCAGAGTTCTTTCTTTTGGCAGCCAT
Source organism: Potorous gilbertii (assembly GCA_028658325.1). Taxonomy (NCBI): domain Eukaryota; kingdom Metazoa; phylum Chordata; class Mammalia; order Diprotodontia; family Potoroidae; genus Potorous; species Potorous gilbertii. The sequence continues at coordinate 54,376 of JAQQSK010000028.1, forward strand.
GTCCTATGACAGGTATGTGGCCATTTGTCACCCTCTTCGCTACCCCATTCTCATGAATCACAGAGTTTGCATACTCTTTGCAATTGTCTGTTGGTTCTTGGGCTCTCTTGATGGCTTCACTCTCACCCCTATCACCATGAACTTTCCATTTTGTAAATCCCGAGAGATCCAACACTTCTACTGTGAGGTCCTTGCCTTGTTGAAACTCTCCTGCTCAGACACATCACTCTATGAGTTTGTCATGTACCTGTGCTGTGTCCTTATGCTCCTCATCCCTGTCATAATTATTTTAAGCTCTTATTCCCTTATTCTCATCACAGTCTATAGGATGAATTCAGCTACAGGTCATAGGAAAGCACTTGTCACATGTTCCTCTCATATAACTGTAGTTATTCTGTTTTATGGAGCTGCTGTCTATAACTACATGCTCCCTGCTTCTTATCATACTGCTGAGAAGGATATGATGGTGTCTGTCTTCTACACTATCCTAACACCTGTTTTAAACCCTCTCATCTATAGTGTCAGGAATAAAGATGTCACAGCAGCCTTGAGGAAAATGCTATGGTAAAATCTGATTTCAGCTAGTTTTCAGAAGTAGAACACTGAAAAACACTCTACATTCTTTTATTTATTATTCTTTCACTTTTATCATGTAGCTCTCTGGTAAACAGGCATCTTCCTCTATACTTTCTCTGTCCTTCCAAATTAACGTCCTCTCCTTGAGAGCTTTTGAAACATTTTGAGTTAATATTTTCCTGGTTTAGAATAAAAATCCTTGACATTTAAGTCAGAATAAAAGGATTTGACATCTCTACTTAGAACTTGCTAACTAGGTTACCATGAACAAATAACTGAAAGTTACTGAGACTTAGTTTGCTTTTTGGTTCAATGTTATATTGAAGAAATAATTGTTAAATATCTAGAAGGTGAATGGGACCAACATGAATTTATCAAAAATTCCTTTTGTTCAACTCATCTCAGTGTGTATAGACTTCAGGACTCTCTCTGAAATCTGAAGGTATAGTATTACCTGTGGATAAGATGCTGGTTAACACCTATGCCACTTGTTGCCTGCTGCTGCTTGTCAGGGCTTCCAAAGTCCTCACTCTGGGTTGGCTTTTGTTTCTCAGATTTTTTCTTAGTAAATTAACTATTTGTATTAAATGTAGTATACTTTAATGCTTTATACTTGCGTGTTGAATGAATCACTTTCTTTGTTCACTAATATTGATTATTAGCTTGTAAATTGTAAACTCATAGTTTGTTGAACTGGTAAATAATTTAAATAACTTGCTAGAACTCTTACCATAGAGGCTTTGTGCCCTCTACCAATATAAGAAAATAGTAAGTTATTTCATAATCATTCTCAAGATAAGTCTAGCATTTGAAATAGGCAGTTTGTATAGGATGAGATACAGTAATAATTTGAAGACATGTAGTTTAAGTTTTGTGTGGGTCTAGCATCACCCACCCTGTAAGTGCACTGTTGAATATATGTCAATGCTGAGTTTCTTAAAAGATCAGCTGTCAATTTATTCATGAAGTCAGTTATAGTGTGTCCAAAATCTTCAGCTCTAAAGTAAAGGAGAGTATTTGCTGTCAGAAACATAGTCTTCTTAAGCAGGGAAATTCCCTTCAGAATGCACCACATTGAAGATGTGTTGCTACAAAGAGAATTGTCCTAGATGATGGCTGCCTTCCTTGTGCAGTTGTGTATTGTATGAGAAATCAGTACACATTAAGGACTGAGAGAGGCGTCACAGGCAGATCTCTTCTCAGTTCTCCTAATATGTGGTGAGCTATGTCATATCCTTCAGTAAATGTCACTTGGATAAATATTATGTTTTTGACTCTGCTTTTATTTTTCTGAAAATATCTCTTTGAACTCTTAACAATTGGTTATGGTTATGTGAATGAAAAACCATCTGAGCTTGGCAATAGGAATCTCTTCCCTGACTTTTGATTTGCCTTTAAATTACACAGATTATTTTAATAAGTTTTGCTATTGCTCATTTTTCAGCCATGCTAATAGATCTCAGGTCAAGGTTATCAGACAGCTATCATCCCCAAATGGAAGAAAACCTATTAATTCTCTATCTAAACCACCAATTAGGAATTTTTGCTAAACTGGGCCTGTCATACAAAAAAGAATGCTGAACTTACTTTAATTTTATTCTTTCAGATATTGCAGATATTAGAACTTCTTTTATTTGAGCGGTCTTATCAAAATGGATACCCTGGCTCCCCGAAGGTCCTGGTAGGGTTTAAATTAGTAACAAACAAAGGACTGAGGACTGCTGATTGTCTTAAACCAAGCATAGGAAAGTTCCATTTGACATGTGCAGGCTCTCTTAATGCCCAGATTAGGTAGAATTAAGCTGTTAAAAAAAGAATATTCTGTGGCAAGGCCCTTATGGATACTTTGAATGCCTAGGTTGAATTCTCCCAGACACTGGTAGAAAACAATCTAATGTTTATTTAAATAAAACAACCCTGAGAACAAGCAACAATGATAATTAGCAAATGCACAATATTAGATTAGAGAAGTAAAAAGTAAATTACATTTGATAGTGCTGTGATTTATTTGGTTTTTCATAGGTTGTGTAAAACACAACTTAAGCTTACAAAAATCAAGATCTTCACTTTTGAACTGTGACAGGAAGTAGACAAATGAATAGTAAGGGTGGGAGGTGCAGGGAAGGCTGCTGAGAGAAACCTCAAGTTCAAACAATACTCCATCTTCCCATATACTGACTTCTGGAGAAAACTAGTAATATTTACCTTGGATCCAAAAAAGCTTAACTAGCTACTGTATTAAGGTGTATCATATCTGATAGAGTGCTAGGCTTGGATTCAGGAAGGCCTAAATTCCAATGTGACCTCAGACACTTGCTAGCTATATGACCCTAGGAAAGTCGCTTCATTCTATTTGACTTAATTTCCTTATTGGTAAAATGGTCTGGAGAAGGAAATGGCAAACCACTTCACTGTCTTAGCCAAGGAAACTCCAAATGGGGTTATGAAGGATCAGTCACCACTGAAATGAGTCAACATCAATAGCAAAAACTATGCAATGATACAAGACAACTCTGAATAACTTAAAATGAAAAATACTATGCAGAACCAGTGAAAGAACTGATGGTGTCTGAATATAGGTTGAAATGCCCCTTTTTATTGTCTTTAGTTTTCTTGAGTAATTTTTTCAGTCTGTTTTCTTTCAGAATATGACTTATGGATATATTTTGCGTGACTACACATGTATTGCCTAAATTGAATTTCTTACCTTCTTGATGGTGGAGCTCAGGCATGTGGAATGTCTGGAGGGAGGAAGGGAAAGAATTTGGACCTCAAGGGTTTTTAAAAATTTGTCCTTAAATCAATTAAATTTTAGTTTTCAGTATTCACTTCTGCAGGGTTTTGAGTTTCAAATTTATCCACATTGCCTGCTACCACCCAAAGATGGCATGTATTCTTATTATTCCTTCCCCCAATTTGCCCACTCTTCTATCACTCCCACTCTTTTCTTTTATTCTCTTCTTTTTCCATTTTCCTGTAAAGTATGATAGATTTCTATACCCCATTGCCTGTATATTTTATTTCTAATTGCATGTAAAAACAGTTTTGAATGTTCATTTTTAAAACTTTGAGTTTCAAACTCTTTCCCTTTGTGCCTCCTCACATACCTTCATTGAGAAGGAAAGCAATTTTATGTAAGTTACACATGTGTAGCAATGCAGAACACTTCCATCATAGTCATATTGTGAAAGACTAACTCTACCTTCATCCTATCTACCCCCTTTATTTTATTGTCTCATTTAACCCTTTCCCTCCTCAAAAGCCTTTGCTTCTGATTACCCTCTCCCCCAATGTTCCCTCCCTTCTATAACCTCTCCCTCCATTCTCCCTTCCCCCTTATTTTCCTGTAGGGTAAGATAGATTTCCATAACCAATTGAGCATGTTGTTATTCCCTCATTAAGTCAATTGCAATAAGGGTAAGGTTCACTCATTCCCCCAAACTCTCCCTTCTTCCCTTCCAATATAAAAGCTTTTCCTTGACTCTTTTATGTGAGATAATTTACCCCAATCTGCCTTTTCAATTTCCTTCTAACAATATGTTGCTCTTTTGACCCTTAATTTAATTTTTTAGATATCATTCCTTCATATTCAACTCACCAGGTGCATTTCGTATGTTTATATATATTATATTTATGTATGCATGTACATATATATATATATATATATATATATATATATGTACACACACACACACACACACACACACATATATTCTTATCAACTATCCTAATACTGAGAAAGGTCTCATGAGTTACAGATATCATCTTTCTACATAGGAAGGTGAACAGTTCAATTTTAATAAGTCCCCTATGATTTCTCCTTGTTTACCTTTTCATGCTTCTCTTCAGTCATGAGTTTGAAAATCAAATTTTCTACTCATTTCTGTTTTTTCATCAAGAGTGCTTCAAAGTCCTCTATTTTATTGAATACTAATTTTTCCACCTGAAGGATTATACACAGTTTTGCTCTGTAGGTGATTATTGGTTAGAATCTAGCTCTTTTGACCTTTGGAATATCATATTCCAAGCACTGTGATCCTTTAATGCAGAAGCAGCTAGATTTTATTTTACCCTGATGATGTTTCCACAGCACTTGATTTTTTTCTTTCTGGCTCCTTGCAATATGTTCTCTTTGACCTGGGATCTCTGGAATTTGCTATAATATTCTGAGGATTCTGGGGAATGGGGGGGGAGGATGGGAGAGAAATTGGAACTCAAAGTTTAAAAAATGAATGTCAAAAATTGTTTTTACATGCAACTAAGAAATAAGATATACAGGCAATGGAGTATAGAAATCTATCTTGTCCTCCAAGAAAATAGAGGGGATGGGGATAAGAGAAGGGAGGGATGTGATAGAAAGGAGGGCAGATTGGGAGGAAGGGGTAATCAGAATGTATGCTGTCTTGGGGTGGGCAGGGGGAGAGATGGGGGGAAATTTGGAAATCAAAATCTTGTGGAAATGAATGTTGAAAACTAACAATCAATCCACAAATTAGAAAAAAAGAAAATTGCACTGAAATTCTTGTCCTCAAACTGAAGATATTTGTAATCTCATTTCAGTAATTAATAGAATAGTAGGTAGGTCCCCCATTGCACTAATACTCAATTATTCTAAAATCATTTAGAGCAATTAAGGACCTTATTCCATACAGATATATATCTAGTACCAAGTGGATTACTAGGCCAAACACTCATTTACTATGTTATTTGAGGTATAAAAAGAAATTTGATCAAAGACTGGATAGCTCATATGTTAAACATACACTTTAATATAGTCAACATTGTGTTTGTTTGTTTCACGAATTTCTTTTCTCTTTGTCTGATTATTTCTGTATCAACCAGAAAGAATGCTCTATTCTCGGGATTTAATCTTTCACATGGCTATACAGAGTACTAATTCACCCAACTGGAGTATATAATAACTACCCTTTCAGATTGACTATTTGCCTTGATTACAGAAACTTGCCATAAAAAGGAAAAGCAAGGACATGACTAGAAAAAACATCACAGTTTTTCAAACATATAGTATCAATTCCACCTCATAGCCAGACTCAGGAATAGTCAGGTAGACTCAGGAATAGTCAGGTGGGAAACATTCCTTTTCAAAAGAACACAATGGGGAAACTGAGCCAAGAGACTCTTATCCTAGGCAGAGGATAGGATTGTCCCCTCAGTTTTTCTCAAGGAAGATCTCCACCTGTAGCAGTCATGTTTTCTCTGAGTAGCTTGTGGCATTTCTCTCAGATGGTGGATTACTCACTATTGAATTTCAATGGAATTTTTATGATCCATCTGACAACTCAAAACATATTTCTTTACAATCCTAAGAGCTTTTACCTCAGATGGCAAGTTTCCCTAATCAAAAATTTACCAGGACTCATGTCTCAAATTTCAAATATATCCTTGTGCAAAAGCCAATTATTAGCGATCATTTCTATACATTCTCAACTTCTCACCAAACCAACTTCCTTCTTTAGGAACTCTTTGACTCAGACAAGCTCCTTGGAATTGCTGGGGCTGTACTTTTTGACTTTCCCTGAGGACTGCTCCTTTCCACATATACACATACAGTAATCAATCACCAGTTTATTTAGCATTAAAACATAACCAGCAATCTTACAATTTTCATAAGTGATAACCGAATTATTTTAGTTATAAAAACAAACAATAATGGTGACATCAATTGCATTTCCAGACTATATTGACAGAAGGATGGGCTGTCTTACCAAGTACAGACTTCTTTGGCTGACAGTTGGCTGGCTTCTTTATCTTGACCCATCCCTTTTCACCCTCTTGACTCAAAGGAAGGGAGTGGAGAAAGGGAGTGAACTGGGTTGTAAAGAGGTGTTTCAATACTCCTTAATGAATAATGACAAAACCTCTAGAATCTGCTAAGATTCTTTCTTTCACTGCTATGTCCACCCCTTAAAATTTTTGAGTGAGGCATTATATCTTTCACACCAGCATTCAGAAGATTAATGCC
>JAQQSK010000028.1:61434-92477 GCA_028658325.1 Potorous gilbertii
AAAAGAGAAGATGGGGACAAGAGAAGGAAGGGATGATAGAAGAGAGGACAGATTGGTGACAGGGAAAATTAGAATGCTGGGTGTATTGGGGTAGGGGTAGGGGACAAATAGGGAGAAAATTTGGAACCTAAAATTTTGTGAAAACGAATGTAAAAAGTTAAATAAATAAATTTATATTAAAAAAAAGAAAAATCACTTTGGCAGCTGAATGGAACATGGACTATAGTATGGCAATACTTTGGGTAAACACTTGTGGCAGAGAGCCCAACCAACAGGCTATGGCAAATAGTATTTTGTACAAGGGTGGTGGGAATGTTAGACCAGAGAAAGGGGGCATATTTGAAAGATGATACAAAGGTGAAATCTTCAGGTCTTGAAGAGATGTTAGATGTTAGGGAGAATGTAAATATTGCTGCCCTCAGAAGAAATATAGAAATCTGGAAGTGGGGAGGAATTTTAGAGAAAGATAATAAGCTTGGTTTTGGATATGAATTGAAAACGTTTACTAGATGTCTGGTTTGGCACATCTGAAGGAGAAGTGGAGATGCAAGACTGGAGGTTAGAAGAGAGTTTAGGACTAGATCAGGAGATTCAAGAATCATCAAATACAGAAGATAATTAAATACGTGGGAGCTAATGAGATCACCAAGTGAAGAAACAGAGATGAAAAGAGAACCCTGGACAAAACTCTGGGGGACACTGGTTAGACAGTGTGATCTGAATGAGGATTCAGCAAAGGAGATAGAAAAGGAGAAATCAAGTATGTTGAATGAGAACCAGGAGAGAACGATGTCCCCCAAATCTAGAAAGAACAGAGTATCAAGGAAAATAAGATGATTGACAGTGTCAAAATCTACAGAGAGATCAAGGATAATGAGGATTGAGGAAGGTCATTGGATTTGGCAACTAGAAAATCACTGGTAACTTTGGAGAGAGAAGTTTTGGTGAAATGATGAAATCAAAAGCTGTGTCACAGGGAATTAAGAAGAGAATTAAGGGAGAGGAAGTGGAAGACACCTATTAGAATGTATTCTCAGGGAATTTAACCTTAAAAGGCAGACAAGATAGAAGGTGATAGGTAGTGGGGATCAACAGAACAGTTGAGAATTTTTTGAGCCTGGGTGAGATACAGGCTTGTTAGTAGGTAGTAGGGAAGGGGCCAGTAGACGAGGAGACATAGAAAGTAAGTAAAAGATGACAGTAATATTTTAGTGATAAAATCCTTAGGCAATCCAGATGTGATTAAATGCAATGTTTTCCAAATCATTAAATGTTTTAGTGAGAAAACCTTCGACATTGTCTGAATAGATGATAGAGATAATAGCTGAGTTAGGTCTTCACAATCTCATTTATTACTTCCTAGGTCACTCCTTTACCTGAATTTTCTAGGAAGAAGTACGTTTTCTTAATGTTTTTTAGAGCTGCTGACACTTCTTTATTCCTTAGGCTTTATATTACAGTATTGAGCATAGGGGTAAGAAAGGTGTAAAAAACTGAAACTGTTTTTGTCATTTACTGGTGTGTGACAGGAGCAGGGAAAGACACTAGAATAGAAAGCAGCTACATAGAAAATACTGACTACTATTATGTTGGATGAACAGATGGCTAAGGCTTTGTGTCTACCTTCAGAAGAATTCGTCTGAGTGACAGTAACCCAGATCTGGATATAAGAAAAAGAGATAAGGGGATGGGAACAATTAACATCAGGACACAACAAGCATACATAAGGGTCTCATATAGATATATGTCTGCACATGACAGCTTTAGCCCAGCAAGAATCACACAGCAAAAGTAATCTTTTGTGTGCCACAATAAGTAAAACTCATAGTGACAGGAGTCAACATAAAGCTGTTAAGGGAACCACCAATTAAGGCTCCTACTACCTTAAACAAGCAGACCCTATGGTTCATTAAGAGACAATACTGGAGGGGGTTACAAACAGCTACATAGTGATCATAGGCCATGAGACCCAAGAAGAAGGATTCACTCCAAAACAAAATCAGGTAAAGGAAGATCTAAACTGCCCAGCCTGAAAAGGAAATATTCTTATCCCTGGAGAGAAGGTCTGACAACATCTTAGGAACTATGATGCAGATGTAGACAGTGTCCATGATAAAGCTAAGCAAAAAGTACATGGGAGTATGAAGCCTGTGGTCCACATAGAAAAGAAGAATCATGATGACATTGGCCATTACAGCCACCACAAAGATAGATAAGATGATAGTGAAGATCAAGCCAGGGGACACAGGATTGGTGAAGAGTCCCAAAAAGATAAAGTCAGTGGAATTCTGATACAGTATTTCCATTTCTTTGCCAAATTACCTAGAGTTCTAGGAGGCAAATTTGGTTATTTAGTTACTCATTCCTAGAGTTCATCTCATGAGGACATTACTGGGTATCTAAAGAGGATAGGATAAAATGAATTAGAATTCATTGTTTCCTATGGGGATGTGGATGTGGATTGCCCAAAAATTTGCAATGCAATATTACTCACAGGAAGTCCATGGATACACACACACACACACACATATACCCACACCCTCACCCATACCCACACCCACCCACACACACACGCACACACACACACAGAACACATTTGAGTTTCTTTTGGATAATTTGGGATGAATTCAACTCCAAAGTCATCTCCTGACAGAATCAAAATACAACTTGGTTTGTTGAAAAATAGGCTTTTTAAATTCAGGTAGCAACCTTTGTATTTGTTATTATGAATAACACATTCACACATACACATATACATATATACATGTATGCATATATGTACATACACACATTCCCAATTATGCATATAGCATGCTTTAATAGCTTAAGCACAAATTGTGGTTTGGCCCAGACTTTAGATTTTGAAAAGTAAATTTTTAAATGAATTGAAAACATATTTTTCTAAAGTACTGCAAGTCTTGATTAAGAGGACTTTCACGTAAACAAGCAAATTGAAAGAAAATGGGTGGTTGAAAATCTGCCTAACCTATCAAGTTGTTTATCATGGAAATCAATTCTAATATAGGAAGATAAATCAGATGTGCCCAGTAATTTAAAGGATATAGAATTCAGGAAAGGAACCATTAATAAAAAGCAAGGATATGTATACATAAATGTACAGAATATGGGCAATATACAAAATAAATTAGGTATGCAATAGCATGGAGGCAAATTAGGCCTTATGGACATCTTTAATAGGTTTCATAATCAAAATATAGCTCTGTAAATACTTAACTTTTTAAAGGAAATATGAAATTTTAGGTGAAGTACTAGAAGAAAAAAAATAACAATGTTTGTTAAGATATACTTAGGTGAGGAAATACAGGAATTATGAAGGTCATATATGCTATAGAAAATTTGGATAAAGATTAAAGAAGTGAGAGATTTTTAAAAATTATTGCAAAAATGTATTAGACCACATGAAGCAAAATAAGACATAAACCAATAGTTTAAAGACAAATAATGAATGTGCAAAGTAGCAAAGAGATCTAGGTTTATCCTGGTAAGTAAACTATATTTGGAAAGCATAGATTTCAAATTATTCAGAGGAAAGATGAATGACATCTCATGGCCTAAAATTCTACAACAGAAGTCAGACAAGAGGGACATGAATCTTTGAAGAAGGCAAGATTGAATACACAAAAAGAATTCCAATGAGTGGTTAAAATAGAATTTCTTAGGAGACTGATGATAGCATTCAGAAAATTCATAAACCAACTTAAATTTTAAAAAGAGATATATAGTATATTAAACCAAATTCCAGAAACAGAGAATGTACATAAAAATAGGGCAGCAAATTTGAAGAACAATGTGCCAGGAATACTTCCATTCAAAACAACCTGAGAGTAGTGAGGAAAGTTGAGGCCTTCAAAAAAGTTTTTGAAAGTTGAATTGAGAAAAAGGAGCATCAAAGAAGAAGGATGCTCTACATTCATGGTCAAATGATAATGGATGAGAAAATGAAGATAGAAAATCTAATTCTTGAGACAGAACCAAGGTGGCAGAGTAATAGCACGGACTTACTAGAATGCTCCCCTCAAGCCCAGCCAAACACCTTTAAAAAATGTCTCTAAACAAATTGTGGAGCTTCAGAACTCACAGAATGACCAAGTGAAGCTAATCTCCAGTCCAGGACAGCCTGAAAGACCACTAGAAAGTGTCTATTGAGCCACACTGGGAACTCAGCACAGTTCAGTGAGGGCCGCACTGCCACAGAAGGGACTGAATCAATCACACCTGTGGAGGTTTCCAGACTTCACAGTCCCAAAATGCTGAGGACAAATTAGAAGATTAATGAAAAAAATCTGTGGGACTGGGTGTGAGAAAGTACAGTGTCCAGTCCTGGCCCCAGGAAGGCAGATGTTGAAGGAGGAGAAGGAAGGGCCAGGAGGGGCAGCTACAGCCACTATTTATGGAAGTCTAGGTCCATAGATTCTGGGAGTGGGGGGATCGAGTGGCTGACAGTACAACCCCCACCGCCACTGAAAGCAGAGAACTACCTTGACAAAAAGTTCAAAAGTTAAGTAAATGACTGAGGAAATAAGCAAAAACTAGAAAAAGAATCAGACCATAGAATCTTACTTTGGTGACAAAGAAGAAGAAAACATGCAAACAGAAGACAACAAAGTCAAAACTCCTCCATCCAAAGCCTCCAAGAAAAATATGCATTGGTCCCAGGCCACAGAAGAGCTGAAAAAGAATTCTGAAAATCAAGTAAGAGAAGTGGAGCAAAAATTGGGAAAACAAATGAGTGGTGTAAGAAAATCATGAAAAACAAGACAAGTGCTTGCGAAAGGAGATCCCCCAAAAGACTGATGAAAATAATTCTCTAAAAATACACTAACTCAAAGGACAGATCCAAAACACCAGTGAAAAGAATAATTTCCTAAAAGCAGAATTTGTCAGATGGAAAAGGAGGTCCAAAAGCTCACTGAAGAGAATAATTCTTCAAAGATTCGAATGGAGTAGATGGAAGCTAATGACTTTATGAAAAATCAAGAAATTATAAAACACAGACAAAGGAATGAAAAAATAGAAACTGTGAAATGTCTCATTGGAAAAACAACTGAATTGGAAAACAGATCCAGAAGAGAAAATTTAAAAATTATGGGACTACTTGAAAGCTGTGATCAAAAAGAGAGCTTAGATACCATCTTTCAAGAAATAATCAAGGAAAACTGTCCTGATATTCTAGAAGCAGAAGGTAAAATAAATATTGAAAGGATCTACCAGTCACCTCCTGAAAGAGATCCCCAAAGGAAAACTCCTAGGAATATTGTAACCAAATTCCAGACCTCCCAAGTCAAGGAGAAAATATTGCAAGCAATCAGAAAGAAACAATTTGGGTATTGTGGAAATACAATTAGAATAACACAAAATCTAGCAGTTTCTACATTAAGGAACCACAGAGCTTGGAATATGATATTCCAGAGGTCAAAAGAACTAGAATTAAAACAAAGAGTCACCTACCCAGCAAAACTGAGTATAATACTTCATGAGAGTACTTGATCATTCAATAAAATAGAGGACCTTCAAGCACTCTTGATGAAAAGAACAGAGCTGAACTGAAAATCTGACTTTCAAACATGAAAATCAAGAGAGGTATGGATAGTTAAAGAAGAAAGAGAAATCATAAGGGACTTACTGAAGTTAAACTGTTTACATCCCTACATGGAAATATAGTATTTGTAAATCTTGATACTTTTCTCAGCATTTGGGTAGTTGGAGGGACTATATACATATGGACAGAGGGCACATGGTTAGTTGAATGGGAAAGGATGATATCTAAAAAAATAAAATTAAGGGGTCAGAGAGAAATATATTGGGAGGAGAAAGGCAGAAATAGCATGGGGCAAGTTATATCTCACATGAAAGAAACAATAAATATCTTTTTCAATGGAGGTGAACGAGGGGAAGTGAGAGGGAAAAAGTGAACCTTATCTCATCACATTTGACTTAAGGGGAGAAAAATGTGCACATTCAAGTTACTATAAAAATCTACCTTACACTATAGGAAAGTAGGGGAGAAGGGGATAAGTGTGGTGTGTGGGGGGCATGAATAGAAGTAAACACTTTTGAAGAAGGATAGGGTCAAAAGAGAGAATAGAATAAATGGGAGACAGGATAAGATGTAGGGAAATATAGTTAGTCTTTCACAGCATGACTTCAATGATAGTCTTTTGCATAACTACACATGCAGAATGTATGTTTAATTGCTTGCTTTCTCAGTGGGGATGCATGGGGAGGAAGGAAGAGAAGTTTCAACTCACAGTATCAAAAACGAATGCTAAAAATTGTTTTTACAAGTAGGAAAGTGGGAAATAAGACATACAGGTAATAGCATATAGAAATCTATCTTGTTCTAAAAGAGAATTGAGGAGATATTGATAAGGAAAAGGAGGAATTTGATACAAGGAGGGCAGATTGGAGGAAGGGGTAATCAGAATGCACACTATCTTGGGGTGGAGGAGGAGAGAGATGGGGAGAAAATTTGGAACTCAAAATCTTGTGGAAATGAATGTTGAAAACTAAAAATACATGGATAAATTTTTTTAAATTTTAAAATAATTTTTTAAAAGATTATTTTTTGAATCAGAAGAAAAGAAAATCTAATTCCTATTTTGCTTCCTTCTTCTGCCAAAGAGAATGAATGATCTTTTGACTTAAAAAAGACAGAGTAAATGTGGTTAATCAACAAGATCAGCAGCAAAGATAGGAAGAAGGCAACTAAATGCCTGTACATCACCTGGTCCAAAATGGATTTTAGTTTGTGGAAACTGAAATAACTCTAGGATGTTATGACTGAGTCACTAAATGTGATATGGAAAAACTAGGAAAACAGGAGGAGTACTACAAGATCAATAAAGAACATATGTTCTCATTTTCAAAATGAGAAAGAGCATTTCAGCTGTGAACTCTAATAGACCAGTGAGTTTGACTTTGAGATTTCCAGCAGGGATATAGGAAAGAAAGAAGTAAAAGGAAAGGGAGTAGAATAAGAGGGAGTATGGATTAAGTGAGACACTAATTAGAATCAAGAGACTCCTAAAGCAGGAAGAGGGAGGAAAAAAGAAGAATAATGAGTAGAAGAAGAGAGAATGGAAAGAAATAAACAATTAGCAATCATAACGGTTAATGTGAATGAGATGGAAGATAAAATGAAAGAAAGGAGAAAGTATTAGAAATCAGAATTTGACAATGTGTCATTTATAAACAATGTTTTTGAAACAAAAGGACATACAGAAAGTTAAAGTAAAGGGGAAGAGCAGAATCTATTATGCTGCAGCGGGAACAAATCAAACACACATACAAAGGAAAAACAAAGCATGGTTAGCAAAAATTACCTCAAACCAAAGCAAAAATAAACCTAATTAAAAGATATAAGTAGGGAAATTATATTTTGCTAAAAGTTAACATAGGCAATGAGTTAATATCCATGCTAAAGATATGTGAACAAAATAATCTAGCATCTAATTCTTGAAGGAAATTAAAATGAGTAACAGGAAGAGATAGGAAATTTATTATAGAGGGGGAACTAAATTCAACGCATCCTTCAAACATAGAAAAATCAAAACAAAAATAAATAAGAAGCTAAAGACCTGAATGGAATTTTTTAAAAGTTAGATGTTATAGACCTCTGGAAAATATTGAAAAGGAATAGAAACACAGTAATTTCTCAGCTATGCATGGCATCTTCACAAAAATTGGCCATGTATTAGAGTTTAAAAAAAAACCCAAATATTACAAATACACAGAGCAGAAAGAGCAAATGTATCTTTTTACCAAGCATAATGCAATAAAAATTACAATCAATAAAATGCCTGTGAAGCAAGATTAAAAATTAATTGAAAATTAGTTAACATTCCTAAAGTCTAGGTGGGTCAAAGAACAAATCATAGCAATAGTCAATAATTTCTATAAAGGTAATGGAAACAATGTGGTAACATACTAAAATTTGCTGGTGCAGCCAAAGTAATTCTTGGGGAAATCTTAAAATGCTAAACTCATTCATCACTAAAAGAGAGAAAGACCAAATATATGGATTGGGCATGTAACTCAAAAAAACTACAAGGCTGTCAAGTTGAAAATCCAGAATTGAACACCAAAATACAAATCAAGGTAACTAGGGAATTTAGTTTCCACGACAAAATACGCATTTTTCTAAGATATATGTTAACTGACCCAAATTTAGAGAAATCTGATCCATTGCACAAAAGATAAAGGGTCAAAGGATATATTATATGACACATCTCAGAGGAAGAAAAATGTCAAATAGTGTCAGTATCAATTGGCACAGATATGGTACAAAGTGCATATATAGCAATGTAGTTTTGATTGAAACTCTGGGAGGCTAATGCCTATATACTAATTAAAACCAAAAATTAGTTCAAGGTAAGCGAATCTCAAGAGAAAATTGATATAGCATATTACCTAGGTGACATAGCATAAAAAGTGAACATAAATTAGAAATGGTAATATCTCTTTCATCATTCTAGCATGACATAAATTCTTCTATATCCTTTAAATGTAAGAAATAATGGTTTTCTCAACATAGAGCTGTTACATAAATTGATATTTGGTTTATTATTGTTTTTGCATAATAAGATATTAATTTTATGTGCATATGTACATATAATAGATGTTCTCTGAACGTGTCCAGTTTGCCTATCATGAAGACTCTTTATAGCAACTACCATGGTGACATTGGAGCCAGGATTAAAGAAGGGACATGGCAGTGAGACAGCCCAGCAAAGAAGCTCTGAGTAGCCAGGGAGCTTGCAATGTGGAAGGGGTGAGTTTGAGGCTTGAAACTGGGACTCTGTATGAATTGAGCTAAATTATAAACTTAATCCCCTTCACCTCCTCAAGGACTAAAGTCCTATGAGGTGAGGATTATGCTTACCATGTGTTAGGGAGTAAGATATTTTACCTTTTCAAGCAAATACTGTGCATGATTAAAAGGAATTGTCCTATAGGGTACTTCCTTCATCCTGTCTTATGCTGGGGGAATACCATCAGTGGAGGCTGGATCCAACCACAGAGTGTCTAGATATCCCAGTTCCCTGAAAGGTATTGATGAGAAACCGAGGCCAGAAAGATAATATTCTTGACATTCCAGGCTGGTGGGAACTTGGTATTGTTACACACAGATTTCAAATTAGTGTTAAGTTTTGCTGCTTCCAGGTATAGAGTGTTTAAGAAGGAAGTCTCTGGAATAGACCATCCAGTGTTTGCAATACCTTCATATTTGTATATTCTTAAACATTATTTGAATAAAGAAAAAAACAATTCTTTTAATCAAGTCTCTTTGTAATTGGTAACTTTCTTAAGGTTCAGATTTCTTCTCACCCTCTTTTTAGGATAACTGAAGTATATCTTACTCCATTCCTTTATGGCCACTCTCCATGAACCTTTTTATGTTTGTTATAAAACAATCATAGGATTCTTTTCTCTAATCTATTCTACTGTATTTACATTATGGATGAGTTAATATAATTATAGTGATTACTTGTTTTTCCTTCTTGCTGATTTGCTTGTAGTTTTTCTTTTTACTCCCTGTCCCCTCTTTACAATTAAGGAGGGGGTGATGTTGATGACACACTTGTGCTTAGACTTCATCCCTTGGATCACATATATCTGCCCAGCCCAAAGACCCTATCTCCAGCAATACCTCATGAGTGGCCCCAGTGAGACAAATTATCTCTCTCTGTTACAGTAGTAACAAGCTGATCCTGTAGAATTTCCCTCATATGAACAAGACTATCTTGTACCACCAAAATTATCTCATACTGATTCCTAAGAAACCAACAGTACTATACATTCCAGATGTCAAGATATACAACTCCTATGTTATCAACTCCCATGATTATTTTATCTAATGGGACATTGACTCTTTGAAATAATTAACATATGCTACACCCATTCACTGAGTTTCTTCTATACAAACTTGAGCATCACTGTTGTTAGGATGTGAGTTCCCAAAAGCTCTGCTCATTTGATAGCATTACAATAACCTTTTTGCCACTTGACTGGAAGATTGCTTGATTTCACAAATTCTTTCTAGACAACTCTACCCTGAACCATTCCAGTGGGGTGAGTAAAATGAAACTGAGGAAATCTAATACATGTTGTCACCACAACAATATAATCATTTAACGGCAATTCATATAGCTATTGATAAGTGAGCTTGACTGGACTCCTTAGTTAGGTCGGTGATCCAGAAGGTATAAAGAAACTCATGTTTATTAAGAGGCCAAAAAGGAGGGTCTTGGGGGAGTTGAGAATCTTTACAACTTGTGGCCACTGAGGAAAATGGATTTACCTATCTGTGTGGCAGAAAAGGACTCTAACAGAAGGTTAACAGAATGTTAAGTTCTTTAGATGCTCCAACAGCCCTCTAGTAATTTTGGGTAGAAAATCAAGACTTACTTAGATCTCACTTTATTTATGTTAAAAGGGTTTTACAATTGTGTTCACATAGTGCCTGGGTTTGTTTTGGCAGATAGACTCCAAGATATTTTAGAGTGTTTACCGTAGCTTTAAATGGGATTTCTCTTTCTAGTTTCTTGCTGTTGAGATTTGTTAATAATATATAGAAATGTAGATGATTTATGTGGGCTTATTTTGTAGCCTGCAACTTTGCCAAAGTTGTTTTTATTTCAACTTTGTTTTACTTGTTTCTCTAGGATTCTCTAAGTAAATCATCATATCATCTACAAAGAGTGATAACTTAGTTTCTTCTTTGCCTATTCTAGTTCCTTCAGTTTCTTTTTCTTCTCTTATTGCTAAACCTAACATTTCTAGTACCATATTGAATAACAGTAATGATAATAGGCATCCTTATTTTACCTCTGATCTTTTTGGAAATGCATCTAGTTTATCACAATTACTTACAATGCTTGCTGATGGTGAAGGAAGGAAGGAAAGAAGGAAGGAAGGAAGAAAGAAAAGAAATAAAATGAGAAAGGAAACAAAGAGAGGAGGAAGAAAAAATGGAGAAGGAAAGAAGGCAGAAGGAAAGAATCTAACCAGTAAACTCCAAGTTAACAAGGAAGCTTCCAGACATCAAAATTTATCTTCCTTTGGAGAGAAAAAGGAAGTGGAGAAAGAGGAAGAGGGAGAGAACAACCAGAGTTACCCAACTGACTAGATCCCATTCAGGCAGCTCTGCTTACTCACAGGTTGTGTTTGTCCTTCTTTTTGAAGGAGGACCATAACATTTGGGAAACGATGACATGACTTGCAGTTAACTTTGATTTTGACTAAGAGAAGACTGTGCAAGGTCAGCAGTCTCATTCTCCTTCAGAGCCATTTGGATCCACTCTCTAGATATTTTTTTTAAAATAAATATTTTTTAAATTAATTTATTTGTTTTCAGTTTTCAACAATCACATTCTTAAGTCTTAATTTTTTTCCCCTTCCCTCCACCCTCCTTACTTGAGATGGCATGTAATCTGATATGGGTTCTACACATACATTCTTATTAAACAGTTTTACACATTAGTTATGTTGCATAGAACTATTAAAATGAATGGGAGGAATCATGAGAAAAACCTAAACAAAATCAAACCTAACACAACAGAAAACAGGCTGCTTCATTCTGTGTTCAGATTCCATAGTTCTGTCTCTGAATGTGGATCTCATTTTACCTCAAGAGTCATTTGGGAATGTTTTAGGTCCTTGCTGTGAAGGGCTAAGTCGATCAGAAATAGTCATCACACACTGTGGTTGATACTGTGTACAATGTTCTCCTGGTTCTATTCATTTCACTCAACATCAGTTCATATAAGTCCTTCCAGGCCACTCTGAAGTCCTCCTGTTCATCATTTCTTATAGCACAGTAGTATTCAATTACATTCATATACCACCCCTTGTTCAACCATTCCCCAATTGATGGGCATCCCCTTGATTTCTAGTTCTTGACCACCACAAAGAGAACTGCTATAAAAATTTTTGTGCATGTGGGACCTTTTCCCATTTTTATGATCTTTTTGGGTTACAGTGCTAGAAGCAACAGTGATGGTCAACGGATATGCACATTTTAACAACTCTTTGGTCATACTTTCAAATGGCTCTCCAGAATGGTTGGATCAACTCACGGTTCCACCAACAATGAATCAGTGCTCCAACTCTACCACATCTTATCCAATATTTATCATGTTCCTGTTTGGTCATATTAGCCAATCTGATAGGTATGATTTGGTACCTCAGAATTGCTTTGATTTGCATGTTTTCATATGACTATAGATATCTTTAATTTCATTCTCTGAGAACTACCTGTTCATATCCTTTGACCATTTATCGATTGGGGAATGACTTGTATTCTTATAAATTTTCAAGTCCAGTAGCTTGATATATATTAGGATAACAGGAGATGATGCAAGATGCCCGAGGAGTCTGGTAATTTTAAGGTGCTAGAGACAGGCTTGACACTAATATCAAGGAAAATTTATTGCAGTGGAGTCCTGAGGAATTGAACAGTTTGCCCAAATGAACCCCAACCCTTTATTCAGGAGATGGGAGCACTGAATACAGACATAAGACATATATTATAAGATGATATGTATATATATATATATATATATATATATATATATATATATATACACACATATACTGTTAGTTCAAGATTGATCCTCCCGTTAGGTCACCATCTTCTCTTCTTCTCTTTGTGCCCATGACATAACCCCACTTAGTGTCATTCCTCTTCTCAAACATTATTTAACATTGGGCTCATGATCAGAAAATGGAGGGATAATTTTATGCAGGGTGTGTCTGCTTATATGCATGAAGTTGATTAAGGAAGCACAATGAAGAAAAGTCTTCTCCAGATAACTCTTGATCATTTTTCTTGGCTAGTTCCAGCTGGCTGTAGATTTGTTTCCTTTATCAAAAAATTTGTAATTTCCTGAACACCATTGTCTGTCTCCTAATTGGTTGAGTCTACTCTGCTGGCCTTTTTATTATCTGATTCATTTTAAATGACTTCATCAAATAATTATAACTTTCTTGGAAACAACTTTTTGCTGTCTCTCACAACCCCTCCTTTTTCTTTCAAGATGGGCTGTGTTTCCACACTTTTTGTTCAATATGCTCCGCAAACCTTTTTAACATCAACTCACAATCCTCATCAGATAGAGAATTTCCTGTTGTTCTTTCCTCTAAGATCTTGACACTTCCTTCTCTAGATAAATGAATTCATCCCAATTTTTGGAATGAGTGTTGTACTATTCTGGTAATTAACTATATCAAACAGAGGAGGCAGACAGGTAATAATATAACCCCACTGACTGCAATAAGCAGGAACCATAACAACTGTCTTCACCAGGGACCTCCAAACCATGAAAACCAGGATGCGTTAAAGGGGCTGCTCCATGTTTGAACTGGAACATGAGCCAATTTCCTCATTCCTTTAGTGATTTACTGCCTGTTTGTTATCATCAATCTTTAAACTTCAGTTTGACAAATTTAATTTTCCACATGCACCTCCTTTTTCAGCCAGAAGATAGTTTAGAACCAATCAATGTTGTAGTTTACCTGTTCTCATTTGAGTAATTTGGTTAGTGAACAGATCTAGTGCCTTTGGAAATATCTTCTACTAATGCCTACAATCTTATAAGTTTATTAGGTATATAAATCAGTATCCTATATCCCCAACTATCATCCTGTGTCCATGTAGGAGGTCCATAAGTTTGGATGATCCTATTGAGGGACCAGTCATTTCCCCATCCATTAGTATTTCCAGTATCAGTAATGGTAGTATGTATTGATCTTCTGTTTCTACTAGTGTCTAATTTATCATACAATTTGATTCCTAAGATCCTCTTCAGCCCCTGGCATAAAGAAAAACTGGTCTCAAAAATCCAATATAGCAAACACCAGTCTAATTTATTGGAATGTATAGATAAGCCATTTTCCTACAGATTTAATGGCAACCTTTCAAGACTGGTTGTTTCCTTGGGAATATAGTGGACTTATTAGAAATAAAAAGGTAGTAATTAATATCTTTCTCCCCCACTGGTCCCCCTAGATATGTTGCGTGATTACTGAATTATACTCGCACTTCCAAAGCTGCTGTTCTCTTTCCCATTCACACCCTTTGATTATAAGTTCAGAGTTTCTATTAGTTTCACTCCAGAACTTATTGAAATATCCTGACCATGTCAAGTTGTGCCATTTCCAAATGAGTTTCTGAGAAGTCAATATTCTCTTCTCACTATGTTTCTTATACCAGGCTATGTTTCTATCTCCTTTACAAGCTTCCTTAGGATCACCTCCAACTGGCTTGTATTCACACCATTGTTTATGACAGATGGCTCATTTAATGTATGTTCTAATCTGATTACTGAAGGGGGTGCAATTTATCCTGGATCTCTCTGTTATTAGCTTATATGTCCATTCATAATTACTTTCTCCTAATATTTCTCCTGTTCCAGATTGGTTCAAGTACTGCCTGCCCTTTACTGACTCCATCAAATGCCATTGGTGTCTACCAGTATCATTATGTATTCTGGATAGGTTACTGAGAATTCAGGCCAGATCCCAAGGTACAGGTACCCATGGCCATCTTTTGAGTTTTTGTGTGCCATCACAGATCCAACAGTGGGTCACATTGAAACTATTGGCAATGATTTCCATCAGGTTGATGAATCATTTTCTCTCACATCCTATGATAAGGATTATGGAATTAGGGAGGCTTGACTCTGGTCAACGAAAGATATCAGGAGGCGTATATTGAGATTGGTAATTGCCATCTGGGAGGCCATGGTAGAGCCTGATCTCCCACTATTACCCACCATTTTACTATAGCACCAGTTTTTTGTCTATATATCTTCCAGAAATAAGGCTGACTTTGGCCTTGTATCTTTACACAGGTCAGTCTAAATTTAGCAGGATTTGGGTAAGGTCCCTCCAGCCCTCAACAGGCTTCCTTTAATCATTTCCTGCTTCCTTGAAGCACTAAGTGCTCCAGGGATGGAACAGTTAGGCAAAAAGTCTATGAATCATCGTTCAGGAGTCTAACTGGTATTGTTGGGTGGTACTAGGGACAAAAGTACTGTTCAAATATTGTTTATTCCATTGTAATCTGTCAGTGACATAAGAAATGGTTCAAGGAATTTGAGAACAAATAATTTGTCATACACAACTACCAGAATATTAGAGTCATTCCCAACAATAACAAAATTATACAATTCAGTTCTGATCAGGAAGGAGGCTGAATCATTAGTTACTGTTCCCTCCAAAGGGTTAATTTCAAAGTCTCAGGATCTTGTATCACCTTCCAGCTCCAGGCTTGTCTCCTTATTCACAGGCTCCTCTGGCTTAGGGACAGGCCCCTTTATGTTAGTATAATGAGTCCAAGCTCATTCTGCCGTCCTTATAGAAGCCTCAGAGGTCAACAAGATCTGTAATGGTCCATTCCAGCTGAGATATAGTTTTTCCTCCTTCCAGGCCTTTATCAGCACCCAATCACCTGGTTTAAAGGAATGTACTGTAAACTCAAGAAGTGGTGTCTAGGCTAGCAGTCCCTTTGGCCAGAGTTCTGAAAAGGAAGTCGACTCTGCCAGTATATAGTCTCTCAAGAATTTGTCTTCTGTTTGGAAGTTCAGAATTCACCCCCTCCCCCTGGGTAAGGCATACCATACAGTATTTCAAAGGGTAACAGTCCTACGTCTCTCCTTGGTGCTGTTCTAATTCTAAGGAGAGTCAATGGCAAACATTTGGACCAAGGTAATTTTGTTTCAATTCCTAATTTAACAGTTTGTTGTTTTAGGGTTTGATTCATTTCTTCCACCCTTCCCAAAGAAGATGGGTGCCAAGGTATGAAATTCACACTTTACTCCTAGGTATACTATAACATTTTTAATACCCTGGCTGTGCAATGGGTCCCATTATCTGAATCAATCTGTTCAACCAATCCAAACGGAGGAATGATTTGTTCAAGAATAATTTTGGTAATCCCAGCAGCAGTGGCTGTGCTTAGGGGATGGGCCGCCAGACACCCAGTCAAATGAGCTATAATTACTAACAGATAGTTAAGACTCCTTATTAGCTGCGTTTCAATAAAATCCACATGAATATTCTGGAGAGATCTTCATGAGATTTCCCTTACCCACTTTGTTCATTTTCTCAGAAACTTCTTGCTAGCCCTCTGACAGATCAGGCATCTTTCCATAATCTGCCTTGCTATTGTATAAATTCTTACACATCCAAATTGCTTAAAAATTGTATCACACAAAGCCTGAACCCCCCCTCCCCCTATGTAAAATTGCCTTTAATTCTCTTGAAGTTCCTTTGTTAATAATTTTTCTCCCATCATTTCCACCATCATTTCTTATCCTCCACAGCCTCTAATTTTAATAATTCCTCTTTCTTCTTCTGGCTAAAGATAGGAGCCACCTTGGGGAAGTCTATTTGTGATATTAGAGTCAACATGGGGTTCTCTCTTTTTTCTGACCTAGCTTCCCTTGCTCTGGCCTCCAATGATCCTCTTTTCTGGTATCCATTAACATGAACTATTACTATTTCTAGTGGTAGTAGTAAATTCTCCAGAACTTGTCTAATTCACTATGGGCCAAGTCTTTCCCTTTGCTGTTTTTAAGGCCTCATTCCTCCCAAATTTTCCCAAAAGTGTGTACTACCCCATAGGCATATTTGGAGTTGGTGTAAATGGTCCTTTCTTTCTCACTTAATTTCTTTAGGGACTGATTTAAGGAGCATAGTTCGCATGTTTGTGCTGACCAGCTTTTGAGTAAAGATCCAGATTACTGTACCAATCAATCCCTCCCACTTATAACTGAATAGTCATTTCTTCTTTTTCCCTCAACAACCTGTGAGGGTCCATCTATGAATAATCCCTCCCATGTCTTAAAAGGAACATCACTCAAGTCTAACCTAACTTTGATCTGGAAGTGCATTACATTTAGAAAGCTATGTTCAGGATCTCTGTGATCTGATTCCTCTTTCTGTAGGAAAGTGGTGGAGTTGATGCAATTTTCAGTGCTCAAAATCAAATTATCTTTTTCTAATAACAAAGATTCATTCTTAAGGATTCTCGAAAAGGTGAGCCAATGACCTTCTCTTTGATTTAGGATAGTCCTCACTTGATACGGGTTGCTCATTACAAATGCCCCCCTCAAAAGTTAACTTTCATTTTTCCTCTGCTAATAATAGTATAGTTGCAGCTATTGCCTGTATATATTTTGGCCATCCTCTTGAAACAGGATCGGGCATCCTGGACAAAAAGGCTACTGGTTGCCTTTGTTCACTTTCTGATTGGGTCAAAACCCCCAGAGCTGTCCCTTTATATACTGTAACAAACAACTGAAATGGTTTATCTAGAGTGGGCAAAGTGATTGCAGTAGTGACTAATGCTCCCTAAATCTGTTGGATTATTTCCTTTTCCTATTCTAACCATTCTAACTGCTCAGGCTCCTCTTCCAGTAGCTTTTTATACAAATTCTTAGTAATGTGTGCATAGGACTCAATCCACAATCTACAATACTCCATTAGACCCAGGAGTTTTCTCAATTCCCATTTGGTCCTAGAGAGGGCTATTTCTGTTACAGTTTTGATCCTGTCAGGATTGATTTTTCTAATTACCCTTGCTTATCAAGTGTCCTAGATATTTCACTTCTTTTTTCACAAATTGTAACTTCTTAGGTGACATTCTCAATTTATTCTTCCTAAAAAATTTAAAAGATCCACAGAGGCTTTTGAAGTATTGCCTTCCTTTTTCCCTCAGAGGAGTAAGTTGTCTACATATTGTAGCAGGCTTAAACCCCCAGGGTGGATAAATTGTTCTAGGAGGCTCTCTAGAATTTGTCCAAAAAGATTTGGGGCCAAGGTGTATCCTTGAGGCAAGACTGTCCACTTATATTTCTGTTTTCCACCCATTTCTGGATTTTCCCAAGTGAAAGTGAATTCAAAGTTAGGCCAAAATACTGAAAGGTATTTCAGGTCTCAGGACAGATCCATTAGTCCATTCCTGGCAGCAATATTTTATCATTTTTGTCTTATTTTTTTTCCCTTAGTCTTGGTAGCATCCTCACAATACATTAACATCCTCCAGAGGGGATTTAAAGGGGAGGATGTCTTCCTGAGGGTTCTTTCCCTCCCTAAGTACCTTAGAATTCTTCTCTCCCATACTAAAATCTGACTTCAGCCTAAGGCTGATCCTGACAGTCTCTCTGAGTAGGAGTGTCCTGGCTACCAAAAGTCATCCCAGTTACCACAATCAAGCCCCAGGAATAGCTGCCAGTCTTGGGGATACTCCACACCCTGGGCCTAGAGCCCATTTCTCCCACCTGCAGTCTTTTAAGGCTGACACTGCCATTTGACCAGACCTGTCAGGTAGTTCTCAAGGAATCTCTCCATCAACAAAGGATGTTTCTTACCTTTGCCCAATATACCAGTTTGCCCATAAACTCCTAGCAGAGTTTCCCCAAATCCTCTGAACTCAGAAAGGTGGTGTGAGGTTGCATGCCAGAACTGAGCATATTTAACTTACAGAGACTGTTAAAGGTAACAGGAGTGCTCTCCCTCCTGGTATCTTATCTCATTCCACCCAAAGTCAGGTAGTAGAGTCTCACTTTGGGCATCAAGTAAGTAGAAAAACCCTTGACACTAATAAGGTATCAAGGAAAATTTACTGCAGCAGAGTCCAAAGGAATTGAATACTTTGGCCAAAGCAGGCCCCCACCCTCTATTCAGGAGGATGGAGCAATAAATACAGAAGCAAGGTGAGATATATACTGCTAGTTCAAGACAGACTCTCACATTAGGAAATGGATTGATCGATTCTCCATTAGGTCACCATCTTCTCAACAATCCCATTAAGTAACCTCCCTAAGTGTGATCCCCCCTCCCAAACATGCTTTAACATAAGAACCATGATCAGAAAATGGAAGGATAACTTCATGGGGTGTGTCTGATTATATGTATGAGCTTCATTAAGCAAGGGCAGTGAAGAAAAGCATTCTCAGGCTAACTCTAGGTCATTTTTCTTGGTTACTTGCAGCTAGCTATAGGTTTAGTTCCTTGATCAAAAATTTGATAATTTTCTGAATGCCACTGTCTGTCTACTAATTGGTTGAGTTGACCTGCGGTCTGTAGGCCTTCCTATAATTTGACTTTCTCTCAATGACTTCATCAAGTAATAATAATTTCTGTGGAAACTTAACATTTTGCTGTCTCTCACAGAAGACAAAAACAATTCCAGTTTCTCATTTTGAGTGAGGTACTACCCATTCAATAAATAAGCCTCTGTAAGATGTAAGACAATGGATGGCCTAATAATTAAAAAAAAAATCAAACTAGGAGGAGAAGAGTTGCACCATTTCTGGGTTAAAGGGAAAGAGTTTGTATTCACATTTTTGAATCAGCAGGAGGCTCAAAACAAAGCCATTAAGTGATCCTTAAGCAGGAGGGCTGATTGTGGAACTGTGTGAACTCAGGAGGGATATGGGATTAAAAGTTGGTATTTGAGAAAAGAGACAAAAAGACAAAGAGAAAGAAACAAAAAAGAATGAAAGAGGAGAAAAAGAGAGAGAGAGAGAAAATAAAGAAGGAAATGGGAAACAGAAAGTAACAGGGAGGAAGGAAGCAAGAAAGAAGGAGACAGGAAGGAAGAAAGGAAGGAATCAAGTCAGGAAAATCCAAGTTAAAAGGGAAGCCTTGAGCACTCAAAATTTTACCTCCTTTGAAGAGAAAAGGGATATGCAGAAGAACAGGAAGAGGAAGAGTGAAGAGAAAAACTGACTTATCTTACTGATTGGTTACCAAATCAGGTAACTCAGATTAATCACAGGTTGTGTTTGACTATATTTCAGAGGACCAGAACTTCAGGGAAATGAGGACATGACTAATAGTTAACATTGATTCAAGTAAGGGAGCGCTGTGAAAGTTCACACATTCTCCTCCAGAGCTATTTAGGTCCAGTGATTGGATTTTGATCACAAGAACAGGAGATGATTTAGGATCCAAAAGAGACCCTGCCACTTTGAAGGCTAAGGCCTTTTCAAGGTCTCACTTTGAGTGAGGTAGCACCCATTCAAAGAAAAAGACTCTTTATAGAGTCAGTCAAGGGATGGTCCCATTCACTTAAAAATATCAACCTGTGATGGGAAGAAGCTCAGGCCTGCTGGTTCAAAGGGAAACAGTTACTGTTGAGAAGCACTTTGAGTCTTCAGGCCCCAAAATAGAGCCATTAAATCCTGTTTTGACATGGAACAATTGTGGTCCAATCTGTGAATGTCAAAGGGAAATGGAGTTTAAGAATTGACCTCAGAGAAGAGACAGAAAGTCAAATAAAAACTAAGAAAGAAAAAAGGAAAAAAAGGAAAGAAAGAAGTAACAGAGAAGGAAAGAAAGACTAGTAAGAAAGAAAGGAAGAAAGGGAGAAAAGGAAGGAATTGCAGAAAGAAAGAGGTAGAAAGGAAGAAAACAAAATGACAAAGGAAATAATGAGAGAAGGCAAAAAGAAATGAACAGATAGGAAAGAAGATAGGAAGAAAAGAATCTATCTAGTAAACACCAAGCTAGAAGGGAAACTTCCAGACATCAAAATTTAGCTTCTTATGGAGAAAAGAAGATTTTGAAATGGATAGAAAAAGAGGAAGAGGGAAAAGAAGACCAGAGTAACCCAACTGAATGGGTCCCATTCAGGCAGCTTGGTTCACTCAGAAGTTATGTTTTTCCTGCTTTTTCAAGGAGAACAGTGACATCAGGGAAATGATGGAATGAATTGCAGTTGACCTTAACTTGACTAAGGGAGGAGTGTGTAAGGTCACCAGGATCAATTTGTCCTCTGGATTCATTCAGATCTAGTGGTTGATACATATTTAGACAACTGGAGATGACTCAAGATGCCAGAGGAGACTCTGGCAATTTGAAGGTTATGGCATTTTCAGGCCCTCCTTCTGAGTGAGATACAAGCCATTCAGTAAATAGACCTCTTTAAGAAGTGAGATAACACATGACCCCTTTAATGGAAAAAAATATTAAACCATAAGGGGAAGAGCTTCACCATTGCTGCATTAAAGGAAAATACTTGCTATTACCAATGTTGAGGAGTCTAGTGGATCAAAATAAAGCCACGAATTTAAGTTTAACCAGAGGGACTTATTGAGGAACCCTGTGCAAACTCCAGAGACATATGGGGTTTGATCTTGGTCATTGAGAAGGCAGTCAGAGTGACAAAGAGAAAGAAGCAGAAAGAAAGAATGAATGAAGATAGAAGGAAAGAAAGAGAGAGATAAAGAAAGGAAGAAGATAGGAAAGAAGGGATGAAGGAAAGGTGGAAAGAAAATAAAAAGAGAAAAAAATAAAGCTAGAAGTGAGAAAAAAACAAAGAAGGAAAATGTCGAAAGGAAGATACAAGGAGAAAGCCAGCAAAAAGAGACAAGAAGGAAAAAGGAAGGCATCGAATTAGTTAACTGCAAGTAAACAGGGAAGCTTCCATCAATCGCAATTTCACTTCCTCTGAAGAGGAGAGGGACATGGGGAAGAGCAGGAAGAGGAAGCCCAGGAGGACAAACTGAGATACCCAACTCTCTGTGTCCCCGGTCAGGCAGTTCAGAGTCATCACAGGTTGTGTTTGTCTATTTTTTAAAGAGGATCACAACTTTAGGGAACGAGGACATGACTAGTAGTTTACATTGATTTAATTACGGTAGGGTTGTGAAAGGTCACTATTCACACTTTCTTCTACACAGTCATTTGGGTGTAGTGGCTGCATATATATCAGGAGAACTGGAGATGATTCAGCATCCAAAAGAGACCCTGCCAAT
The DNA here is from genome assembly GCA_028658325.1 of Potorous gilbertii. Lineage (NCBI taxonomy): Eukaryota > Metazoa > Chordata > Mammalia > Diprotodontia > Potoroidae > Potorous > Potorous gilbertii. Next base: position 83,223 of record JAQQSK010000028.1, read on the forward strand.
ATGAAAGCTAAGGCCTTTTCAGGTTCTCACTTTGAATGAGGTAGCACCCCTTCAGTGAGTAGGGCACTTTATGCAGTGAGTCAAAGGATGGCTCCATTCATTTAAAAGTATCAGCTTGTGATGGGAAGACAGCTGGTCCAAAGGGGAAAAGTTGCTATTGACAAGTTCTCTGAGTCTGGATGTCCCAAAATAGACCCATTAAATCATGCTTTGGCATGTATGTGTTGTGATTCAATCTGTAAATACCAAAGGGAAATGGAGTTTAAGAACTGACCTCTGAGAAAAGAGATAGAAAGTCAAACAGAAACCAAGAAAGGAAAAAGGAAACATAGGAAGAAATAATGGAGAAGGAAAGAAAAGAGAGTAAGAAATTAAGGATGGAAGAAAGGGAGAAAAGGTAGGAATTGTAAAAAGAAAGAGGCAGGAAAGAAGAAAACAAAATAACAAATAATGAAAGAAGGAAGAAATAAATGAAATGATAGGAAAGAAGGCAGGAAGGAAACAATCTAGTCAGTAAACACTAAGGTAACAGGGAAGCTTCTAGACATAGAAATTTACCTTCCTTTGGAGAGAAGATTTCAAAATGGATAGGGAAAGAGGAAGAAGAAAACTACCAGAGTAAGTCAACTGACTAGGTCCCATTCAGACAGCTCACCTTACTCACAAGTTGTGTTTTTCCTTCCTTTGCCAGGACAGTGACAACAGGGAAATGGTGGTATGGTTTGCAGTTGACCTTGACTTGACTGAGGGAGTGCTGTACAATCTTACCAGTCTCAATTTATCCTCTAGAGCCATTCACAACCAGTGGCTAGATATATATCTGGATAACTGGACTTGACTCAAGATACCAGAGGAGAATGGCAATTTAAAGGCTATGGCATTTTCAGGCCCTCATTTTGAGTGGGGTACAACCCTTTCAGTAAATAGACCTCTTTAAGAAGTGAGATAAGACATGGCCTCTTTAACAGAAAAAAAATATCAGATTGGGAATAGAAGAGCCTCACCATTCCTGATCTAAATGAAAATAGTTGCTAATACCAATCTTGAGGAGCCAAGAGACCGAAACTAAAGCCATGAATCAAAACTGAAGCACGGGGAATTATTGAGGAACACTGTGTAAGTTCAAGAAGCATATGGGGTTTAATCTTGGTCATTGAGAAGACAGACAGTGAGATAAAGAGAAAGAAACAGACAAAAAAGAAAGACAGAAAGAAGAAAAGAGAGGAGGATGTAAAGAAGAAAAGAGGAGGAAGGAGAAGAAAGAAAAAAGAGATAAAGAAAGAAACAAGAGAGAAAAAAAGAAGTAAAAGGCTAAAAGGAAGAGACAAAGAGGAAGCCTGCAAGAAAGAAAAGAAGGTAAAGTTGGTAAACTCCAAGTTAGCAGAGAAACTTCCAGCAATAGCAATTTACTTCCTTTGTAGAAGAGAGGGACATGGGGAAGGACAGTAAGAGGAAGAGCAAAAGGAGAAAGTGAATTACCCAACTGTCTGGGCCCCAACCAGGCAGCTCAGATGAAACACAGGTTGAGTTTGTCTATTTTTCAAAAAGGACCATGACTTAAGGGAAATGAAGACATGACTACTAGTTAACATTGATTTGAGTAAGGTAGGGTTGTGAAAGATCACCATTCACATTTTCTCCTCCACAGCCATTTGGGGTTAGTGACTGGATATTGATCAGGAGAACTGGAGATGATTCAGCATCCAAAAGAGACACTGCCAATATGAAGGCTAAGGCCTTCTCAGGTTTTCACTTTGAGTGAGGTAACATCCATTCAGTAAATAGACCTTTTTAAGAAGTGAGACAAGGGATAGCGCCTTCTGTTAAGAAAATATCAAACTGGGAGAGGAAGAATCTTAGCATTGCTGGTATAAAGGGGAATAGTTGTTATTGACATTCCTGAGGATTCAGGAGGTCCAAAATGAAGCCATTAAGTGATGTCTAAGCAAGAGGACTTATTGTGATACATTATGTGAACTCCAGAAAGATATAGGTTTTAAGATTGGTCTTTGAGAAAAGAGTCAGAAAGATAAAGAGAAAGAAATGAGAAGAAAAGAAAATAAGAAAGAGGGAGCAACAAATAAATAAATAAATGTTGAAAGAAAGAAGAAAAAAGAAAACAAAGATAGAAAGAAATTGCAGAATGGAAGAGATGGGTAGGAAGCCAGCAAGAAAGAAACAGACCAGAAGGATTAAGGAAGGAACTGAGCCAGGAAGTTCCAAGTTAACAAGGAAGCTTTTAGCAATCAAAATGTCTCTTCCTTTGCAGAGGAGAGAGGGAGAGGAAGAGGAAGAGAGAGATGACTGCCAGACTTGCCCAACTGTCTGGGTCCCCATTCAGGCAGCTCTGCTTACTCGCTGGTAGGGTTTGTCCTTCATTTTTCAATATAACCATGACATCAGGGCAATGATGAGTTGACCTGCAGTTGACTTTGATTTGAATAAGGGAAGGCTGTGCAAGGTCACCAGTCTCAATTTCTCCTCCAGGACCTTTTGGGTCCAGTGGCTAGATATTCCTTAGAATAACTGGAGATGACTCAGGATGCAATAGGTGACTCTGGATATTTTAAAGCTAAGACATTTTCAAGTTCTCATTTTCAGTAAGGTAACACCCACTCAGTGACTCTTTTAGTTTAAAAAAAAATATGAAACTGGGAGCGGAGGACCCTTCAGCATTGCTATTTCCTAATAGAAACAACTACTATTGAAATTCACTGTGATCCTGGACGTACAAAAATACTTCCAAAAATAAAACCCTGCTTGGGCAGAGACCTATTCTGGTCTAATCTGTGAGCTCCAGAGAAAAATGGGGTTTATGGTTTGGTCTTTTGGAAAAGAAAGAAAAAGAAGGAAAAGAAAGTAGAAAAGAAAGACCAAATGTTCAAAAAAATAAAAAGTGACAGGAAGTAAGGGGAGACAAAGAAAGATATAAGAAGAAAAGAAGGCAGGGAGAAAAGAACAAAAGAAGAAAGGAAAGTAGGAAGGAAGGAAGGAGGGAATGAGGGAAGGAATGAAGGATTGCAGCTAGTAATCCCCAAGTTAATAGAGATGCTTCCAGCCATCAAAATTTCTCTTCTTTTGGAAAGGAGAGGTTGCAGGAGAGGATGAAGTAAATTGCCCAACTGTCTAGGTCCCCATTCAGGAAGCTCAGATTAATCGCAGGTTGTATTTGTCCTTCATCTTCAAAGAGGACCATCATATCAGGGAAATGATGCCATGACTTGCAGTTGACTTTGATTTAAGTAATTCAGAACTGTGCAGCATCACCTGCCTTACTTTCTCCTCCAGTGCCATCTTGGTCCTGTAGCCAAGGATTTATCAGGATATTCGGAGATGACTCAGGACACAATGGGAGACCCTGGCCCTTTTTAGGTAAGGCCTTTTGAAGTTTGCACCTTTGGTAAGGTAGCACCCATTTGGTGAGTAGGTCTCTTCAAGAAGTGAGTTCATGGATGTCCTCTTTAAATTAAAGGAAAAATCAAACTGGAAGCACAACACCCTCAGGAATGCTGATCCAGAGGCAAAGAGTTACCCTTGACATTCATTCTGAGCCTGGAGTGGTGTAATCTGTGAGCATCAGAGGGAAATGGGATTTAAGGTTTGGAATTATGGAAGAGACTGTAAGACAGACAGAAAAACAGTGCTGAAGAGAGAGGTTAGCTGAATTCACTTAGATCTTCTCTTTAGCCTAAGGGAGCTTTATTGAGACAAAAGAAACTGACCTTAGATTTATCAAGGAGCCAAACCAAGGTAGAGATATAGGAAAACGATCAAATTTCTATAGGATGATTTCAGGGTTTCCTTATTGGGGTTGGAGATATAGGGTAAGCATTTCAAGACAAAGAATTCCGGCATGATATAGACACAGGATAAGGAAGATGAAGGACACAAGAAAAGGGAAACAAGGAAATCTCATTTCCCAGGATCAGAGAGGGACAAGAAATTTTATGGCCAAAGATAAGGGGAAGTTTTGTAGTAAGGGCACCTGCAGGTCAGAAAATAAAACACGGGCTTCACAATGTCCATCCTTAATATTATTTTTAACTCAGTATATTGCTTGCATCCACATTTTTCCACTCAACCACTAGATAGGAGAATTCTTTCGGGGAAAAGGGGTAAAGATCATTACCTTAGTAGCTGCTTCCAGTTGAACTGGGGTGAAAAGTCCATTTCAGGGACCAAATTAGGTTGGAGGGATCAGTGTGGGGTGAAGAATAATATGTCAACTGAGTCCAAAGTGGAGAGAGGCAAACCACTCAGGGTCATCAAAGGAAGGAGTTGGTATCCTAAAAGCTGCTGCTGGCAAGAAAACTCAATGCAAACCAAGAGGTTAAACAAGCCCAGACCAAGTATCAGAGCAAGTAAAATTATCAATAATGTTATCAGAATAGGGGAAAGAAGGAAGAGAAACCAAGACCACTAGGAGAAGGTAAAGGGAGATATCATACTGGAATGAATGTCTTGCATCCAAGAGGCTACCTGTAATATCCTTTCAGTGCTCAAAGGATAAGTGTCATGCAAGGTCTTCACAGACTAGGCGAGAGCTATGAGAAATAAATTAGCATCCTGGAAATGATGGTGACATACCCAGCAATCATTTACTCTGCCATGGCCAGAAGAGTTCCCTATTTGAATTAAGGCTTTAGACTCCCAACTCCAGTGCTGCAAGCCTAACCCTTGCCACAAGGTGGCAATCAAGAATTGGTGGGCTAGAAATAGGTTAAATGTGAGGCCCAGAGCACAGCACAGCTAGAAAGCACACAGGAAAGTCCCCTTCCTTAGAGTTTCAATGCATATCCTTCTCTGATCACTTTTCTGGCTGGTAATGCCTGGCATTTTATCTCACATCTCACATCCTACCTCCTGCTTGCTTCTTCTGCCTCAGCACTCCTGTCTGCCTCACTATCCATCCAAATGCTTTTGAGAGAGGAACAAAGGAGATGTCCCTGCCTGAGTGAGGATGGGGAAGGGAGTAAAATGAGGCTGAAACAACTTCCAATGAATGAGGAAAGTGTGGAACAGGTATCCTTGTTGCATGACCATCTGCAGGTGGATAGCATAGTCTGGGAGATACAAATCTGACAAGTGCAATATGCAGGGCCCCACAGAGAAAGAGCATTAAAAGTGATGACAGAAGAGGGGAAAAACAAAGAAAGAAACCAAGAGTTCCATGATGTTCTTATTTACTTTTGCCACAGAGGATTTTCTGATCAGGTTATTTTCTCAAAAGTTTCTACTCTGATTCCAATTCCTTTAGGAGGATCAGAGGCTATTGAGGATCCAACACTACAAGTGTAAATATAAGTAAAATTTTTCAGGTAGACACTTTCTATCCTTGAGTTCAGTAGTCATATAGATGAATTTACTTACATGAAACTGACTTTTACTCTAGTTACCATAAAAGACTTGGGAGGAACCATAAGTAATTAAATCCAAAACAGTGCATATCCATAAGATGCTTATGATAAAATCTGTTTGTACCACAGAACAAGAACACAGAACACACAGTATAAATAGGTATTCATTTCACAAAAGTAGCAAAATTAGAAAGAAGTTGACTTTTCCATTAATATAAAAGTATTCCATGTTACTTCCCCCTAAAAAATTGCACTGAGGTGTAGATCCAAGAGGTGGGGAAACAGCAAACACTCTCTAGAGTGCTGACCCCAAGCCCAGACAAACACCTGTAAAAAATGGCTCTAAACAAATTCTGGAGCTGAAACTCACAGAAGGATGGAGTGAAGCAAATTTCCAGCCCAAGACAGCCTGAAGGTGTCTATTGAGCCACACAAGAGGCAGGGTGCTGTCCAGTGTGGGCTATGCCCACACTGATAGGACCTGAGCAGGCCTTGGGGAGACTGAATCTCTCACACATGTGACAGTTTCCAGACTTCAGCACCCCAAAACACAGAGGAAAAATTGGAAGGTCAGTGGAAAAACCTGTGGGACCAGTGAGGAGAATGGAGTGGTCCAGCCCCAGTCCCAGGATGGCAGAGGCAGAAGGGGATGAAGATACCCACAGCAGCCACAGAAGCAGCAGAGGCACAGACAGTGACTGTTTCTGGAGCTCTAGTTACACAGATGGTGGAGGAATTGAATTTTGACTGTACACCCTCCCACCACCACTGGAAGCAGAGATCTACCTTGACAAAGAGCTCAAAAGTCAACTAAATTGCTGGGGAAAAAAGCAAAAACAAAAAAAAGAGTCAAACTATAGAATCTTACGTTGGTGACAAGGAAGACCAAAATATGCAAACGGGAGACAACAAAGTCAAAGCTCCACCATCCAAAGCCTCCAAGAAAAATATCCATTTGTCTCAGGACATGGAAGAGTTCAAAAAGGGTTTTGAAAATCGAGTAAGAGAAGTAGAGCAAAAATTGGGAAGAGAAATGAGAGTGATGCAAGAAACTTATGAAAAATGAGTCAACTGCTTGCTAAAGGAGACCCAAAAAAATACTGAAGAAAATAACACTGTAAAAAGTAGACTACCCCAAATGACAAAAGAGAACCAAAAAGTCAATGAAAAAAAAGAATATCCTACAAAGCAGAATTGGTCAGATGGAAAAGGAGGTCTAAAAGGTCACTGAAGAAAGTATTTCCTTAAAGATTAGGATGGAGCAGATGGAAGCTAATGACTTTATGAAAAATCAAGAAATTATAAAATAAAACCAAAGGTATGAAAAGAGAGCAGACAATGTAAATTATTTCTTTAGGAAAACAACTGACCTGGAAAATGGATCCAGGAGAGACAAACTAAAAATAATTGGGATACCTGAAAGTCATGATCAAAAAAAAAGTCTACACATCACCTTTCAAGAAATTATTAAGGAAAATTGCCCTAATATTCTAGAACCAGAGGGTAAAATGGATATTGAAAGAATCCACTGTTCTCTTTCTGAAAGAGAATCCCAAAAGAAAATTCCTAGGGATATTGTGGATAAATCCCAGAGCTCCCAAGTCTAGAAGAAAATGTTGCAAGCAGCCAGAAAGAAACAATTCCAGTATTGTGGAAATCCAATTAGGAACACAAGATCTAGCAGATCCTACATAAAGGGATTTCAGGGTTTGGGATATGATATTCCAGATTTCAAGGAACTAGGATTGAAACAAAGAATCACCTCCCCACTAAAACTGAGTATAATACTTCAGGAGAAAACTGGTCATTCAATGAAATAGAGAACCTTCAAGTATTCTTGATGAAAAGAAAAGAGCTAAATAGAAAATTTGACTTTCAAACACAAGAATCAAGAGAAGCATGAAAAGGCAAACAGAAAAGATAAATCATAAAGGACTTATTAAAGTGTAACTGTTTACATTTCTACAAATATTTCTAACTCTTGAGATTTTTCTCAGTCCTAGGATAGTTGGAAGGATTATATACATATAGGCAGAGGGCACAGGGTGAGTTAAATAGGAAGTGATGTTATCTAAAAAATAAAATTAAGAGATGAGAGAGAAATATATTGGGAGGACAAAGGCAGAAATAGAATGGGGCAAATTATCTCTCCCATAAAAGAGGCAAGAAATAGCTTTTGCAATGGGAGGGAATGGAGGGAAGAGGGAAAAAGTGAACCTTACTCTAATCACATTTGGCTTACGGAGGAAATAACATGCATACTTAATTTGCTATGAAAATCTATCACTCTACAGAAAAGTAGGGAAGAAGGGGATGATCAGGGGCATGGGGGATGATAGAAGGGAGGGCAAATTTGGAGGAGGGAATAATTAGAAGTAAATACTTTTGAGGAGGGATAGGGTCAAAAGAGAGAATAGAATAAATGGGAGGCAGGATAAGATGAAGAGAAATGTATTGTTTCATAACATAACTTTTATTGCTATATCAAATTGTTTTCCTTCTCAGTGGGGATGGGGCCGGGAAAGGAGGAAGGGAGAGAAGTTGGAACTCAAAGTTTTAAAAATGAAAGTTAAAAATTGCTTTTACATGTAACTAGGAAATAAGATATACAGGCAATGGGGTATAGAAATCTATCTTGCCCTCCAAGAAAATAGAGGGGATGGGGATAAGAGAAGGGAGGGATGTGATAGAAAGGAGGGCAGATTGGGAGGAAGGGGAAATCAGAATGAATGCTGTGTTGGGGTGGGCAGAGGGGAGAGATGGGGAGAAAATTTGGAAGTCAAAATCTTGTGGAAATGAGTGTTGAAAACTAAAAATCAATCAACAAATTAGAAAATTAGAAAAAAAAGAAAATTGTACTGAAATTCTTGTCCTTAAACTGAAGATATTGGTAATCTCATTTCAGTAATTAATAGAATAGTCGGTAGGTCCCCCATTCAGTTGCACTAATACTCAATTATTCTAAAATCATTTAGAACAATTAAGGACCTTATTCCATACAGATATATATATATATATATATATATATATATATATATATATATATATATATATATATATATAGTAATAAGCAGATTACTAGGCCAAACACTCATTTACTATGTTATTTGAGGTATAAAAAGAAATTTGATCAAAGGCTGGATAGCTCATATGTTAAACATACACTTTAATATAGTCAACATTGTGTTTGTTTCACGAATTTCTTTTCTCTTTGTCTGATTATTTCTGTATCATTCAGAAGGAATGCTCTATTCTGGGGATTTAATCTTTCACATGGCTATACAGAGTACTAATTCACCCAACTGGGGTCTATAATAACTACCCTTTCAGATTGACTATTTGCCTTGATTACAGAAACTTGCCATAAAAAGGAAAAGCAAGGACATGACTAGAAAAAACATCACAGTTTTTCAAACATATAGTATCAATTCCATCTCATAGCCAGACTCAGGAATAGTCAGGTGAAAAACATTCCTTTTAAAAGGAACACAATGGGGGGGCGGAGCCAAGATGGCGGAGTAGAAAGACTCACCTATGCTAGGTCCGAACCCACAGCCCATAGATTTCCTGTAAAAAGAACTCCTGACAAAGTCTGGAACAGTGGAAGCCGCGCAGAAACACAGTGAAGGAGATTTCCGTTGCAGAGAGCCCTGAAGAACCGACCGCAGGGGTGCCCCGGACGGGAGCGGAGTCCTGCCCGGCCGAGCGCTCCCCTCCCCCGCCCCAGCCACGCGGCACTGAGAGGAGCCAGCAGAGCCCAGCGGGTGGCAGGGACCTGGATCTTCGGGCGGCCGCGAAGGTCCCCCCACACACAGACGCACAGGTCAGTGAGGGAGACGGGCTGAGAGGGGAGCGGGGGATCTCCGGGACTCGGACCCCCTGGGAAGCGGCCGCTGCG
>JAQQSK010000029.1:7558-74125 GCA_028658325.1 Potorous gilbertii
GTTTTCATACCAAAATGAGTGTGCATTTTATTCCTTCCTTTAGTCGATTGTGATGAGAGTAAACTTCATGCTTTTTTTTCTTATCTCTCTTCTTTTTCTCTCCACTAAAAAGGCTCCTGCTTGCCTCTGAACAGAAGAATTTTAAACAGTGGAAAAGGATAATTGTTTCATTACACTAAATTTTCACTTTCTAGTTAGGGAGTAAATGCCTTGAGGTCAGGAACATTTTTTAAAATTTCTTTTATATCCCCTTCAGAGCCCTGTATAGCATGGGAAATGACACAAAACATTATAAACACTCTGTAAATATTGAGTCATTTAACTGAGTCAAGTCTTAATGGAAGCAATTTTGTTGATGGTGTCATTCAGTTCCTTTTCAGTCATGGTCGGTTCTTTGTGACCCCATTTGAGATTTTCTTGGCAAAGAAACTGGAGTGGTTTGCCATTTCCTTGTCCAGCTCATTTTATAGATGAATAAATTGAGGCAAACAGGGTTAAATGGCTTGCTCAGAGTCATACAGCCATAAGTTTCTGAGGCCTAATTTGAACATTGGAAGATGAGCTTCCCTGACTTTAGACCCAACCCTCTATCAACTGTTCTACCTGGCTGCCCCAATGGACGTGATTGATGGGAATGAATGGAAATTATGGCTTTTGAAATAAAGAAAATAAATGAGTAAAGTAGTTTTATTTTTAATAAATCCTTTTGCATTGTTGTGGCAAAGACATTTAAATACGTCTTTCATATTAGAGAGGTAGAATGTCATTAGTATGACTGCTAAATTCCTACTTAGGAACAATTGCCCAGATCCTTTTTTGACCCTGACCAGCTTTGTGACCAAGATCAAGTCATTGAAATTCTCTGAGCCTTAGTCTTCTCCTCTGTATAATAATAACTAATAATAAAATAACAGCAACAATACAGGTAGTACTATTCTATAATAAAGCCCAAATGAGACAATCTAGGTACTTTGTAAGCTTTAAAGTAATATTTAAAACTGATCCATTGAGATAAATAATAAGATACTACTCTTGTGGTTTTTTTCCCTTTCTTTTCACTTTCAAGTTATCTCACAGTGACAATTGGTTCCCCTATCTAGACATAAAATAAATGATGTATAAAGTGCTGTTGATGGCTCTATTTTCGGAACTAAAGTCATAATACTACTATCAATCTTTCTGGAAGCTACAGATAATCAAAGAGCACTCTCTGGGCCTGTGGATACAGAGCATTTAGAGGGGAATATAATGGAGATAACTCAAAAGATTTTTTTAGAATGTAAGTTGAACCATCTATCATGAACCTACTGTGAATCTCAAAACTTCTAGAGGGGCACAGAAAGCTTCCTTCTCATCTCATAGGCCTCCTCTTATGATGTGATATGATGTAATATAAATGACTGCCAGAATTTTTCCCACATTAATTCTATATGATTTCTACTCCAGGAAGCTATTTTTTTCATTTTGCCCATTATTTTTACCTAAGGTAAAATTCTTCACCCACATGGCCTTCTTCATTAAACAAATACCCTGAGAGTAACTGACAATTTTTGCCAAAGGGAACATTCTCAATTATAGGCTTCCCTTCGAAAATAAAGCACCAGACAGAACCTTATGTTTTCTGCCCAAGTAGAGAGCTGATCAGGAATTGTGTATTATATTACCTGCTTCAGAATCCATTGAATTATAAATCTAGACCTGAAAGGGACTTTAGGGCCAAAAAATTTAATCTTTTCGTTTTAACAATGAGGAAATTGAGCCCAGGGTGACATGTCCAAGATCATACAAGAAGTATGCAGCAGCATGTACTAAGTACATGTAATGTGCTAGGTGTACTAAGTACCAGTGCATATTAAGGATGCCAGACTGTACCAAGCACATGTATGTACAAAGTGACATACTCAAAGTCATAAAAGTAATATATGCCAGAGATGGAATTTGATACCAGATCCTATGACTCTAGAGTTTATGCTCTTCTCACAATAATATGCAAATTATCATTTGTTAAGTGTTAGTTAACAATGCTAGAAAAATGAGGGAAAGTTCATTAATACAAATAATTATTTGGCTAAGTTATTCTTGGATCAAAAATTCCCTAAATGACATCCATTAAGTAGACAACTTTTTTTCATTTAAAACAAAAAAAAATTGTCTTAAGGTAAACAAGAAAATGTGTAATCTTATACACATGGATTTATAAATCAATACTTTTGATGGCATTGATTTAAAGTATTATGCACAGTAGGTGCCATACTTGTTACATTTCCAAATAACATAGTCTTGCTCAATAAATACTACAAATATAAATTTTTCTATTTGACATGCAAAATTCCCTACAACTGACTATGATCTATTTTTTTCAAGCTTACATATTACTCATTTATTGAGACCTATGTTCTATGTAAATTAGATTTTTTGTCATCCTATACATGTGACATTCCAATTCTATTCTCTGGGCCTTTGAATAAGATGTCCAAAGTTTAGAATATATTCTCTTATTACCACTCTCTCTTAAAATCCTTGCTTTCCTTCTAACTCAGCTCAAACCACACCTCCTACAAGATATCCTTCCTGATCTTCCAAGTGCTAGTCTCTTTCCCATGTCTACTGCAGAACCCTAACCCTAACCTGGGAAGAAAGAAGGGATAATGGCCATAGCTGAGGCAGTATGGCTTAGAGCTGGTGGTTGGGAAGTGTTTATACAATCTCCTCTCCCTATTATTAGATCGTAATTTCCTTTAGTAAAGGAACTGCTTCTTTTTATCCCCTCTTCTTTCCTCCCCCTTTCTCTCCTATTCTTTCCTTTCCTCTTTTCTTCTCCTATCTCCTCATTTCTCATTCCCTTCCTTCTCCTCAACTGTCCTTTTTTTCTTTCTCTTCTTTCCTTTCACCTTTGTGACAGCAGCCCTTAGTATAGTGCTTAACACATGTAGAATGGATTCTGAATGTTTGATTGATTGGCCAAGGTGATAGGGATGGTTGGAGATAGGTCATATGTGGATTGGCTTAAACAAATAAGGATTAGTTCTGGATAAGGGAATATCAGAGGGAGTGGGGGATGGCGGTCTTCAAACACTAGAATAGAACTTACATGAGGGTAAAAGAAAATATTAGGTTAGTCCTGATTGGTTTAAGAACAATGGAGAGGAAGCAGTGAGAAGAAGAGCTGCAAATTTTTTTCCTGGTTATAAAGAAAACATTCTTCACAATTTTACTTTCCAAAATGGAATAGGGTGTCTCAGTAGGAAATAAGTTCCCTAATCACTGGGGGTCTTTGGGCTTGATGAATACTTATTGAGACTAGTTGAGAATATTTTTATTCAAATACAAGCTGGACTGAATGATTCAATTATTTCTACCAAGGCCAAGAAACATTTAAATACAATTATGCAGATGCCAAGCTATGAATATGCCAGTGAAAGAAGTACCAGATGAGCCCGAGTGTTCTTCAGGACAACTGTTTCTAGTCATAACATTGAGAAAAACTATTTTCCCAACTATTTCTTATGTAAACCTGACACAAATGCAACCTTGGGTTATTATTCCTGAAATCTGGTACCAGAAAGAACTGATTCAAATTGATGGCTTTGTATTACAATGCAAACTTCATTTTTTTCCATTCCTGATACCTGTCTTGGATTGGCAAAATGTGATAACCTTTAAAAATGTGCTTAACTTTGGAAAGAAAAAAATAAACTTTAGAAAAAACTTTTCCCCTAAAATTTTACACTGAGCTGAATTCTTTTTCCTTTACCCCTATTATTAAAAAAAAATGCTTTACTTTAAGTTTTCTCTGTCCAACAACATTTTTTTCAGACTTCGTCCCTGAGTAGTGTAATCTAATTCCCCATTTCCCCCCATATAAGAGTCTCAACAGAAATGTGAGAAGTCATTTCAGATGAAATAGAAGGTGATTTCATATATAGAATTATGAAACTTAGAGGGCAAAAAAAGAAAGTTTTAAACTATTCCTCCTCCTAAAACGGTTGTCCAGAAAAGTATATGTGGTAAATCTTTCAAAAGTTATCATATAACCATAGTCTTTTCAAAAGGGACAAGCACTTCAGAGGTCTATTATCTAATTCTTTATTTTTAGATAGATTTGCACCTAAACCATTGAAAACCTTCCCAGATGATCTGGTTCATTTTATTTTTGGCATTCTAATTTGCATGTTTGAAACAAAATGGCTTTGGCTTCTCTGTTTAAAATATCTTTGTGTGGGTGGATATAAGACTTCTTTTCCTCCAAGGAAGGACAGGTATAAAACACCCACATGATTGTGTGTGTGTGTGTGTGTGTGTGTGTGTGTGTGTGTGTGTGTGATAGGTGGGCATCTTCACAGACTGACATGGCTAGAAAGGGCTTCAAGAATACCAAAGCATTTTGATAATTGTTTTGGTTTGTTTAATGAAAAAATATTCAGGATGACTCTGAATATATAAATACATATACACAGAGAGGCAATATAGTATAGGGGACCCACAGTTCTTTCTCATACCAGTTATTTTGTAATATATACATGTTTTATGCATGCATGGCATACATGCATAATGTGTATTATTCATGTGATATGTAAATTTATATGTACACATTTGTATGTGTATATATATTCATGCCTTCCTCAGATAGATTGTAAACTCCTTCTTGAGGTTTAATTTTTTGCTATCTTTGGATTATACTCAGTGACTGGCATAGCACTTAGTATAGTACATAGTAGATGTTTAATAAATGTCATGTGAAGTCAATAAGCACTCATTAAGTTCCTATTCTGTGCCAGACAATATGCTAAATGTTGAGGATATAAAGGAGAAACAAAACCAGTACTTGGTCTTAAGGGGCTTAACACATAAGCAACTATGTACTAAAAAGCTACACACAGGGTATATTTGACATAATCTCAGAGGGAAAGCACTAAGGTAAGGAGGACTTAGAAAGAATTCTTACGGAAGATGGGATTTTAATACAGATTTGAAGGAATCAAGAGAAATCAGGAAGTAGAGATAAGAAAGCACGTAGTTTCTGGTATTGAGGATAACTGGTGAAAATATTTGTTGATTTGTGAATTGATTGTTAGAATGCCAGTCTTTTGCATCAGGAATAACTGAACTCAAACCATTCCTCTGAATACTAATGATCTGAATAAAGACATCCTACTTGACCCTTAGTACTTTTAGTTAGTTGTCATTACATATTACTTAAAATACTTCACACATAGAGTTTTCACACTAATGAAATCATAGGTACAATATGTGAATTTAAAGTTAATAAAATTTCATAATAAGACAAAGGAGGGCTTTAATAAAAATGCTATCATTGGCAATTATGCTCTCATAAAAAAGCCAACAACTAATACACAACCTTATCACACACACATATATATGCACCTACAATAAATGTTTATATACTCATAATAAAGCATTTTATAGAAGATGAAAATGTTACTTAAATTTTTCTCTAAGATTTTTCTCAACCCCCTCTTCAAGTCCTACTTTTCTATCTAGTGTTACAGATACTATTTCAAAACTAAAAATTATTCAGGTCTAAATGCCAGAGGCTTGGTACAGTTTTTCTGAGTGCTTTTCTGAATAAGGGACTCTTAATTCAAAAGACTGTTGACAGAACTGACTCAAGTACATCGGCTCATGCACAATATGTTGTTCCTTCTTTGGAACTGTACATATTGTTTTTCTTCCTCTTGTGGATGTTTATTTGAAGGATGAATAGGTCACTCTTAGCAGGAGAGCACATCACATGACTGCCAGATACAGAAGACAGATGAGTCAGTTCCACACAGACTACAAATTATGCATGCTGGATAAATCTATATTCATATTTGCATTTGACCTAAGCTTCAACTTTAAAAATAGGTTTAACAGAAATTACACTGAAATTGTTTTGCTGGGAAGCAAACAAGTTAAGCAATGCAATTCAAACAAGAAGGTCCCTTCTGCTAGAAAGAGATCGCATTAACAATGAAATTCTGGATGTCATTCTGAGTTTAAGTTCTCATTCAAGAACATATTGTACACGAAACTTCTGAAATGTATTTATCCCATGTATGATTGATGGCTATTGCTGCAGTACAGAGAGCTTAACCTCTATCCATCCGTTGATTGTCTTTGTGGGAGATTGTCTGGATGTAGAAAATAGTTCCATTTTCACAGTCAGTTTCACCAAGCTGGGGTAGCATGCATGCCATTTTGGTCAGTTATTATTTAATGTGTGCCTTTGCATGTGTTTTATGTATAACTTCATTCTGTGTTCCACAAGCATCTGGGCAACACTTTTTATATCTCTTTTTCAAATATGTATAAGTGAATATGACTTAGTTGGGAAACTCAGACTGCTTCTTACAGGATCTGCAGCAAAGTCTAAAAAAAGAAATCTGCAGTGAGCAAGAGCACAGTGGTGATATGGCACACATACATGTATTCAGTCTTGCTGGTCTCAGTGACAGAAGTTGCTGGACATATGACCGGAAATGTCTCAATTTGGCACTGCCATTTCCTGTGGCAGCTGTATGTTATATTCCAGGGTGGGCTTTGATTTCAGAAGGTCAGAAAATTAGAGCTCAAGAAACAAAAAGTCAGAAAAAGGAAAGAAAACAAATGTGTCTGAGGTAAAAAGGGAGTACAGGAAATGGTGGTAACAAATACCTAGAAGAGATCTTCCATCTACTACAACCTGTTCCTTCGATATTTTGTTCAAGGTCACAACCCATATTAATGCTGGAGATGGGACTGGAATCCATACCTTTAACTCCCAGGTCATCCTCTCCATATTACAAGGACTTGATTCAGTATTCAGGCATAAGCAGTAGAAATAGACATGAAAGTCATCAATTTTTTCCCCTCATTTGTACCCTCTGTCTCTATCGTCTCTCTGTATCTGTTCATCTATCTGTCTCTCACTCAGTCTTTATGTCTATCTGTCTGTCTTTCTTCTCTCTCTTTTTTTCTCTCATTGTCAGGGGAGATATTTCCACCAAAAATGTGCAGGAATTTGTAAGAATGGTTATTTTTGTCCTCTCGATGAATTATTTACACATGAGCTTTCACATCACTAAGGCAACAGATGAGGTGTACCATTTTTTGTTAAGAAACTGAATCTGAGAGTGACCTAGGTAACACCTTGTAAGTAGTAGTATTTATTCTTTTCCTTTTTTGTACTTCCAGTGTTTAGTACACTGCAAGTCCTCAATAAATGCTAGATGACTGACGGATTAAATGCCAGAGACTAAAAACTCCTTTCTAGTCATTAGTATTTTTTTACATATACATAAGGCATATTTTATATCTATGTTAACTACATTACTATTATTTTTGTTGCTGTAGTTATTACTACATCATTTGAAGCACCTGCAAACAACATTTGAACATATAGGCTGCTAAGCGTTGCTGTGAATAGAGTGTTGGGTGTGGTGTCAGGAAGAACTCAGTTCACATCTGTGCTTAGAAACTTATTGTCTGTGTGGCTCTGGACAAATCACTTAACCTCTTTTTACTTCAGTTTCCTCAGCTACATAATGAGGAAAATAGCAGCATTGACTTCCCAGGGTTGTTGTAAAGATCAAATGAACTAATATTTGTTAAGCACTTAGAACAGGGCCTGGCACAGAGGAGGCACTACATAAATTCTTATTCCCTAACCCTTTCTCCAGTAAGTAAATAAACACACATAAATGTATGCATACATACACAGATAGATATACACAGAGAAATACATACATACACTCTCTCCAAAGTAAAGAAAAACAGCACAAAAAAGTAATATATTTTCAAAAAATTCATCCTCTTGAAAGAAAAGGAAAACAACAGAAGAAAAGGATATATAAGTAAATAAAAACAGGGAAGTCTCGAGTGATTCTATGCGTTAACTTCAAGTTATCAGCAAAGTCAATCAGTCTCACGATTTTTTAAAAAATTTATTTATTTACTTGAAGTTTTCAACTGACACTTCCACAAGATTTTGTGTTCCACATTTTCTCCCCATCTCTCCCCTTGGCCCACGCCAAGATAGAGTACATTGTGATTACCACTTCCCCCAACCTGCCCTCCCTTCTATCACACCTCTCCCTTCTCTTATCCCCATTCCTTCTATTTTCATGTAAGGCAAGATAGATTTCTATACCCATTGCCTGTATATGTTATTTCCCAGCTGCATGTTAAAACAACTTTTAACATTTGTTTTTGAATCTTTGAGTTCTATCTACTGTCC
Source organism: Potorous gilbertii (assembly GCA_028658325.1). Classification (NCBI taxonomy): domain Eukaryota; kingdom Metazoa; phylum Chordata; class Mammalia; order Diprotodontia; family Potoroidae; genus Potorous; species Potorous gilbertii. The sequence goes on from JAQQSK010000029.1 coordinate 15,777, forward strand.
CTTCATCCCCTCCCACCCATCCCCACTGAGAAGGCAAGTAATTTAATATAGGTTATACACGTTTAGTTATGCAAAACACTTCTCTAACAATCATATTGTGAAAGATTAACTAAATTTCCTTCCATCCTATCTTGTCTTCTATTTATTCTATTCTCTTTTTTGACCCTATCTCTCCTCAAAAGTGTTTAGTTTTAATTATCCCTTCCTCCCATTTTCTTTCCCTTCTATCATGCTCCTACCCGCTTATCCCCTTCCCCTTACTTTCCTGTGGCACAAAGATAGATTTTCATACCAAATTGAGTATGCATGTTAATCCCTCCTTAAGTCAAATGCAATGAGAGTAAAGTTCATTCTTTTCCTCTCACCTCCCTCCTCTCCATTCCATTGAGAAATACTTTTCTTGCCTCTTTTATGTGAGATAATTTACCCTAGTATATTTCATTTTTCTCCCCCCAATATATTCCCTTCTCACCCCTTAATTTTGTTTTTTTAGATATCATCCCTTCATATTCAACTCACCCTGTGCCCTCTGTCTATATATGTATCTAATCACTTCAACTACCGAAATACTGAGAAAAATCTCAAGAGTTACAAATTTGATCTTCCCATGTAGGAATGTAAATAGGTCAACTTTAGTAAGTTCCTTATAATTTCTATTTCTTGTTGGCTTTTTTATGCTTCTCTTGAGTCTTGTGTTTGAAAGTCAAATTTTCTATTAAACTCTGGTTTCTTCATCGGGAATGCTTGAAAGTCCTCTATTTTATTGAATGACCATTTTTTCCCCCTGAAGTATTATACTCAATTTTTCTAGGTAGGTGATTCTTGGTTTTAATCTTAGCTTCTTTGACATCTGGAATACTATATTCCAAGTCCTTCAATCCCTTAACATAGAAGGTGCTAGATCTTACAGTATCCTGACTGTATTTCCACAATATTCAAATTGTTTCTTTCTGACCACATGCAATATTTTCTTCTTGACCTGGGAGCTCTAAAATTTGGCTATAATATTCCTAGGAGTTTTCCTTTTGGGATCTCTTTCAGGAGGTGATTGGTGAATTCTTTAAATCTCCATTTTTACCCTATGTTTCTACAATATTAGGGCAGTTTTCCTTGATAATTTCTTGACAGATGATGTCTAGGCTCTTTTTGTGGTCATGACTTTCAGGTAGTTCAATAATTTTTAAATTGTCTCTCCTGGATCTATTTTCCAGGTCAGTTGTTTTTCCAATGATATATTTCACATTGTCTGCAATTTCTTCATTCTTTTGCTTTTGTTTTGTAATTTCTTGATTTTTCATAAAGCCATTAGCTTCTATCTGCTCCATCTTGGAGGGTTTGGATGTAGGAGATTTGGCTTTATTGTTTTCTCCTGTTTATATACTTTGGTTTTCCTTGTTACCAAAGTAAGACTCTTTAGTATAATTCTTTTTTTCTGGTTTTTGCTCATTTTCCTAGCTATTTACTTGACTTTTGAGCTCTTTGTCAAAGTAGTTTTCAGACTCCAGTGGGGTTTGGGGGTGTGTTTTCACCTGCTTGATTCTACCACAATCTATTAGTTCCAGAAAAAGTTACTGCCACTGCCCTTGCCGCTGCAGACAAGTACTCTTCTTCCTAGGGCTCCTCCATCCCCTCTGCCCCTCTGTGGCTTGGGTCCAACCACTCTACTCTTCCATATAGGTCCCATGGTTTTTTTCCACTAACCTTTCCATTTGTCCTTAGCATTTTGGATTCATGAAGTCTGGAAACCACCACAGGTACCTGAGATTCAGTTCCCCCAAGTTCTGCTCAGGCCCCATCTGTCCCACCATGGCCCACACTAGACTGTCCTCTACTCCCAGAGCACCAGGATAGACACTTCCCAGTCAATCTTCCAGTCTGTCTTGAGCTGAATATTTGCTTTACTCCATCATTCTGTGTATTCTACAGCTCTAGAATTTGTTTAGAGTCATTTTTTCCAAGTATTTGACTGGGTTTGCAGGGCAGGACTTGCCAGTTCTTGCTGTTACTCTGACATCTTGGCTCTGTCCACCAGTCTCACAATTCAAAAAAAAAATGTTGCAGATTCACGGAGCAATGAATTGGGCTCCTAGAGTTAATTTCATAATTTGTAAGGACAATGAAACTATATTGTGTTCATTCTTCATGGCTGAAGAAGACCATGCCATCAGAGAAAAGATGACATGACTTGCACTTGACTTTTTTTTTTAGTGAGGGAGGGCTGTGTAGGTCACCAGCCTCACTTCTCCTCCACAGCCCCCTGAATCCAGTGACCAGATATTCATCAGGATGACTAGAGATGACCCAGGATTAGACAACTGGTGTTACGTGACTTGCCCAAGGTCACACAGCTAGTGAGTGTCAAGTGCCTGAGGTGAGATTTGAACTCAGGTCCTCCTGATTCTTGCACTGGTGCTCTATTCACTGCACCACCTAGCTGCCTTGGACAATGAAATTATAATATTATTATATTATATATATTTAATTTCATTCTTATTCATTTCACGTAATAAAAATCATCTAACATTTACAAGTTACTTTGAGGTTTATGAATTGTTTTACACATATTATCACATTTGATCCTTACATCCAGTCTTATGAGTTCAGGTTTATTCCTATCACTATTTTACAGATGAGGAAACTGAGGCTGAGGGATTTTAAGTAACCAATCCAGTTTTCCACAGCTGGTTAATCTGATGCAGTATTTCAAATCACTTCTTCATGACTACACCATTTGACTACTGATCAAAATGCCGGCCTACTTACTCTTTTGCAAAAATACATAATTGAAAATGCCCCCTTCCTTAAACTCTCAAAAATCCAACTATATAGTGAGCTAGTAGTACTATATTAGGTGATAGACCATTTTATATAACCACAGTATGCACTAATAGCTTATCAGAAGGGAAAGGAAGCTTTGGTTGTGGGCATAAATATTAAATATTATTTGATAATAAGCCAAAATCAGCTTGTCAATAAAAAGCATCAACATTCCTTTCAGTAAAAGAGAGCTGTAATGATTATAAACTTGAATTTTAAGTATATAATCTCTGTATAACTATGATTATTTTATACTCAAAAATTTTTTCCAGCTCAATTTCATATCTAAACACTACCAGTACCATTAAATATGGCTTATAATTACTTATTCAATGGGTCTGTTGCTCTTATTAATTACAATACTGATACAAAATTCCAACTATATTTTGAATTTGTTTAGCATAATTTTATTTATATTACATATATATATGTATTTATATTTTTTTATTTAAACGCAGAAGTCATAGCTTCTGAATGAACGGTTGAGGATCTGAATAAAAATTTGTGACACTTTCTAACTGTATCCTGTACAGAAAAGGGCAATCTTAAAGTAGTTGTGAGAACTTAGCATTATGTTATAAAGTAGATAGTTCAACGCACTCGCATGGAGAAAATTTTGGAAGAAATAGGTTTCCTCAACACTAAAAGAATTCCTTATGATGTATTTTCTCTACCTCTTTTCTCATGGTGAAGAAAGATTTTTTTTTCTACAATGTTACCAGACTGCTGTGATGGACAGCTATGTCTCTAGTGGCAGAATTGGATGTGACAAAGACTTTGTTGGGAGTGTTAAATAGCTCATCCAACGTTCTGCTAATAATTCTATGAAAAAAACAGTTTCTACCTCTTTCTCTATTCCACTTAGATTGTGAGAGTATTTTAATAATTACAGAAATAAAAATTAAACATATGTGTTGAAAACATCTGCATCAAGTTTGCATCTAATTCTTGAGGAGGAATAGAGAAAGCCCTTTTCAAAGGTGCTAAATTATATTACTTGCAGAATATCAGGCATTTCTGTTGTGTTTAAAAAGTTTGCACTGGAAAACTAGAATCACTGATATTCTAATATTTACAAATTAAAGTAGTTTTTAAAGTGGATATTTCCCTTTTCTGGGGATATTCAGCAAAAGTTGAATGACCTCACAGTTAGGATGTTGTAGAAAGCAATCTTTCTTAATTGAGAAACAGATTAAATGACTTCAGTGGACTTTCCTAGTTTTAAGATTATTTGATTGCAACTGTTTCCAGGTCCTCCTTCTTTATAAAGTTTTATCATTCTGCACCTAATTAATTTACACATTTCTCTTTATAGATCTGCCATCCTTCATGTTTCTTTTGATTCATAAACAGAAATGTCCTACCAAAGTGGACATAATTGAAAGCATAGAATGTCGAAGTCACATGTATCACTAGCCTGAGGACAAAAATTCCCACCACATTTCACATTTTATTTAGGTCTTATTCCCTTATTCTTGTCTTTGCAAACCTCTCACACTTTCTTCCCAATATATTTTCTCAACTAAGGACCTTACCTTATACTTCTCATGAAAATGGAGGTCATTAGCCAGGAATTCCCAGTTCTCTCATCTTCATCTTAAAACTTATTGACATAATCTGTTCCTCCTTTACTCAATCCTCCTTTACTCAAGTCTCTGATAATGAGGTGGTCCTTCTCTTTGCCAAGGCCAGCATATCAACTTGTAACCTGGATTCCATTTTCTTCCATATTCTCCAGAAGATAGCCCCATTCAATTAAAATACCCCCAAACAATCTTCAATCTTTCATTTTCTACTGGTTAATTATCTACTTCCCTAAAGATGCAATAAAATTTCCAACCTCCTTAAAATATCTTCATTAAAACTTACATCATGACAAGAAATTATACTATAGTCATCCTCCATTTCTTCAGCCAAAGTCCTAAGAAAAACTAATTATATCAGTTGTTTCCACTTCTCCTTTTACTGTCTCCTCATTCTACTTTGATTGCGAAATCACTCCCTGGTTGAAATTATTCCCTCCAAAGATAACAACGATACCTTAATTATTAAACTAGTTGTCCTTTTCTTAGTCTTCAAAGACTTTGTTCTTCCTACAGGATTTGAGGTTATTTATAACTTTTTTTTCTCCTTGATAATGTTTCTTTTCTAGACTTTTACAACACTAGTCAATGCTAGTTCTCCCCATACCTGTTTAATAGTTCCTTCTCAATTACCTTTGCTTGCTCTTCATCATTAATATACTATCCCTCTGTGGGCACATCAAAACTCTGTTCAGTGCTTGCTTCCCTCTTTCCACTCATTTGGTGATATTATCAGTTTTCTTGGCTTAATTATAATGTATATGATAATTTCTACCCAGATTTCTATACTGTTTTTCTTTTGAATTCCAGTCCAGTATCTAAAGCTGCCATTTGTGCATTTCTTTTTTGAAAAATAAGTTATTTATTTATTATTAGTTTTCAATATTTACTTTTATAAGATTTTGAACTCAATTTTTTTCTCCCTCCTTCCCTCACCTCCACCCTATCCAAGATGGCATGCAATTTGGTAAAGGTTATACATGTACAATCACATTAAACACATTTCCACATCAGTCTTGTTGTGAAAAAAGAATCAACACAAAAGAAAAAAAATGAGAAAGAAATGTTTTTACAAAGGAGAAAATGTTATGCTTTTCTCTGCATGCAGGCTCCATAATTCTTTCTCTGGATGTGAATAGCATTTTCCATCATGAATCTTTTGGAATTGTCTTAGATTTTTGCATTGCTGAGAAGAACAAACCAAAGTTGGTTATCACACAATATTGCTGTTACTATGTGCAATGTTTTCATGGCTTTGCTAACTTTATTCACAACAGTTCATTAAGTCTTTCTAGGTTTTTTCTGAAGTCCTCCTACTTGTCATTTCTTATGGGGCAATAGTATTTCATTACATTTATATACCATAACTTGTTCAGTCATTCTCCAATTTATGGGCATCTATTCATTTTCCAATTTTTTACCAGCAAAAAACAGATGATGCAAATATTTTTGTACATTTAATTCCACTTCCCCATTTTTTATGATCGCTTTGGGATAGAGACCTAGTACTAGTATTACTGTATCAAAGGAAATGCACAATTTTATAGCCCTTTGAGCATAGTTCCAAATTGCTCAGAACTTCACCAACATTGTGATAGTGCTCCAATTTTCTCACATCTGCCCCAATGTTTATCATTTTCCTGTTTTCATTGGTTAACAAAGTTGATAGGTGTGATGTGGTACCTCAGAGCTGTTTTGATTTGCATTTGTCTAAGCAACAGTAATTTAGAGCATTTTCTTAATGTGACCATAGTTTAATGTCATCTGAAAACTGCTTGTTTGTATCTTTTGACCATTTATCATTTGGGGAATGGCACACATTCTTATAAATTTTCTTCAGTTCTCTAATTTTAGAGAAAAGCCTTTATTAGAGACAATAGCTATAAAAATCATTTCACTGCTTTCAGCTTCCCTTCTAATCTTGGTTTCTTTGGCTTTGTGCAGAAACTTTTAAATTTAATATAATCAAAATTTTCATTTTACATTTCATAGAGTTCTCTATCCCTTCAGTGGCCATAAATTCTTACCTTCCCCATTGATCTAGCAGGTAAACCATCCTTAGTTCTTAGTTCTCCCAATAGGCTTATAATCTCACCTTTTAAGTTAAAATCACAAACCCATTTTGACCTCATCTTTATGTATAGTGTAAGATGTGGCTCTATGCCAAGTTTCTGCCATGTTATTTTCTAGTTTTCCTGGTAGTTTTGTGAAATAGTGAGTTCTTATGCAAGAAGATGGAGTCTTTGGGTTTATCAAATAGTACATTGCTATAGTCATTGACTGTTGAGTCTTGTGAAACTAACCTATTCCACTGATTCATCACTCTATTTCTTAGCTAGTACCAAGTAATTTTGATGATTGCTGCTTTATAATATAATTTAAGCTCTGCTACAGCTGGCCATTTTCCCTTGCATTTCTTTTCATTAGTTCCCTTGTTATTTTGGATCTTTTGTTTTTCTAGATAAATTTTGTTAGTGTTATTTCTAACTCTATTAAAATATTTTTGGTAGCTTGATAAGTATAACACTGAATAATTAATTTAATTTAGGTAGAATTGTCATTTTCATTATATTAGATTAGCCTACCCACAAGCAACTGATATTTTAGTCCAATTATTTAGATCTGATTCTATGTGTGTGAAAACTGCTTTCTACTTATTTTCATATAGTTCCTGCGTTTGTCTTGGCAAGTAGATTCCCAATATTTTGTATTGTCTATAGTTACTTCAAATGGAATTTGTCATTCTATCATTTTTTTGGAGAAATGGAAGCTAATAACCCTATGAAACCTCAAGACTCACTCAAAGAAAATCAAAAGAATGAAAAAAAAAGAAAATGTGAAATACCTTATTGAAAAAAATGACCTGGAAAAGAGATTCAGGAGACAAAATTTAAGAATTATTAATCAACCTGAAAGTCATCATCAAAAAAGCTTGGACAGCATATTTTAAGACATTTTCAAGGAAAACTACACTGATATTCTAGAACCAGATGGTAAAATAGTTATTGAAAAAATGCACTAATCACCTCCTGAAAGATATCTCAAAATGAAAACTCTATGAATTATTGCAGCCAAATTCCAGAATTATCAGGTGAAGGAGAAAAGGCTTCAAGTAGCCAGAAAGAAAAAAATTCAAATAATATGGAACTACAGTTAGGAATATGCAGGATTTAGCTTCTTCATTAAATGATCCAAAGGTTTATAATATATTTTGGAATGCAAAGGAACCTGGATTAAAAGCAAGAATCAACTACGTAGCAAAATTGAGAATAATCTTTTGGGGGAAAGTTGTACATTCAAAGAAATAAGGGACTTCCAATTATAATTGATGGAAAAAAAAGAGCTGATCAGAAAATTTGAAGTTCAAATATAAGCCTCAAGAGAAGCATAAAAAGTTAAATAGGAAAGGGAAAAATATTATTCAATAAAGTTAAATAGTTTGCAACCCTACATAGGAAGATGTTACTTGTATCTCTTGAGAACTATACATATTTATTATAGCATTTAGAAGGGGTATACATAGAAAACGGATGTTGGTATAAATTGATTTTGATGTGATGATAAAATAATAATTTATTAAGTGGTGAAAAAAAAAGAAATTGTACTGGGAGATGAGAAAAGGAGGATTCAAAAAAGGGTATATTACATCACATGAAGAGGCAGAAAAGAACTATTACAGCAGAGGAAAAGAAGGGAAAGGTGTAAACATTGTTTGAATCTTATTCTCATTGGATTTGACTCAAAGAGGGAATAACATTTTTCATTCACTTGAGCACAGAAATTTATATTACCCTATAAGAAAGGAGGAGGAGAAAGGGGAAAGAAAATGGAAGGGGTCGAATAGATAGAGGAGAGGGTAAACTGGGGGAGATGTTGGTCACAAAGAAACATATACTAAATATCTACTACACGCAAGACTCTGTGCTAGATACTGGGAATACAAACACAAAACCAAACAAAAAAATTCTTGCTCATAGTGAGATTACCTCCTACTAAGTGCCAATAATATGTATATAGATGGAAGTAAAATCAAAGGAGGAGAAAGGAAAGACTACTACTTCTTTTATGTTTACTTTTTTTTCCCTCATTCATGAAGGAATATTGTGCATGTTGTCAGATGTTCAGTGCATCTGTTGTTTTTGTTAATCTTTTAAAAAAATTAAATGTTGCAAGAAAATTGACTTAGTAGAAGAAGAACAATGAACCGCATTTAAAAATTAACATTAGAAAGGTGTGAAGACAGAAAGATAAAAAGAAAGAGAGGAAAAAACAAAGAAAGAGAGGGAGAAAGGAAAGAAGGAAGGGAGGAAGGAAGGAAGGAAGGAAAGAGGGAAAAAAACAAAGAAAAAAGGAAGGAAGGAAGAGAACAAACTGAAGAGTAGTATGGTAGGTAACAAGAAACATGGAATCCTGGGCTGGTGAAAGAAGTACAAATAGGATTCAGTTAACACCAGAAGTAGGAGGATAAAGATTTTGTTAATCATGAAATGACAATAGTCACATATAGGCATTTGAATAAGTATAATGAATGGAGCAGAGAAGAGAAAATAGAGACTGGGGGAATATAAGTTTTAGTTACATAGGAATGAGAATATGTGGGAAATAGAGACATAAGGGATATTGTACCTTGTGACATGCATTTGGATAATATTTCTTAGAACATCTGTCTCTAATTGTAAGTTGTAAAATGTACATAATATTACTTTTAACTGTAGCAACAACACAATATGAAATGCCTTTTTCTTTGTTTTTAATTGCACTTGCTTGAAGAACTGTTCATACAGCTTCAACAAACTATATGCCCTTGGACCATGGCATATTGACCTCTCATCTGTTTTTTTCATCATTATTAGGCCCTATACCTCCCCATTTCTGGTGCTAAAACCTTGGTCCTGTCACTACTCACAATTTCCTTTATTTTGCTCAAGACTTGATTCACCCAATTGCCAATTTCCTTTGCCTGTATTTCAGTTTAATTTCAACTGCAGAGTTGAGGAGGCCAAACTTTCTAAGAGAACTGAGGGAATCTGATATCTGTATTTACTCGTTTTCTCTTCCATGACTCCCATATTTTTAATATTTCCTTGTAGACTTGAAACTGAAATTGCAGCAAAAATAAAGAATATGCTTTTGCTCTAATCCACTAACACCTTCTAAGAAAAATGAACAAACAGCATCCTTACCTCATGATACAAACAGATTAACACTAATGTACTTGTAACATTTAGTATCTCCCACTTTCAACTTGTTTGCCATATTTATAAATTCACAGATTAGTAATGAAAATAACTATAAGCATGCATGTGATAGATATATATAGTTTATTACATTATGTGTGTATATAAAAAAATTGTTAACTCATGTTTGAAAGTAAAAGCATTTGGTTAAATATTTTATTTCTTCAAAAATCTTAAAAGTATTACATATAATTTTGGAAACTTTGGAATCAAAAAATCCATCACTCTGTAGCCAACATGGTGAGGAGCCTCTTTAGACTTTGCTGGAAAAATCTTAGGACAACAGACACAAAGCACATTATCAGGTTTACACTTCAAGTGCTTTCCAACTAGGTAGAACCTAACAGAGTTCTAACTTCATTAACACAGGTTTCATGAATCTATGGCCAATTTCAAATCACTAGGAATAAAAAATAGAGCATTGGTGGTAGAAAGAGAGATCCCATGAAACCAATAACTCATTTATTATTACATAAGATGTAACTGTTAGTATAATTCCCCATTAGAATATATTCATTAATTAACCTCTTAATTTATTATTCAAACCTATCAAGAAATGTTCTATGGTAATTTTACTTATCCCTGATTTAACAACTAGATTCATATAAAAAAGTAGACAGTTGTGATGGCAAGTAAAGTAGGACCTTCTGCTATTTTTTAGTATAATCAAGTGCCTCTGATTGAGTCTTGCCTTTATCAACTAAAAGTCTTTCCTAGAAGTACAGAAATAAGAGTTTCTTTAACTAGAGACAGTACATGTATTTGTATTGCTAATGATTTTAAATTGATTAAAGGTCTTCCCCATTTATTAATGAGCCTGGAAAGATTTGTAGGAAGGCCCACACCTTTTGTTAATGAGGCACTTGTTCTCAAGAGTTGTCATGTCCTCTGGCTCTAAAAAATGTATAAATACTCTGAAGTGCTGTTTTACTTTGGGGCTTACTAACTGGAAGTATTTGTTTGGCAGGATGGGACTCTAGGAAGCCACTAAGGAGTCCCCTGGCTTTGAAAACCCAGATGTTGGTTCTTCCCTCTCTGGTAACTATGGTCAGACAGTTGGATCTGTTGGTTGTTCTATGATGTATTTATTGCTTACATTTGGAAGCATAACTATTGATTTTGCTTTCTCTGTATTTTCTCTGAAGTTCAGATATTTCTCCCTGAACTAAGTGAATTATATATGTGTATGTGTGTGTGTGTGCGTGCGTGTGCGTGTGTGTATATATGTATGTACACATGTGTACATACATATATATTCTTCAGTATTATTATTTTTATTATATTCATTCTTAATTAAAGTGATTGTTGACCCCTCAAAAGTTGCTTTTCTTTTAGAAAAGCAGACCAATGAACCTGTGGTAGCAGGCCTTCCTGTGTGTGTCTGGGTACTTGCTTTTACACCAGTGGAAAGTTAGTTAATATTTATTATTAGTCAGTATGGCCAGATCCCAATTGGCTAGTGTTTAACTATACTTATCAGGTCTCCACAGTAACCATAATTTTCTCAGGGAATTCTGAAACTCTACTGTACACCATGTGGCACATCATCCCCTTACTTTAAAATTGCCCCCTTGTCCCAATGTGGATTTTGGGATGGTTTTGGAGGATGTTAAAATAATCAGAGTAATTATTATTAATCCTTGCAAATCTAGAAAGAAAGTGATAGAAATTGTGTAACCCATTTCTTCAGACTGAAAAAAAAGTTCCTTCAAAATACTTAGCAAGATAAGAACTGACTTTTTGAGAAAAACTGCTGGGAAAACTGGAAAATAGTAAGGCAGAAGCTAGGCATAGACTAACATCTGACACCAAAATAACATCCAAATGGGTACATGATTTAAATATAAAGACTGAAACTACAAAAAAATTAGGGAAGCAAGGAATAATTTATCTGTCAAATATATGGAGAATGGAGGAATTTATGACCAAAGAAGACATAGAGAATATTATGAAAGGTAAAATATATAATTTTGATTATATTAAATTGAAAAGATGTTGTACCAAGAAATCCAATGCAACCAAGATTAGAAGGGAGGTAGGAAACTGGGGAAGAATTTTTACAACTAGTGTCTCTGATAAAGGCCTCATTTCTAAAATATATAGAGAACTGAGTCAAATATACAAGAATACAAGTCATTCCCCAATTGATAAATGGTCAAAGGATATGAACAGGCAATTTTCAAAGGAAGAAATATAAGGTTATCTATAGTCATATGAAAAAATGCTCTAAATCACTATTGATTGGAGAGATGGAAATCAAAGCAACTCTGAGGTACCACATCACGAACCTATCAGATTTGCTAACCTGACACAACAGGAGAATGATAAATTTTGGAGAAATGTGGGAAAGTTGGAACATTAATTCCTTTGTTAGTGGAGCTAAGAGCTGATCCAACCATTCTGGAGAGCAATTTGAAGCTATACCCAAAAGGCTATACCCTAAAAATATGCATAACCTTTGAACCCGCAAAACAACTTTTTAAGACTGTATTCCAAAGAGAACATAAAAATGAGGAAAGGACTCATGTGTACAAAAATATTTATAGCAGCTCTCTTTGTAGTGGTCAAGAACTGGAATCAAGGGATTGCCTGTCAACTGGGGAATGGCTGATCAAGTTGTAGTATATGAATGTAATTGAATACTATTGTGCTATAAGAAATGATGAGCAGATAGACTTCAGAAAAATCTGGAAAGGTTTATATGAACTTATGCTGATTAAAGGAAGCAGAACCAGGAGAACACTGTACATAGTAACAGCTACAGTTTGTGATGATTGATTTTGATAGACAGCCCTTCTCAGTAATGCAAAGATGTAAAACAATTCCAAAGGTCTCATGATGGAAAATGTCATCCACATCCAGAGAAAGAACTATGGAGTTGGAATGCAGAATAAAGCAGACTATGTTCTTTTCTTTTTTATCTTGTTTTGTTTTGTTCTTTTCTTCCTCATGGTTACTCTTATTCCTTACAATTCTTCTATAGAACATGACTAATATGAAAATATGTTTAATAGAAATGTATATGTAGAGTCTATATGAGATTGCAGGCTGTCTTGGGGAATGAGGAGGAGAAAAAATAAAACTTGTGGAAGTTAATGTTCAAAACTAAAAATAAATAAACTAAAATAAAATATACATAGTTAAAAATATTTAGTAAGACCCCACCTGGTATCTATAATGTTATAATGAAAGCTTGGTATGTTTCATAAACTTGCCATGTTTTATATGACAAATCTCTTTAGTACAATGTGGTTCTAAATCCATCCTGGAGAACTCAACAAATAAAATATTCAAGAACCAGATAATTCTCATTCATAGCACTGAGCCATAAAACTTAAGAAAAGAATTGATGTCAACATGCTAAATATCCTTAACATCCAAGCTACCAGGAATCAAAAGCTCTCAAAATATAGAAACCTACCACAGGACAGAAATATTCAGAGACAAAAGATATCAACTCTGGTGACTGATCTGTTGCAAAAGTCGTTCCAAGGATACTTGCTCCTAGTAAACCTATAGAAGTTGAAATTACATCTATTTTTTTTTATTTAACTATGAACAAAACAAAACAAAACTAAATTTCTACACTTGTGCAAAGGTTTAGACTATTAACTATATTTTAAAAAATAGAATAGCTACTTGTCTCAGGATCATATCTCTTTGAACTCCACTAAAAATGTGAATGAGATCAATAACACATTAGTATATTATGGAAGTGAGGAAGGTCTCTAGGGTGCAAGGAAGACACAGTGTCTTAAATTTAAGGGGTGACAGAGGGGAAAATGACAGACATGCATGCATTGGTCATAACCTACATCACTTGAGGGAAAGTTCAAATCCTTAAGTTTATAAATGTATTTGAGTATTCAGTAATAATAATTTGCATTCATATACCATTTTAAGATCTATGCATATTTTTCTCTCTCTCTCTGTCTCTCTCTCTCTTTCTTGTGTTTATCTCTCCCTATTCATAGAAGCAATAAGCAATATTTACTATCTTTATATGATCTTCTATTTATTTGTGCTTTAGAATAAATGATATTGCATACAGTTTATTTTTCCCTGTTTTTACCTGACCTTCACTCTCAAATCCATAGTCCTACTGTGAGCTTCACACCCACCATTCCCAAATTAATTTTCTTAGCAAGCACCTGTGTTTAGATATGTGGACACGAACATCTGAGTATTTTAACCATGCTATGCTTCCAGTCTTCTGCTTAAATCAGAATTCAAATGGAGAATATTCTAAACACAGCTGTTGCGACATATAATGCCATTCACTATGTGAACATTGCATCCAGATTCCATTTTAGGGCAACCATCTGTCCTTTTACTGGCAGGATCACTAAAGATTTATACCTTAATAAAACTGCATACATAAGTGCAACCTGCACTCCTTCACATACCCTCCATTCAGCTGGCACTTAGTAGCTAATTTTTCTCAATTTAATATACATAGCTGCTATTTTTGGGGGAGGTGGGGTGGGGGAGGAACTGATGACATTGTGAACTTATATTCTTGGAGTAACTTGCTAGGCTATTTATTCAAAGTATTTAGCAATATAAAGAATTTGTGATTCTAAAGAGTGCAAAAGATGAAGGATGGTGGGGTTTTAAAGAATGTAAAAGATGAAGAAATGCCCTTCTTTTACTTCCTTTGTATATTGTACAATATACACACACAAAAACAGCTCCTTATCTCACTAAACACCACAGCATCCCCTTTGGTGTTATTTTCATAGAAATAGATGGTATATCAAACTTAAAACAAATTAGAGAAACAGAAGATTGGATGCAGCAATTAAACGCTCACAAAACAAGACTCCTAACCACAAATGAATTATTCCACCTTTTAGCTTTTTGTTTAAGTTTTGTGAAACCCCCAAGACCATTTAATTTGTTTTCCCAATTGACTTTAATTGGATTTTTCCTTATATTTGCAGACCTAGTGAACTAGGAGGAGAGGATTTTTTTAAATGTTGTCTAAGGAATCTGTCTCACTACTTCAGTTTTCCCAAGGTCACCTAGCTCTAATTAACATTCAGCTTTCATATTTGACTGCCCTAACTATGAAGCATTAAAGTCTAAAGATGTACAATATTCAATCTTAGCAGATTTCTTTCCCTAACATTTTGTACAAAAACCCATTTTACCCCTTTCCCTACAACTACATCTTTTTTAATCAATAAAACAATATTAACTGAAATGTATCTGCAGCATAGCAATTTTGGCATTTTTTTCCTTGTGTTAAAATCTGGAACATGTTTCTGTCACAGTTGTTTGGGTCAGACTTTGTGGCATGTTTGATTGTATATGTAGCCTCTCAATCACAGTATAAAGAAAGTAGCTTTGTTTCTATTCCCTTCTCTACAAAATGAAGATGCATCTTTGCCTCACCAGCTTCTGTTAAGTAACCTAAGCTAGTGCCCCTGTCAAAGTTTCTGATTATTAGAAAAAAGCACTGTACAAATTCATGGATGGGAAGACTGAGTGATATTTTTAGAAGAAGCCCCTAGAGTGAAACTGAAAAGGGAAAATAATTCCAGATTTGTACTTCAAGAAAAATGAGAAGTACACTATTGCTGTGGTGAACTACAATCATAATTAAGGATGACATTTTGGAAATATTCCCTTGTGAAAATGATCAGAATTGGTTTAGCTCAGCTTGGAGGTCAAAAGAAACTACTTACACTTTGGCCATGATATTTGTGCCAATGGATATCCCTACTGGTTTTTTACTTTAATCAATGCTAAATTCAACTAACAAAACATTTTCCCAAAGTAAAACCTATCACTGGGCAATTTTAAAGGACTGTCAACATTTCTTTCTTAATAACATAGATTTGTTTTTTGTTTTTTTAAAGAACAGTACTTGGGAAAATAAATTGTCACCACCCAAATAGAAACTGACATGGACCAAAGCTGAATGGAAATTTCACACATTGAATTCCAAGCATATTATGAATTCAGATACTCCCATTAGTAACTTTGCATTTGGTTATTTGTTGGGTAGGCATCTACATCCATTCTCTCAACACCTCAGGGAAACTGAACATTTGTGGAAACAATATAGTATATTAATCCTCTTAAATACTCCAGGAGTCATACATGGAACTGTTATTGTGCATTGGAAGGCATGGTATATTTTTATTTCCCTGTTTCCCAGAGCCATGAAAACTACATCTGCTTATTTGAATCTTTGTATGTTATTTTAAGAGTTATTTGAAATATTCACTTGTAAGAGTAGTCTATTTTCTAATTTCATTTTGTTTCCTCATTATTTCATTTTTTCTTCTTGTGTTTGTTACATAATGTCAGTTTCCTAAGGGGTATGTATGTGTGTATGTATGTGTATGTATATATGTACATATATATAAACGCACATATATATGTGTGAAAATATGACTGTGGTACAATAACAATACCAATGATCCAATGACAATAAATAGACAAACTCTTGGGATATCATTTAAATATTTACTCTATCTGGACAGAAGTGTTAATGGTTGGGGGTAGGAAGAAGCTTGTGTTCCTTCCACAGTACATAAAATTATCTTTTATGTTTTTCAATTTCTAATTTTATTTTTATAGCACCTTAATTTCTGAATCTATTGCTTCCTATTCTGCTATCCCTGGAGTTAACCCATTCCCCAAAGAAGAAAAAAAGCAAAACTAACCAACGACACAATTGAGTCTCACAGTACATTTGATGCTATTCCTCTATAGTTCTCCATCTCTGCTAGGACAGTGTAAAGCCCTCACCAAATTACCTCTGTCACCCTACAATATTAGCTGAATCAGTTGCTGTCCATCATATACCTAAGCCACACATTTTCTCTATGTGTATGATCTCTAATGTATGTGTTCTAGTCTTATGTATTCTCTCCATATATGGTGATTTATACATATGCCCTGGGCACAGCTCTTATTTACATGAATATGCCTGAATTTATGTGCCCTGTTTTATAAATATATGTATATATACATATTTCTACTTTGTTTTCCTTTGTTATTTTCTTAAATTTCTCTGTTTCAACTAATAATGCCTTCTCTATTACTAGTAAAAGTAAAGACATTGATGGGAAGACAGAACTTGGAAGCTATGTAGCTTCAGGGTTTGGAAGTTTAGGGTTTAGCATACAAACCTACAGAGTATTTTGAACCTGGAAGACTCCTTGCATTTTGTGTTTGTGAGGGACTTCTTGTGTTACTTGAAATTCCCTTTATTCCCAGGTGATACAAACACATGGGAACTAATGAGATCACCAAGAAAGAGAATACAGAGGTAAGAAGAAGGTTTAGGACAGAACCTAGGAGAATGCCCCTGCCTAGTGAATGAGGGAGAAGGATAAGGACCTAGCAAAGGTTAGCAGGCAGAAGATAAGTATGAATAAGGTATAAAGCTAAGGGAAGAGAAAGTATCAAGGAGAAGGGATCTCTTATATTACCAAAAACTTTAGAAAGGTCAAGTAAAATGGAACTCTTGGATTTAACATTTAAATAATAGTGGGCAACTTTGAAGTTGAGAGGAGTTTCAATTGTACAGTGGGGACCATAAAAGTTGATTATAAGGAATTGGAATGTGCTAGAGAGCAGAACCAATAGGGTCAAAAGGTAATAGGTATTCCTTTCTGAGTAAGCCACAAAGGTATCTTTTGGTTGAATAGACATGCATAGAGTCTGGAATTCTCTATTTAAAACTATTTAACAAACTGAAATAAAATAAGGTTTCAAGTCCTATGCGTTGAAAAATTTAAATCACCTTGGCTAGAGTGAGTAAAAAAGAGATTCACTAAAGTGAATTTTTTCTCTTATAATCACAATAATCTTCTGTTGTCTTTCCTTTTCAATTTAATTTTTTCATTGTTAAATTTTTTTTATTCAATCACCGTAAATATGCCTTCACTCCCTCTTCACCTCCACTGAGACAGAAAATAAAAACAGAACAATCCCTGTTACAATTATGTATCAGCAAGCAAAACATCCCTTCATTGGCCATGTCCAAAAGAAGTATGGCTAAATCTGCACCCCGAGTACACTACCTGTCAGGGTGTGTTATATCATGAGTCCTTTGGAATCTGGTTTTGCATTGCATTAATCAGAGTTCTAAAGCTTTTCCAAGTTGTCTGTCTTTCCAAGTTATGCTTTATAGTATAATTTGGTTTTGTTCACCTATATTGGCTCATACAAATGTCAGATTTCTCTGAAACCATCCCTTATCATTGTGACAGCACAATAGAATTCCATCACATTCATGTACAATAACTTGTTTAATCATTTCTCAGTGGATGAACAGTTTTCAATTCTTTTTTTAATGTCTGATTATTTTATTTATTTTTGTTTGTTTATTAAATAAATTTATTTATTTAACTTTTTACATTCATTTTCAAAAAATTTTGGCTTCCAAATTTTCTTGCCATTTGTCCCTTTCCCCCTCCCCCATACAATGAGCATTCTGAATACGCTTATCACCAATTTGCCCTCTCTTCTTTCATCCCTCCCTTCCATTTCCCATCTTCTCTTTTGTCCTGTAGGGCCAGATTACTTTCTATTCCCCATTACCTGTATTTCTTATTTCCTAGTAGCATGAACAATACTCGGTGGTTGTTCCTTAAACTTTGAGTTCCAACTGCTCCCCTTTCTTCCCTCCCCACCCATTCCCTTGGGAAGGCAAGCAATTCAATATAGGCCATATCTGTATAGTTTTGCAAATGACTTCCATAATAGTCCTGTTGTATAAGACTGACTATATTTCCCTCCATACTATCCTGCCCCCCATTACTTCTATTCTCTCTTTTGATGTTGTCCCTCCCCGAGTGTTGACTTAAAATTACTCCCTCCTCTCATTACCCTTCCTTCCATAATCCCCCCACCCTTCTTTTCCCCATCTCCCCCACTTTCCTGTATTGTGAGATAGGTTTTCATACCAAAATGAGTGTGTATTTTATTCCTTCCTTGGTCAAATGGGAAGAGAGTAAACTTCATGTTTTTCTCTCACCTCCCCTCTTTTCCCCTCCACTAAAAAGTCTCCTGCCTGCCTCTTCTGTGAGAGATAATTTACCCCATTCCATTTCTCCCTCTCTCTCCCACTACATTTCTCTCTCACAGTTTAACTTCATTTTTTTAAGATATGATCCCTTCTTACTCAATTCACTCTGTGCTCTCTGTCTCTGTATGTGCATGCATGTGTATGTGTTTGTGTGTGTGTGTGTGATCCTATCAACTTCCCAGATACTGAAAAGTTTCAAGAGTTACAGATATTGTCTTTCCATGTAGGAATGTAAACAGTTCAACTTTAGTAAGTCCCTTGATTTCTCTTTGCTGTTTACTTTTTCATGCTTCTTCTCATTCTTGTGTTTGAAAGTCAAATTTTCTTTTCAGCTCTGGTCTTTTCATCAAGAATGCTTGAAAGTCTTCTATTTCACTGAAAGAGCATATTTTCCCCTGAAGTATTATACTCAGTTTTGCTGGGTAGGTGATTCTTGCTTTTAGTCCTAATTCCTGTGACTTCTGGAATATCCTATTCCATGCCCCAATTTGATTCCTTAATGTAGAAGCTGCTAGATCTTGTGTTATGCTGATTGTATTTCCACAATACTGGAATTGTTTCTTTCTAGCTGCTTGCAAAGTTTTGTCTTTGACCTGGGAACTCTGGAATTTGGCCACAATTTTGCTAGGAGTTTCTTTTTTTTGGCTCTCTTTCAAGTGGTGATCAATAGATTCCTTGAATACTTATTTTGCCCTCTAGTTCTAGAATATCAGGGCAGTTTTCCTTGATAATTTCATGAAGGGTGATGTCTAGGCTCTTTTTTTGATCATGGCTTTCAGGTAGTCCCATAATTTTTAAATTGTCTCTCCTGGATCTATTTTCCAGGTCAGTTGTTTTTCCAATGAGATATTTCACATTATCTTCCATTTTTTCAATTTTTGGTTTTGTTTTGTGATTTCTTGGTTTCTCAGAAAGTCATTACCCTCCATCTGTTCCATTCTAATCTTTTGCCAATGGAGCTACCTTATTTTTCAAGGTGTTATTTTCTTCAGCATTTTTGGGGGTCTCTTTTATCAAGGTATTGACCCCTTTTTCATGCTTTTCTTGCATCTTTCTCATTTCTCTTCCCAGTTTTTCCTCCACCTCTCTAACTTGATTTTCAAAATCCTTTTTGAGCTCTTCCATGGCCTGAGCCCATCGGATATCTATTTCAGATGTTTGAGATACAAAAACCTTGACTCCTATGTCTTTACCTGATGGTAAGCATTGTTCCTCCTCATCAGAAAGGGAAAGAGCTAACATCTGTTCACCAAGAAAGTAACTTTCTATAGTCTTGTTTTTTTTCCCCTTTTCTGGGCATTTTCCCAGCCAGTTACTTGACTTCTGAAATTCCTCTCCACCCCTGCCTAGATCTGCCCAGCTAGTGCTTGGGGTTTGAGATTCAAATGCTGCTCTCCAGCCTCAGGGCTTTCAACAGTGGGACTGCTATTCAGGGTAAGATTAAATCAGGTTCTCAGGTTGGGGCAGGGCTGTCTCCCAGGCTCAGTTCCCTCAGAGGGTTTATGCAGAAACCTTCTGTAATGGAGCTCCTGCTGAGCTCCTGCCTGCTCTGGGAGCCTCTGGCCACCTGCTGCCTCTGCTGCTGCCTCCCAAGGGGGCCTGAGTTATCGAGATACCCTGCTCCCCTCTCAGCTAGCCCAGAAGTCTCTCTCACTGACCTGCAGTGCCTGTGGGTGGATTGACCCCTGTGGCCACCAGAGATTCCATCCCTCAAGCCTGCTGAGATCTGTTCCTCCCGGTGCTGCACAACCAAGGTAGGGCTGGGTTCCGCTCTGGTTCTGTGCATGATGGACCTTTGGTGAGTGTTTTTCAGGTTTTTCTGGAACAGAAATCTCCTCCACTCTGTTGTTCTGTGGCTTCTACTGCTCCAGAATTTGTTAGGAGTTCTTCTTTCCAGATAGTTTATAGACTGTGATTTTCGGAGCTAGCATAAGTGTGTCTTTCTACTCCACCATCTTGACTCCTCCCTAGTTTTATTTTTCAATGGTATTATTAATGGTTTTACTTTAAGGTGACCACTGTTTACATTATTATATCCATAGACAGGTGGAACCAAGATAGAGGCTTGAGAGCAATAACTCACCTAAGCTCTTAGACAAACTCCTTAAGATACCTTTAAAAAGAGAATCTGATCAAATTTTGTAGGTGCAGAATCCAAAAGGAGAAAGATTGTGACAGATTCACAGCCCAGGACAAACTAGAAGGTCAATGGGATGGATCTGTTCCTTGGGGGTATGCCCACAGTGCACAGTGCAGTGTCCAACCCAGCAGAGTGCGAAGGTTCCAGGGAAAACTTGAGACAGCAGCAGGTGGAACCAGCAGAGCAGCAGCCCAGATGAGAAACCAGCAGAGCTCAGCGAGTGACAGTCACTGATACCAGATATCAGTTGGAGCAGCTCCTGAGACTTTCAGCCCACATATTAAACATCTGTAAGTCACATATTTGAACTTCTGGGAGCCACGGTGGCAGTGTGATGGGTAAATGCTCTCTCCTCCTCCCTTGATGACCTCAAAAGAACCATAAAATATTTCCCCAGAAAAATCCTGGATCCCCAATAACAGCAAAGGGAGCAAGCAGTCTCATAACACCTGAAGCTAGGAAAATATCTAAGGGAGATTCCTCCTACTGTGAAGGAGGCAAACTGGAAGGAGAGGGAATCCAGGGCAGTGGAAACTCACACTGGGACCCAGGCAAGCCTCAGTACCAGGAGAGGAGTCTGAGGAGGGGTGAAATCTTGCATTAGAATCTAGTTATGCCTTACTACTACAAGGGAAAGAGGAATACAATAGGACCCCTGGGATTACCATTGCCTGAGCTTGCCTTTGCCTCCATTCAGCTGAGGAGATCTCCCTGACCAGACCATCCTTCCCCTGCACTTAACAAGCTAACCCCAGGGCAGATCAGGGAAACAAAACAAAAAGATAAAAAGACACATTCTCTTAGGTTTTTCACACAAGTCCGCTCAACATCAAGTTCTGCAGCTTCTAACTGAAAGAACAAGAAGTGACAACACACAATCAACATCATGAACAAGAAAAAGCAAAATAAGGGCAAAAAAGCCATAGCATCTTTCTATGGGGATAAGAACCAAAACACAAATACCAAAGAGGTCTGTACTAAGACTGCACTTCCATCTGAAAATTCAGAAGGGACTATGAACTGCTCCTGTGCACAAACAGCTATCCTGGAATAACTCAAGAAGCAAATAGAAGAAAAAACTAGCCAATGATTTTAAAAATACAAAAAAAAAAAAAGAATTCACTGCTGAGAATATCTCATTTAAGAGGAAAATTTAACAAATGGAAAAGGAAGTACAAAAATTAACTAGAGAAAGTAATTCCTTAAAAGGAAAAAATGGACATATGAAAAGGAGATGCAAAAGTTAACTGAAGAAAACAATTTGACAAAAATTATAATTGGGTAAGGAGAAACTAATGATTCTTGAGACAGCAAGAGTCAATCAAACAAAGTCTAAAGAATGAAAAGATAGAAGAAAATGTAAAATATCTAATTGGAAAAACAACTGACCTGGAAAATGGATACAGGAGAAAAAGTTTAAGAATTATTGGCCTGCCAGAAAGCCATGAGGAAAAAAAAATTCTGGATGATATTTTCCATGAA
Source organism: Potorous gilbertii (assembly GCA_028658325.1). Lineage (NCBI taxonomy): Eukaryota > Metazoa > Chordata > Mammalia > Diprotodontia > Potoroidae > Potorous > Potorous gilbertii. The sequence continues at coordinate 38,085 of JAQQSK010000029.1, forward strand.
ATCATCAAGGAAAACTCCCCAGAATTACTAGATCCAGAGGGCAAAATATTCTTCGAAAGAATCCACCATTCTCCTCCTGAAAGGGATTCAAAACTAAAAACACCAACAAATATTGTTGCCAAATTCCAGAACTATCAAGTGAAGGAGAAAATACTACAGACAGTCAAAAAGAAACCATTCAAATATTGAGGAGCTACAGTTAGGATCACACAGCACCTTGCAACTTCTACATTAAAACATCGATGGAATTGGAATCTGATATTTCATAAGGCAAAGGAGATGGGACTACAACCAAGAATCAACTACCCAGCAAAGTTCAGTATGACATTTCAATCAAGGAGATGGTCATTCAACGAAGTAAGGGATTTCCAGACCTTCCTGACAAAAATTTCAGAACTTAATAGAAAATTCAGTCTTCAAATGCAGTTCTCAAGAGAGGCATAAAAAGGTAAATGGGAAGGGGAGGGGGAAGAAAAAAAACTTGTTCCTCAATTTGGGCAAAGTGTTTATCTCCCTATAAGGGAAGATGATACCTGTTAATCTTGAGAATTATACATCTATTATGAGATATAAAAGTGAAATACATAGAAGGAAGGGGTAAAATGTAAATGATGTCATGTTAAAAATATGATTTAAGCATTCAAAGGCATTGTAACAGGAGGTGTGAAAAGGAGGAAGCAGAAAATGATAAATTACATCACAGGAAGAAGTACAAAACTATAGTAGAGGGAAATGGGGAGGGAGATGAGCATTGTTTGAGAGGTACTCTTATCTGATTTGGTTCAAGGAGGGAACAATAAACTTAATTAAGTATATTAATCTAACTAGCTCTATAGGCAGTAGGAGGGGAAAGGGGAAAGAAAGGGGAGAGGAAGGTGCAAGGAAGGGAAGAAGCAGTAAATGTAAAAGGGAGTAAAAGGTAGGGAGGCCAAAAGAAGGAAGGGAAGCCTGCAAAAGGTGGTGAAAAGTGAAAAATATTGAGGAGGGGAAGGGAGATGGGGAAGCTAAAACCACAAATGGTAGGAAGGAGGATGGAGGGAAATACAGAGATTGTAATCATAACTGTGAATGTGAATGTAATGAACACTCCCATAAAACATAGATGGATAGCAGAATGGATTAAAAGTCATAAACCAACAATATGTTGCTTACAAGAAACACATTTGAAATGGGGGTATACACACAGGATAAAGGTCAAAGGTTGGAGCAGAAAATATTGTGCTTCAGCTGATGTAAGAAAAGCAGGAGTAGCAATTCTAATCTTAGACAAAGCAAAAGCAGAAATAGATCTAATCAAAAGAGATAAGGAAGGAAACTATATCTTGTTAAAAGGCACCAGAGACAGTGAAGCAATATCATTCCTAAACATGTATGCTCCAAGTGGTATAGCATCCAGATTCATAGAGGAGAATTTGGGGGAATTGAAGGAAGAAATTAACAGCAAGACTATACTAGTGGGGGTCCTCAACCTCCGCCTCTCTGAACCTAATAAATCTAACCTCAAAATAAACAAGAAAAAGGTTAAGGAGGTAAATAAAACTCTGGATAAGGTAGACATGATAGAACTCTGGAGAAAACTGAATCGGAATAGAAAGGAACATACCTTTTTCTCAGAAGTACATGGCATATTTACAAAAATTGTCTATGAACTAGGACATAAAAACCTCACAGTAGGAGGAATCCCCCTTAGGTATTTTCCTAGCCTCAGGTGTTATGAGACTCTTTGCCCCCTCTGCTATTCTTGCTGATCCAGGATTTTTCTGGGGAAATATTTTATGGATCTTTCAAGGTCATCAAGGGTCAAGGAGAGAGCATTTACTTATCACTCCACCATCCTGGCTCCCAGAAGTTCAAGTAGGTGACTTACAATCCTTTAATTCTCGGACTGAAAGTCTCAGGAGCTGCTCTAACTGATATCTGGTGATCAGTGGCTGTCACTCGCTGAGCTCTACTGGTCTCTCACTCTGGGCTACTGCTCTGCTGGTTTCACCTGCTGCTGTCTCAGGTTTCCCAGGCCCTCCCACTCTGCTGCGTTGGACGCTGCACTGTGCACTGTGGGCTCACCCCCTAGGAACAGATCCTTCCCGTGTACCTTCCAGTCTGTCCTGGGCTTTGAATCTGCCACAATCTGTCTCCTATTGGATTCTGTACCTCCAAAATTTGATCAGATTCTTCTTTTAGAGGTATCTGAAAGATTTTGTCTAAGAACTTAAGTGAGTCATTGCTCTTACTCTGCCATCTTGGCTCCGCCCTCTGTCTCATTTTTTAAAATCTTCATGTTCCAGGTACATAGTAGGTGCTTAATAAATGTTTATAGAATGATTAGTATTTTTTAATAAAGGGATTAGATCCTTTCAACTCTTAAAGTTTTTAAAATGTAAAATATTAACATTTAAAATGACTTGCCCTGTGATCTGAATCCAAATTCATTGTTCTTTCTACACTATTACTCTATTTGTAATTACCTCCTTTAATATTTTTTACCTATTTATTAAGTAGTACAGAAGCTCTATGATTTTATTTTAATCCTGGTGGACACATTAACCAGGACAGTACCTTGACCATAGTAGGGATTTAGTAAATGATAGTTGAATTGAACTTGATCTTCACATCAGATTTAAAGTAATTTGGATGAGGACAAAAAAATTTGCAATGATTACTTTTATTGGAATCCACATTTCCCCACATGTATATATCCAAAAATATAGGAAATTCTGAAATGTGAAGGTTGGTAAATCTGATTTACCAATCTACTATTAGCTTGATGGGAATTCTTTTAACATCTCAGGTTTGTTTCCTGATTGACCAGTGGCTGGAGCCAATTGTCAGATATGACAGTGCAAACAAAAATGCAATGCAGACTTCACAGGAGAGCTTTATATAAAGGGATTTGATGACTCTGTGCAGTGAGGGCCTCAGGCAAAATTGTGAATTAGGTGAAATTTGTCTTGCAGTCCTGCTGTTTTCATTGGTTTCCTCCCTGGGCTGTACTCCATTTTCTCCTACACTAAACTTCTAGTATATCTATTTTTACACTTTCTTACTTATCAAAGTATGCTCCTCCTATATCCCATTTCTTCAGAGCTTTTTACTTTACTGACTGCCCCACAGGAAAGGAGGCTCATAAATTAATCCATAGCTAAGGGTTACATACACTTAGAATATATATTATCTCTCATGCTAGAGGCATTTGAATTTTAACGAGGGAACTTCTAGTGAAGCAATGACTTTTCCAAATGGCATATTGGAATTTGAAACATTCCCCCTCCCCCTACCCTAATGATTTGGGAAGCATTCAGAGTCAGCAGATTTTCCAACACCATTCAGATCACACCAATAGACATTTATTTCACTGTATGAATAGAGCATTTTTGCTTATTGTTAATATAATTTTGTTCCTTACTGGGAATATCTTTCCCATCTATTAATAGGTCCATGTGACCTGCTTAAATCACATGGAAGTCTAAGTCACATGTGATGAGAGGAACTTAATGAATGGGTGAAACAGGAAGGGTGGAGCAGAACTGAGAGCAGTTAGAGCAGTTAGGGTGTAGGGAGAGAGAGGACACAGGGAAGCAAGCACAACTAGGCTCCTGAGTGTTTGTGAGAAGATGCCAGCAGGGAGTGGGGGGAAGCTTGGGGATAATGGGTATTGTAGTGATAATGGGTATTGACTTCTTGACTACTATGATGAATTTGGCTTTCTGGTGTCTGAATAAATGTTTTTCTTCTACCTTCTATATAGACAGTCTGATATACCTTGTGTTTCTGAATCACACTAGCATATTCATAGTCTCTCTTGGTCCTGTGAATATTACCTGGGCAATACAGCTACTCACTCCTCTACATAACTTAGGAAAATGGGGGCTGAAAAATCAATCACTTTTAGCTTAGAGAAGTATATGTCCCACCTCTCCCCCATAAAAAGTTATTTATATGTCCCATGTAGCCATATTATTTTCCTGCTACAAAATAAGCAATAGGAACCACTAATACTTTGACCAAAAAAAAAATCATTGATGACTTCACATAAAACACTTCATGTAGGCATTCAATGGGTGTTTGTTTTTAATAACGATGATGGCAGAAGGGGGAAAAATGTTTTCAAGACAGTTTTCATTTTTGATAAAATTCTGGGGGAAAAAATAACAAATTTCCTTAGTTCCTTTGGAGTACCATAACTGCAGGCCCATAAACACTTCAATATTGAATCAATAAAATCCAATTTTCGGAGCTCAAAGTCCTACATTAGAAACAACTACAAGTGTTGACAAATAGCATACCATTTAGGAACAGGAGAATTTCCAAAGAAAGTTTTTATCCTTTTATAAATATTGAGCATATTTGTTTCTTTAAAAAAGTCATATTAGTACTTGCATTGATGTAACATGCCTATAATCCCTGCTAATAAGAGAACTGAGGTTGGTAGACAGCTTGAGTTCAGGAGTTCTGCTTCCTGTAGCACTAAGTGCTAATCAAATGCGTGTACTAAATTCAGCAGCAAAATGGCCAGCCTTTAGGAATAAAAGCTGCTTAAAGAGTAATGAATTCTCCCATGTCATAAAATTTGAGCAGATTAAAATGCGCTTTCTATTGGCATCATTCCCACAAAAAAATCTTGTTAAATACTAGCAAAAATAAGAAACTATACTGTTCATTTTCACTAACTTCTTAGCAGATATTCTAGTTCTTATAGAATATTATCATACATTAAAAAGAGCAAACATAAAGAATATGAAGAAATATGGAAAATATTAAATGCTGCAGAAACGGTAAAGTCAAATCAGATCAACATGTAAACTTTGGATGCATAAAAATAATAGAAATGAAATTTGAGAAGTGCACAGATGAAAAAGTGGGGTAGAAGCAAATTATGTCATTTTAACTTTTAATTATGTTCTTAATTTATTTTAAATAATTGTGGCATATTGTAAATTTTATTTGTATAATTAAAAGTTTACATAGACAAATGCATGAAGTCATTTACATATTTATTGATGTTTATGGTCTATAAACAATGTTCCTTATTTTGTTTGCTTATTTAATTTTTACCTTAATGATGATCAAGTTCATTAAAAAACTATTTTATTTTCACCTTTTGGAGAGGATACAGACAAAATGGCTCCAAGATAAGTGTGACTTTCTTTATATGTTTGTATTTTGTGGACAATTAAAGAGATGGACAAAATGTATCTGAATAGAAATATTGGGATCTAATTTCATCTACTTTTGTTTCCTGAATGTATCCGTGGATCAACTTCAGTAGCAGACAAGTTCTTCAGAATGATTTATGTCTCCTTCTGTTCCCATCTGATTTTTATTTCTTCTATACGTTCCTATAGTTTAGAAGATTTTAGTTGCTGTTGCACAAAAATGTTTTGTAAACAGAGTTTCAACTATGGATCAATGTTAACATCAGGTAGTTGTATGATACAATTCTGGTTTTGATGTCTTAATTCCAGTATCTTTGTATAATTTTGGTCAAGTTCTAGGTCTGTAGTTTTCATACAGAGATTTATGAAAGAGAATGACTGTCTAATGTATGATTCAAGTCACTAAGTTAGGTTTTGGCAGATATTTGGTCAGTCATAAAATTTAGCTACCTGCTGAGACATTTTATTTAATTTCTGCCATTTCCTTGCAAAATCATGATTGCACCCATTAGCTCCATCAGGCTAATCCTTCTATAATTTCTGGTGGTAAAGATATTTTTTATATTGTCCTCATAAAACACTGAATTTTGGGGAGATGGGATGTGACCCTGTCATTTATTTATTTATTTTTTCACAGTTAAATGAATTCATGCTGTCTTGCTCATGGAGGCCTGATTCTACTGTCAAATCTCAAGAGTTTTCTCTTGGAACTCAGATGTTTCATAGGTTCTATAAGGTGATTGCCACATTTGATTACATTTCTTATATCCAGTGGTAATTATATTTTGTCAGTTTTTTCTATAATTTCCTGCTATATATTCCTGCTATAAAAATATCTCTATCATTTTAAAAATTTTTATCATGAACTCTAAGATCATTTATCTTCTTCCTTTTTGATGAAGAAAGATTAATCTTTCTCTTTATTCCATACAAATTTAATTATTTTCAGTTTTCAGCATTCACTTTTCCACAAAATTTTGAATTTCAAATGTTTTGCCCATCTCCCCCTTCCTCTACCCCAGGACAGCATGTATTCTGATTGCCCTTTCCTTCAATCTGCTCTCCCTTTTATCACCCCTTATCCCCTTCCCTTCTATTTTCCTAGAGGGCAAGATCGATTTCTATACCCTATTGCCTGCATGTCTTATTTTCTAGTTGCATATACAAACAACCTCTAACAACAATTTTTAAATCTTTGAGTTCCACATTCTTTCCCTTTCTCCCCTCCCTATCCACCACCACTGAGAAAGCAAGCAATTTGATATAGTTTATACTTCTGTGGTCATGCAAAACACTTCAATAACAGTTATGTTGTGAAAGACATTTCCCTCTATCCTCTCCTGAACTCCATTTATTCAATTCTCTTCTTTGACCTGTCCCTCTATCAAAGTGTTTGCTTCATATTACCTTTTCCCTTATTCTGCTGCCCTTTCTATTATTCTCCTCCTCTCTTATCTCCTTACCTCCCTGCTTTCATGTGGGGTAAGACAAAGTTTCACACCAAAATGAGTGTGTATGTTATTCCCTCCTGAAACCAAATCCGATGAAAGGAAGGCTCACTTACTCCCTTTCACCTTCACTTACATTGAAAAAGCTTTTTTTTACCTCATTTATGTGAGATGATTTACTACATTCTACTTGTCCATTTCTCTTTCTCCTATTACACACCTATCAATCTTTAATTTTCTTTTTTTTTAGATATCATCCCTTCATATTCAGCTCACTCTGTGCCCATATTCTCTCTCTCTCTCTCTCTCTCTCTCTATATATATATATATATATATATCTGTGTGTGTGCATGTGTGTATGTACATGTATGTGTGTAGGTTACAAATATCATCTTTCCATGTAGAAATATAAACACTTCAGCTTTAATAAGTTCCTTATGGTTTCTCTTTCCTGTTTACTTCCCTATTTTCTCTCGATTCTTGTATTTGAGAGCCAAATTTCTGATTCATCTCTTGTCTTTTCAACTGGAAGTCTTCCATTTCATTGAAGTTCCCTTTTTTTCTCCTGAAGTATTATACTCAGTTTAGCTTGAGAGGTGATTCTTAGTTTTAATTCTATCTCCTTTGACCTCTGGAATATCATATTCCAACCCCTTTGACAGCTTAGTGTAGAAGGTTTACCAAGTTGTCGACTCATTTTTCATGATTTTCTTGCATCACTCTCGTTTATATGCCCATTTTTTTCCTTCTGCTTCTCTTACTTGATTTTCAAAATCCTTTTTTTCATCTTCCATGACTTGAGACCAATTAATACTCTTTTTAGAGGCTTTTTGTGCAGGAGCTTTGACTTTGTTGTCTTCTGACTGTATGTTTTATTCTTCCTCATTACCATGTAAGAAAATCATTCATGTAAGAAAATGCCTCTTCACCATTAAAGTAAGAATGTATAGTCTGTTTCTTTTGCCCATTTCCTTATTTTTCCCAATCACACAATTACACAGATTTGAGCTTTGTTAAATGGAGGGCTCCAGAAGCAGCTTCTGCTTCAGCAGTGGCAGTGGAGACCCTTCCCATTGGCCTTTGAAGCTGTCTTTAGAGTTTGTGAGCTTAGAAATCTGGAATCACAGCAGATACCAGTCCCCTAAGTGTTGCTCCCTCTTTGTTCATACTTGTGAGGCCCACATAGAATTGCACTTTATTTCTGCCCTGGTAGAATAGATCCTTCCTGTTGCCCTTCCAGATTGTCTTGCATTGGAAATTTGTTTCAGTCTGTCATTTTGTGACTTCTGCAGCTCTTGAATTTCTTTAGTCAATTTTATAGGTTTTGTGAGGCAGTTGGGATGGAGAGTCTTAGCAGGTCCTTGCTTCTATTTTGCCATCTTAGGTGAATCTTTCAATAGAAGCTTTATAGTGGTAAATATTATTTATTTGCTATTTTCTGTGTATTATTAGGATGTTTTTCAAATCTATTGTGGAACATTGTAGTATTCTTAAAGTTTACATTAAGACTGGCATTGTGTACATATTGATTGATTTAAATGTGTTCTTCCAGTTGGGTTTTGAATTCATATTTCCACATCTGATAATATACACAGCCGCAGCTTTACCCTTTATATTTCTAGACCCTCTATATTTTACCAATAGAAAACCATATTTCTTTTATTAATTTTTACATTTATCCTTGATTCAATTTGACTTCTTAATCCAAGGTTAAAGACTTTAGTCCTCATATTTCCTTTGTATCTATTAAGATTTTATATTTATCAATTCCATGTCACAATTTAACATTAATAGAAAAAACATCATTTCACGCTGCAGAAATGACTGCATTTCTTTTGACTTCTTCCATCATACATTATGACCATAGCCTCCACCCCTCACTTTTCACCTTCCTTTTGTGTGTTGTCTTCTGTCATTAGAATGTAAGCCTTTTTAGGATAGGGTCTTCCTTCCTTCCTTCCTTCCTTCCTTCCTTCCCTTCTGCCTTTCTTCCCTCTCTCTCTCTCTTCTTCCTCCCATCCTTTATTATTTTTTTTTTGTGTTTGTATCCCCAGCATTTAACACAGTGCCTGGTACATAACAGACCTTTAATAAAGCCTTATCAACAGAGTAATTAACTCCATGGGATGAAAAAGTTCTTTAATGTTTTATTGTTGTAATAAAGTAGTAGTAGTAGTAATAGTAGTAGCAGATATAACTTGATGTTATTCATATTCATCAACTGATTAGCAGGATTACTTTTGTTTATTGATCCCTATTTACTTTAAAATCATACTCAATTTTACATGGAAGATATAATGCTTCTAAAGTTAAATAGAACCATAATCTATGCTTCTCCCTAGAAAATACAATGTTTGAGTCCCATTGTTCTTAATACTGTTTGTTTGGTGGCATGTTTTAAATACATAACTATTATCCTCATGGACATTAAATGCTCTACCATTCACATATAAATACACATACAGATATACATATGCGCACCTAGACACATATATGTAACATGTATGTGCAGGTGTATAAACATATTCACTTATGTATATGTATACATACATATGGAAGGGAATTGAAAGTTTTGTGATAATCAGTAAATAAAACATGTTATCCTACTTTCACATGACTTCTTTGAAAACTATTGAAGGGATAATGATTTAGATTTTTTCACCCTGAAATTCTGGGCTCACCTTTTTGACTTTTCTGTAATATTTTATTTTCTTGAAAGGTTTTATAGATATTTTTATTGATAGCACTAATGCTATGAATAAAATATATAAACCTAGAATTGTAATAATTTTTGAGAGATAATCATATCATAAATTTATAGCTGGAAAGGACATTAAGTGCCATTGAATTCTACTATTCCCTTTTGTAGAGAAGGAAAATTAGGCATAGATTGTTCAAGTGACTCATCTATTTTCACAAAAGTAGCATCTGTTTAGTATAGGCCCAATGCTCCCTCTTCTACCGTATGATGCTCAGCGGTAACTGATGTTTTTCTATTTTTCTATTGCCTAGGTGATGCATTCTCTAAGAAAAGGTATCAGGTCTTCATGTGAGAGGAAACTGGTAAAATATTGTATTAGTAATTCATACACCACTTTGAAACCTTTGAGGCAATAATTATGAACACACTATGGCACTACCTTTTTCTCCTTTTGTAGGGAATCGAAGTTTTAGTTTTCTCTATGACATAGTTTTGTCATTCTTGTTTTGCTGTGCTTCTTGAGACTCCATATACAACACATTTTTTGCCTAGTTCTTGTTTCTTTCTCTCTTTTTAATTTTTTGTTTATCAAACATCTGTAATAGAGTTTTTCCTTGATGTTGAATTGTTTATTCTGTTCTTTGAGTATTTGGGCTCCTTATATTGCCATAAAATTGAGGTTCACTTTTACTTGCTAGTTAAGGGAACATAGAATTTTGTATACATATTTTGCTCTTCCTAATTATGTTCTTCATGTTGCTTTTCTGTTGCTTTTAACTGGGCAATATGGCATTCAAGTCTTCCAACATGTGTAGTGTCTAGATACATATGTAGTCTACCAATATTTTTCCATTTGTCTGCTAAAGATTTTTCAAGCAAAGCTACTGAAGACACAGAAAAGAAAGTTCTTGCTAACAAAGTCCTTGGTATTGTAATATAATTCAAAATCAAAAATTAATACAATGTTATTAAGAGGAATGAAATTAGTGAAAAGACATCACAATTTACTTTGATACCACATCCAAAGGACCGTAGGCCTTTTCAATTTGACTTGCAGCTAAGACTGAGCATATATGTCATCTTTCCTATTACAATGAGAGTTCTTTAAGACTAGGGACTTACTTTTCTATTTATATCTCCAGTGCTTAGAAAAATGCTCTACACAGAGTAAATATTTAATAAATTCTTATTTACCTCCTTAGTAAACATTCCATTAATTTATTCTACCATTGTGAGGTTTGCCGACTCTATCCATGAGTATTTGTTAATTTCACCTTGCTTCTTATAGTTTTCACCATGGCAAATATTGCTGCATAAACATTAGCAATATAAAGTACATTCAGAAAGGTGAAATCAGCATGGTAAGGGGACTAGAGACTAAACTACACAAATATTATGTGAAAAAATAGGAATGTTTTACATAGAGGAGAGTTGGGTATGTACATAATCGTTCTCACTGATTTGAAGTTTTATTATATAAAGGAATGATTTGATTTCCTCTACTTAATCTTAGAGGATGAAAGCTACCAATTACCAGCTCTAAACTGTGTACAAAGTGAATAAAAAAATCTCTAATCACTAGTTCTACCCAAAAATAGAATGGGCTACCCCAGGATTTAGTGGCCTTTCCATCCATAATGATATTCATGTGGGGATTAGATTATGCCTTCTTGAAGATATTATAGAAAGGAACTCTGTTCAATATAATGTGTTCCTAATATTCCTTCCAACTGTGATTCTTTGAAACCCACAAAGTAGATATCTACTTAATACTTTATGCAGATAATAGTGAAGGGCTGGTTTTGCTTACATGATTTAAATTTGATAGGAATCTCTTAACTAGTATCATATAACAGGGGCATCTCACAATGGCAAAAATGCCTTCTAGCTAAAGTATCACTCATCAACTCTTAGTATAATAAATAGTTGCAGCCAATAAACATTTTGGCATGGAAGTTAGATTCAAGAAGGAAAAATTGAAGTTCAGTACCATCAAATATTCAAGACTATTCCCTTCTCAAATGTAAATGCTAAGGTAGTATCAAAAAGTTTCCATCACTTACATTTCAACTATCAATTACTCCTTGTTGGTCAGAATCAAATCAAGAATAATAGTTGTCCTTTTCCATTTCCTCCATATTTTGAAGAATCAAATGGTTCTTTTTTTAAAATATAGTCTCCCTTTTATTTAATTTCTTCCTTTTAAATGAGTTATATCCTTCTTAAGTCAAATATCAGTCACGAGTAACATATCCCATTAAATCTCAATAACATACATAATCTCAGAGGCTGAAGCATTCTCAGAGAACATTTACTTGATAAAGAACCCAACATTTACTTGATAAAGAATCTGTTTTATGGCACACTTCATATGCAGTCCTCCAGTCTTTGCTTAAAGACCTCCAAAGAAGGTACAATGCCTGCTATTAAAGGAAGTTCATTCCCCATTCATATGCCCATTTTTAACCTGATATTTATGTATTTATATATTGTCCTCACTTACAGACAAGGAAACTGAGTGTGGGAGAGTTTAAGTGATCTTGTCTATGGTCCTATAACCACTAAATCACAGACTGTTTTGCAATTTTGGTCTTCCTGACTCAAACTACAGCAAAATATCCATTAAGCAGACTAATTCTGTCTCTGTAGTTTCTATCTTCTGAGGTCAACCTGAGAAAAAACTAATTAATTTTGCATATGACAGCATATTAAAATGCCATGTACCTTCTAAATATCCTGGATAAATAGTTTTTAGATTTTTTGACTAATCTTCAAATGGTGTAACCTTAAGTTCTTTTCCAATCCTGGTAACCCTCCTCAGCATACACTCCATTTTTCAATGGCTTTCCTAAAATATGGCTCTCAGAATAGACCATAGCACAGTAATCTAGATGGAAACTAATTAAAGAATTTAACAGGGCTACAAAATCCCTAGTCCTGGACAATTTGCCTCTCAAGTCATTTAAAATCTAGATGGATATTTTTGCTTAATACATGTTTAGTTTACATTCCAGTGTAAATCCATATTTTTAAGTCAAATTACTATTTTGCCACATTTCTCCCATTTAGTACCTGTAAAGTCAATATTTTGAACCTATGAAATGTAATACATTGTTTTTTTTATTACATTGATTCTCACTAAAATATATTCAGAATTCTAGCCTGTGGAGTTTTTAGATCCTCAGAATAATACAAGTTAATTTTCCTTCCTAGCTTTAAGGTACTTGAACATATACTAAAGTGAATAACATAACCTTTTATTTGAGTCATTGATTAAAGTATTCACTAGCATAAGATCAACCATAAATTCTGTGTGTTCTCCACCAGAATCCTGCCACCTTTTTCAAGATAACAATGAATAATTAATGATGATAACTGATAACTCTTTGAGATGTATATATATATATATATATATATGTATATATGGGTAATCAAAGTAGAAATTAAATGTGATTATCCCTCCTTTCTCCGAGGACTTCATGTAAAACCCCTGCCAAGTAGAAAATGAGTCTAATAATTAAGGTTAAATAAATGACAATAGTGTCGTTTTGGATCTTCATCTTATTGTTGCCCACTCCCTTCTAAATTCTCCAGACACTGACTTCAGCTTTCACTTAACTACATTTATGTAGATAGGGAACAGAACTTGTCTATGGCTAAAACATCAGTTTGTCTGTTGAAAATGTTTAGTTTTCTTTCTTTGTTTCTTCTGCTGTCTGTCACAGTTGATGCACTTAATGAAGTAAACTCCAGATCAAAATAAAGCTTTACAGTGTCACTTTCCAATTTTCTGTCTGGCTAAAGGACTTAAAATTATTATGATATATCAAATGATCACATCACTATCATTCATAAATTATACTAAGCCTTAATAGCAAAGTAAAGTAAGATTACCAAAAAAAAAGAGATACTGGACTACAGCCAGCCTACCAGCTAGAGCAATAACGTCTTTTGCCTAAATATCTAATTAAAGCTTTCCATGGTAATATTATTGTTTATTCAAAACCATCAGATATCATTTTAAAACACTTTATTTGAATGGTATCAATAATGCTTTTGTTCACAGACATTTAAAATATTTTTCAAAATATGCATCATTTTTTGAATGTTATCAGTATACTTATAAATGAGTGAGAAAGTTATTTTACCTTATTTTATAAATAAATGGGAATTATAGAAGTAGGTGAAGGATACACAACTAGCATATTAAAGTGATTTGCCCAACATAATACTGTTTGCTAATGTTAGAATTGAAGAAAGAACTAGAACATTTCCTATCTTCCACATTTGGAATTATTTGGGCATTATTTTTTTTCTGTTTTTGTTCACTTGTTTTGTCTGGTTCTTTGATATGTTTGGATACTAACTGACTGACTTATAGAATCTCAAATTTTATACTATTAAAAATGTAACGCTTTCAAATATTTTCACAATTTTGGGGGATAAAAATAAATAGTAAAGTCAGAGTAAAGATGAATTTTCTCTTAAGAATCCTTCAAAATATTGAATCCTAATAACTTAATCTAAATAGAAAGGCAGTACAGTATGCAAAGTCAAAATGATTTGAGAGCAAATTCTGTGCCGGATACTATACTAGTTATGTGACCTTGGGCTAGTTACTTAACCTCTCCCAACCTGAGTTTTTCATCTGAAAATGAGCTAAAATAGAGCTCAACTCCCAAGGTTGAAAGGTCAGATGAGAAAGTAAATCTTACAGCACTAAATAAAAGTTAGCTGTTATTACTATGTTTCTCTGTCAGTCCCAATGGCGTAGGTAATGTTTGTTAGGGTATTATGTGCAGAATTTAATCTATTTTGTTAGTTTTTTTACACTGACATACTGATACTAAATTTTTTCACTTATTCATTCAGAATACATTCAGGTTAGCATATTGATCACTTGCTAGGAGAAGAAAAGGAATGCTGTAAATAGAGTTTACCTACATGTTAAGACAGTTAACAACCTTTTGTTAAATACCTACTATGTGCCTGATACTGCATTAAGTGCAAAGGTTTTGGTAAAATATACCATTTGTTCATGTGGAAAAGATAATAAGATCTAGATTAGATGATAATATAATCAAATAGACTTGGAACTGATTAGATGGGGGTTTCTAATAGTAGTTGTTAACAGCTCAGTATCAATGTGTCTCCAGGGGAGTTAGTTTCTTAGGGATCTTCACACTGTGCTACTTAAAGTTTTATTTTCAATTACTTGAGTAAAAGCATAAATAGTAAACTCATCAGATTTGCAGATGAAACCATTCCACAGGGGACCATTAACACATAGAGGAGAACTGTAGGATCCAAAAGGAGCTTTTTAGATTAGAATATTGGGTAGACTATAGTAAGATGATATTTAATAAAAATTACCTTAAAGTCTTGCACTTGAGCACTAAAATCAAATCTACTCCTCAAATACATGCCAGGTGAAGTGAATAGAAAGAAGTTGTTCCAAAAATCCTCTGGGGTCTTTGTCGGAATTGGAGGTTGTGGTGGTAGTGGTGTTGTATTGTAAGCTTAACATGAGTCAGCAGCATGATGTGGTAGGAATATGAATTAATACAATCTCAGGCCACGTTAGGAGAGACGTAGCTTCCAAGAATCATGAAATAATAATTCCCCTGTACTCTGCTCTTTTTAGACTTTACCTGGAGTACTGTATTCTTCTCTAGACATCAGAGTTTAAGAAGGGCATTGATAAGCTAGAGAGTGTCCAAAGGAAGGCAACCAGCATGATGAAGGGCTGTGAACTCATGACATGGTGGGAGGGGGAGACAGAGAAAGATAGAGACAAGGACAGAGACACAAAGAGAGAACAGAAGGGTATGTAGGAGGATAGGGAGAGAGGGGGAAAGAGAGAAAGAGGGGAGTGGGAGAGGGAGAGGATAAAGGGAGAGAGGAGGGGTGGAGAGAGAGAGAGAGAGAGAGGGAGAGAGAGAGAGAGAGAGAGAGAGAGAGAGAGAGAGCGTGAGAGCAAGTGCAACAGAGAGAATTGAGTCCTAGGATTGGAGTCAGAAAAACTTGAGTTCAAATACAGCTTCAGATACTTACTAGCTGTGCTACCCTGGACAAGTCATTTAAATTCTATTTGCCTCAGTATCCTCTTCTGTTAAATGGGCATAATAACATGACCTACCTCTTATTAAGAAAATAATTTTAAAAGTCTTTTTACAGTTCCTGATAGGCACTATATAAATATTAAGTATTATTTTTAATATTAGTTATTAATCATATAATCAGTATTTTTTAGGGATTTACTTTTGGCTAGGCACCGTGACAAGATCTGGAGAATAGAAATACATGCTGACTTGATCATTCCTGCTGCCTAGGAGCATACATTTTAATGGGGGAAAATGACACAAAGCAAAAAGGAATTGGTAAAGGGAAAAATGAATGTGTTCTGACATAACATGATGATGACTTATATGGAAACCTAGAGCTAGGTAATTTAGAGTCAAAATTAGCCTATCAAAGCCCAGTAATCTTCCAGAGTCTGAATTCACTTTTCTGATAGGACTGAGGGTTTGTGGAAATAATGGCCCAAATGGAGTTAGAGTTCTGGGAAATGGGCACATTTATCATAGAAAGAAAGAAGAGTTAGAGGAACATGACAGCTGTGCTCAAATATTTGAAGGGCTATCATATGGAGAAGGCAGTTGACCTGTTCTTTTTGTCCTCCCAGGACAGAGATATGGCAAATATGGGGAAGCTGCCAAGAGGTCAATTTTGGAGTAAAATCAGGGAAAAATCTGTGTAACAATTAGAGCTCACTAACTTCCAGAAGGTAGATTTCCCTTCCTTTGAAATCTTCCAAAAGAGATTGAATTATCCTATGTTGGATATTGGTGGTACAAATTCAATATTTGTGGAATACCATCAGTGGCTGCCGAATTATGTTCCAACTCACAAATTCTGTGATTCTGAGGGGAAAGAAATCACATATGACTCTGTTCCTATCCTTTAATTCCTATTAGTTTTGACAATTAATTTACAATCAAAACTATCATTATTAATGTATTGTTATACTTTTTAATATTGTTTCACATTTAAACAGTGTAGGGCAGCCATTAATGAGATCATTTTTCCTTTATTTTACATATTTTATATGTGTTGAATGAATAGAATTTATGAAGTCACTAGAAAAAACTAAAGAAATTTTTATACATTCATATATTATATGCATACATTAAAAGAGAAAGAATTGTCCTGAAATAAACACATTTTCATGATTTTTATAAAACCTTGGTAAGTTTAACAAAATATTACAGACTATACCTTCATTCACATATGATTCTGTATAGGACCCCCTTGAATATGAGAGTAAAGTAGAATTGGGTCACACATACAAATTGCAGCACCAAGGATGAAAACAGGCTCAAGTTTGAACCTGAATCATCACTATTGAGATAAAAACCATCCTGTTTTAGACAAACTTCAGCTTCAGAAATTTCATTCAATATTTAAGTGCTTTCTATGCGTCAAGGATTGTTCTAAGGGCTACAATGGGATAGAAATAATAGAGGAAGACACTGCAGGTAAAGCTAAAAAGTAAGGGTACAGGAATAGATACCTGAAATGCTGGCATGTTGTTCTCTGCACTGGAAGCCAGGCTGAGTTGCTGAGGAAAAATCAATTGACCTAGAATGTTGTGAACCCTTTATAAGGGAAGGATTTGGGAGGATTTTAATGTCCCACCCTCCAGGTCTCCAGTCAGAAGGGTGAGCTAGATTAGGATGAGTTCAAAAGGTGGTGAGTACAAACACCTGCACCAATCTGCATGGTGATAAGATTTCAGATGCATAGCTTCTCCTAGAGGAAGTTCCCCCATTCCCACCCCATGCAGTTGGAGCCAAGATGAGATACTGGTGGAAAATGGTAGAAAGTGCTCAAGGGACACTTTTGCGTTGTTAAGGTGGAAATAGGGAAATATGTCAATGAAGTAACTTTGAGGGTTTCAGGAATTTTTTTTTCAATGACTCGTCTTCAGATATGTTCTTTGGATGATAATGTTTGCCTTCAAGTCTTCAATGGATCTTTGATCTTATAATTTGTGGGATTACTTTCTCATGTGATACATATATCTATATATAAAGTCCATCCATGCTTTCTCATCCTGTGCAACTTTTGTCTCTTTCCTTCTATAAATTCTCTATATTGGGCCACTCTAAAACATAGGATGGATTCCATTTCTTGAAATTTAGTGGAAACAAAAACAGAAAAAAGAATATTTTTTCTATAGGTTACTGTGCTGGCTGCCCGTGTCCTTTAAAAAATATCATACTAATCCCATCTCTTTTGGGGGGAAAATCATACTTGATCCCCTATCCCATTCTTCATTGGTTATGTCTTATCCCTACTCATGTCCACCATGAATCTGTCTCTTGTCCCCTGGATGGATTGCAAATTTAATTTTACAGAAATTACAGCATTCTGTGACCGTCATCCATAAAGAAAGATTGGGAAGAATTTTAATCCAAGAATATATTTCAGATGTGACTATTGAATACTTATATTTTACTTAATTATTTTGTCTTATAAGGGTAATTTTTTCCTTCTTTTTTAGTTTTTAATTAAGGTTGGGTACTAGAAAACAGAGAAGCACCTGGATGGGTCAGTGGATAAAGTGTTGGGCCTGGAGTCAAGGCAACTGCAGTTCAAAATCTTGTTTCAGATACTTATTAGCTGTGTGACCTTAGGCAAGTCACTTAAGCTCTGTTTGCCTTTGAAGTAACTAGGTTGCTCAGTGGATGGAACTCTGAGTCTATGATCTGGAAGATGACTTCAAATAAAGCTGAAACACTTATTAGTTATGTAATCCTGGATAAGTAACTTAACCTCTTCTTACCTTAATCCACCGGAGAAGGAAATGGCAAATAACTCCAATAACTTTGCCAAGAAAACTACATAAACCATACAGGACACAGAATTACAAAGAGTCAGAAATGACTGAAAAACAACAAGAGGGAGAAGAAGGGGTAGCAATACTAATTCCCCCAAAACAGAGTGGCCATTAAACAATTAATGCATAGGAGAGAATAGAAGAAAGTAAAGATATAAGCAGGTCTAGTTTTGATATCAAGATAGAAATTTACATCTATGTACATACCTCACAGGGCAGCTAGGTGGCATAATGAATAGAATGCTGTGCCTGGAGTCAGAAAGACTCATCTTTCTGAGTTCAAATCTGACCTGTGACACTGTGTGTTTTATATAAAACCTATGTTCTATGTGTAAATGCCCTTTATGTTAAATACATAATAAAATGAAATAAAAATTTTCAAAAGGTATTTAGTAACACAACGTTCTCACAATTGTTTCATCTTCATATTGGATCTCTTGTATGCATACTGATTACTCTTGGACTAAATAACCTAAAACATTAGAGTCTAAATGTGATGATTGCTCTTCTATCATGAACTGAAAAAAAATAATATAGTTTGTTCTAGAAATCCTGACAAATCTTTCCATTTTTTTTTCTTTTTGTTGCTCTTCATATGTCCTTCTCTACCCTTGGAGTCACCTTTTTTGATGGCTGCTTCAGCAAAATTTTGGCAAACTTGGTTTGCTGTCTAATACTATTATTGCTATTCAGTTGCTTCCAGTCATGCTCTATCTTTATTACCCTATTTGGGGTTTTCTTTGCAGACATACTGCTGTCGTCGGCCATTTCCTTCTCCAACTCATTTTACAGATGAGCAAGTTGAGGTAAACAAAGTTAAGTGACTTACCCAGGGTCACACAGTTATTAAATGTATGAGGTCAGGTTTGAATGCTGAAATGTCTTTTCTGACTCCAGGTCCAGTATTCTATTCACTGTTCCACCTTGCTGCTTACCTTCTCTACTACTTATTAGTCTTACATGAGACAATATTCATAATCTTCCACCATCCTCCTTAATGCCATTTTAAAAAATGTGTTTATTTTCTAAATTGGTATTTTCTTTGTATATTTCTTCCATTAGAAAAAGATATCAAGTATTCACTGCTAAGATGGATTTTTGTGTTTCCTTAATTTGTCAATTGGGTTAAGTCAATCACATTTTCTTCAGAAAATTGTAATAGTCCATGAAAATGGATTTTTAAAAATCTGTTTCCTGTTTCAATGTCAGCTGCTTGATTAAGTAAGACAGGTTGGAGCATTTCAATTTTACTCCATATCATTCCACTTTTATTCTTCCTTCTACTTCATTATTGATTTTGGCTTTTTGCTCTATGTCTGTGGTCTGAGTATACAGAAAACTAATTCAGAAATGACTATCCATTTTGGTAAAAAGCCATTTCATGTCTGTTAAAACATAATCAATTTCTTTTTTGTGATGTTCTTTGGGACTTGCAACTTCTAATGCTATTCTTGAATAAAATATTTATGAGGTACAGGTGTAATCTATGTACCTTTGACCTCTTGCTTCTCATAATATGATATGTATGTATATGTATATCATAATGCATATATATGCATGTTTACATAAGCACATGTGTACAAATGAATAGCTACATATATTGTACATACATGTGCATGTATGCATATGTGTACTATGCACTATATATAAACACCAAATCCTGTATGTATGTTTTTGTGTGTGTAAGTATATATGTTTCTGTCATTCTCTTTTTATCATTTTTTTTTTACTGAAGTCAAAAAGTATAAACTGACTTAATTTGGAATGTTTTCAGCAAGTCCAGGAATACGTCCAGAACTTTTCTGACTATAACTTTTTTTTTCACCTGGGTTCTTTTGGCCAAGCAATGTAATAGTTAGAAGTATTTGTTGATACATTTTACAAGTATGAGAGTAGAATCCAGATGAATGAAAATTGTATGAGAAATGTTATTTCATTATACTCCAACTTAGAATCAACTATCTTCACATTTGTCTTCCATTAAAAAGAAAAAAACCCAACAACACACGTTACATTTTAATGAGGAGGGAGAAGGAAAATTGTACATTCACAGTCAATGTATAGATCTTTACCTCAGGGACTTCCCCATGACCTGCACTACCATGGAGTTCCAAACATACTCCTTCAATCCTGTTTTTGTCTCAAGGACTCCCCTAGAAGTCCAAAACCCACCCAGATTAAACTCTGACATTGTTTCTTTTCAATCTGAGATTACAACTTGCCATCCTCACTGGACTCCTCTAAGTCATAATTTTGTCTGCTCCTACCTGTTGTGAGGCCTCTCTAAGTCTTACAGAACAAAATATCAGTACTTTTCATGGGATTGGTGCCTGAACAGCCCTTCCTCAACTAGCATCTCTCCAAATATTTATGCTCTTTTGGATTAATTCCTCAATGGTAAATATACTTTACTCTCTCTCTCTCTCCCCCTCTACCTCTCCAGGTGATCCTAAAGTCACAGCTGCTGGTGTACAAACCTTAATCCTCATCTCCTACAATGTATTCCCTCACTCTTGTTCCTATCAATTCTATCCCCCTTCCCACCACTTCTCAATCCAGATGTCTCTGCTGCTTTTACTATCCTTCCTCAATGATAAATTTTCTTTTATTTTAATCATTTTCTTTCTCTGTCCTCTTCTCAGTTTACCAAGACCCAGTTCCCTCCTCATAATACTGTATTCTTGGTTTTAATTTCCTGTGTTGGTTGTACTTTCTTTCATGACTAAATGATTGTGAGAAAAGCAACATGAAATTTTGAAATTTGCTTAACAATGTCTCTTCCAGGCTTCCTATTTTCCATAGTCATGTAATGACCTCTCCTCTTTTAAAATTAATAATAATCTAAATTTATGTCCCATTCAAAATCCTGGTGGTCATTACTTTTCACCTTTTTGGACAATATCTTTCCTAGCTCAATCAGTAAATGAACCTTTATTAAACACCTATTATATGCCAGGTATTGTGCTAAACATTGGAGATACAAAAAGACAGTCCTTGACCTCATAGATCTTGTGGTCTAATGAAGGAGATAACATGAAAACAAATATCTATAAACAAGCTCTGCATAGGATAAATAAGAAGTAATTAATAAAAGGCCCTGGAATTAAGAAAAGTTGAAGAAGATGACATTTTAGTTGAGACAAAGTAAGCTAGGGAAAATAGGAGAGTAAGTTGAGGAGGGAGAGCATTTCAGGCATAAGGAACAGTCAAATAAAATATCCAGAGTCACAAGATAGGTTGTCTTGTCCAGGAAAGAGCATGGAGATCAGTGTCAATGGATTAAAGAATACACTTCAGACAGTAAGGTGCAAGAAGACTGGAGAGGTGAGAAGGAACTAGGTTATGAAGAGCTTTGAATGCCAGAGAATTTCATATTTAACCTTGAAGTCAATAGGAAGTTAGTGAAGTTTATTGTGTAAGAGGATGACATTTTGTGCCTGAATGGATGGGGAAGAAATTTAAGGAAGGCAAATTGAGGTTATTTCAATAATCCAAGCATGAAATGAGAAAGGCCTGCATTAGAGTGGTGGCAGTGTCCAAGGAAGGAAGGGAACATATTGGAGAAGTGTAAAAATGTGAAAGTGACAGGCTTTTAAGAATTGATTTGAGGATGAGATAGTGAGGAATCCAGGATGACTCCTAGATAGTGAGCCTGGGTGACTGGAAATATGGGGTTGCCTTCTACAGTAATATGGAAGGTAGCAAGAAGGGGAAAGTTTAGGGAGAGAAAAATGTGTTCTGTTTTGTTATATATTAAGTTTAAAATATCTACTCGACCTCCAGTTATGATGTGTAAGGGGTGGCATATTTTTTTTTAGTTTTTTATACTATTTTTCTCAATTGCATGTCAAGACAAATTTTAGCAGTCATTTTTATAAGATTGTGAGTTCCAAATTTTTCTCCTTCCCATCCTCTCTTCTTAAAATGGTAGGCAACTTGATATAGGTTTTGTGTGTGCTACCATATAGACCATATTGAAATATATAGTAACACTTGAGAAAGAAGAAAACGCAAAAGGTAAAAAAGAAGCATGAAAAAGAAAATCAATTTAAGCGAAAATAGTGTACTTCAATCTACATTCAGACTCCATCTGCCCTTTATCTGGGCATGGATATGATTTTCCTTCCTGACTCCTTGGTCCTTGAACCATTGTGTTGTTAAGAAGAGCTGAGTTATTCAGAGTTGATCATCACACAAAGTTGCTGATACTATGTACCATGTTTTCCTTGGTCCTGTTCATTTCATTTTGCATCAGTTCATACAAATCTTTCCAGGCTTTTCTGAAATCTGAGTATTCATCATTTCTTATTACAGATTACTGTTCCATTACATTTATGTACCACAACTTGTTCAGTCATTCCCCAGTTGATGGGTATCCTGCCAACTTCCAATATTTTGCCACCACAAAAAGGATTGCTATAAATATTTTTGCACATGTAGGTCCTTTTCCTCTTTTTAATGATTTCTTTGGGATACAGACCTAGTAATGGTATTGCTGGATTTGATCCAACACAGTTTTATAATCCTTGGGACATAGCTCCAAATTGTTCTCCAGAATGATTGAATCAGTTCAGTATTCAGTCAGAGGGCCACACTTGAGGACCTAGAGAGTCACATGCAGCCTTGAGGTTACAAGTTTCTCAACTCTAGTGTATATGATTCCCTCTTGGAGGCAATATTGATAAAATAAGGTTCAAGTGATGTCCATCACCCACACTCTCATCTTTTCCTCCACTATAATATATTTTTCATAAATCTTCATGTGAAATAATTTACTTCATTCTATCTCTCCCTTTTGCACCCAATGTACTCCTCTTTCTCATGCCTTAATTATTTTTATGTCATTCCCTCTAATTCACCTTATACCCATACCCTCTGTCTATGTATATTGCTCCTTACTGTACTATTAATAGTAAAATATTTAAAAATTACAAGTAAAATTTTCCCATGTAGAGATGTAAATAGTTCAGTTCCATTGAATTCCTTATGTTTGTTTTTCCCTTTTTAGCCTTCTCTTGGTTCTTGATAATGAAGATCAATTTTTTTCTTCAATTCTTCTCTTCTTATTAAAACTTGAAATGTTTCTATTTCATTGAATGACAATTTTTTCCCCTCTGGAAGTATTATACATAGTTTTTCTGGATAGGTGATTTTTGGTTTCAGTCTTAATTCGTTTTCCTTCCAGAATATCAAATTCCATGACCTTTGGTCCTTTAATGCTACATCTGCTAAGTCCTCTGTGATCCTGATTGTGACTCCCCTATATTTTAATTGTTTCTTTTTGATCATTTGCAGTATTTTTACATTGACCTGATAGTTCTGTAATTTGGCTATACTATCACTTGTAGGTTTTATTTGGTCATCTCTTTCCTGAGGTGATTGATAGAGTCTTTCAATGTTTATTTCATCCTTTGGTTCCAGGATGTTAGAGCAGTTTTCCTTGATAACCTCAACATATTTGGAGACACTCTGTTTTCCAGAGCTAAGGTAAAACAAGGAGACTATGCTCTGAGCTTAGCATAGCAACAATCTTTGGGCTCACTCTCTGGAAAATTTCACCTTCTGGCAAAATATATTGCTTTGAACAGCACCAGATGTTCCCTGAGAGATTTATAATTTTCATATCAATAACTATTTAGATTTATTAGAACTTCCTTAAATATAATAAAATATCTCATTGGAAAAACAACTGACCTGGAAAATAGATTCAGGAGAGAAAATCTAAGAATTATTGGTTTACCAGAAAGCCATAATGAAAGTAAGAACCTGGAAAATATTTTTTCAAGAAATCATTCCAGAAAATTGCAATCAAGTCCCATATTCAGAGGACAAAACCTCATCGAAAGAATCCACCATTCATCTCCTGAAAGAGATACCAAGTTGAAAATACGAAGGAATATTGCTGACAAATTTCAGAATTATCAGATCAGGGAGAAAATACTACAAGCAGCCAGTAAGAAACAATTCAAATATCAAGGAACAACAGTTAGGATCACACAGGATCTTGCAACTTCTATATTAAAAGATCAGAGGGACTGGAATATGATATTCTGTAAGGCAAAGGAACTTGGACAAACATCAACAACTCAACAAAAGTGAGCATAATCTTTCAGGCAAGGAGACAGATATTCAATGAAATAAGGGATTTCCAGATCTTCCTCATGAAAATACTAGAATTCAGTAAAAAATTTGATCTTCAAATACAAGACTCAAGGAAGGCATAAAAAGGCAAAAAGGAGGGAAAAAGGAAAAAAAAAACCTTGTCCTTCAATATGGGCAAACTATTTGCATCTCTACATGGGAGGATGATATTTGTTAATTTTAAGAACTGGACAACTTAAAGAAAGAGTGAATATAGGTATAAATTAACTGATATGATAATTTAAAAATGTAATTAAGGAGTGTGAAGGGAGAGGAGGAAAGAAGGAGGCAGAAAAGAGTAAATCATAGCACATGAAGAGGCATGAAAACAGATTATAGTAGAGGGAAAGAAGTGTGGGAGATGACCACTATTTGATCTTTACTCTCATTGGATTTGGTTCAAGGAGGGAATAACACTCTCAGTTAAGAAAAGAAATCTAACTTGAACTACAGGCAGTAGGAAGGGAAGGTGGAAGGAAAAGGGAGAGGATAGTTAGAAGGGAAGGAAGAAGTAGTAAGGGAAAAAGGGAAATAGAAAGGAAAGGTATCTAAAAGAAGGGAGAGAAGACTGAGAGTGTTGGTGGTCAAAAGTAAAACTCTTTTGAGGAGGGGAAGGCAAAAGGAAGAAATAAAAGCAAAAATGGGAGGGAAATAGGATGGAGACAAAAATATTGATAGTAATCATAACTGTGAATGTGAATGGGATGAATTCTCCCATAAAATAGAAATGGATAGCAGAAGGAATTAAAAAGCATAATCCTACAATAAACTGTTTACAAGAAACACAACTGAAACAGGGAGGTTCACACAGAGTAAAGGTAAAAGGCTAGAGCAGAATATATTATGTTTCAGGTGATGTAAAAAAGCAGAGGTAACAATCATAGTCTCAGACAAAGCAAAAGCAAAATTAAACCTAATCAAAAGGGATAAAGATTATATCCTGCTGAAAGGCATCATATACAATGAAGCAATATCATCAATAAACATATATGCACCAAGTGGTATAGAAGACTTCAGAAATAACTGGAAAGATTTATATGAACTGATGCTAAGTAAAGTAAGCAGAACCAGGAGAACATTATACACAGTAACAGTCACAGCATGAGAGGACTGTTTTTGATAGACTTAGTCCTTCACAGCAATATAAGGACCTAAAACATTTACAAAGAGTTCATGATGTAAAAGGTTATCCACATTTAGAGAAACAACTGTGGAGTCAGAACACAGAATGAAGCAGACTATTTTCTTTTTATGATGTTTGGTTTTCTTTAGTTTTACTCATTCTCCCATTTGTTTTAATTCTTCAATGAAACATAGCTAATGTGAAAATTGTTTAATAAGATTTCATATCTAGAGACCATATATGATAGCATGCCATCTTGGGGAGAATGGGGGATGGAGGGAGATAAAATTTAAAAGGTATGGAAGTGATTATTAAAAATTGAAAACAAATAAATAAAGAGTAAAAAAAAGAAGTATCTAAAAGGTGGTTTAAGAGGTAAGATTAGAGGTAAGAAGAGATTGAAGTAGGATAGGTAAAAATGAGCATAGAAATGGTGATTGGTAAAAATGAGCATAGAAATGGTGATTAATTCATGGGAACTAATGGGAACACAAAGTAAAATAGTATAGAGTTACCAGAAAAGAGGGCTCAGGACAGAACCCTGAAGGACACATGATTAGAGAGCATGACCTGGAGAAGGATCCAGCAAAGAATACAGAGAAGGAATGGCCATAGAGATAGTAGGAAAACCAGACAAAAGAAGTGTCTCAAAACTGTAGAGAGAAGATTGTATCAAGGAGAGAGTGATCAACAGTATCAAAGATCTCAAAGAGTTCAAAGGGAATAAGAACTGAGAAAAAGATCAATGAATTTCACAACTAAAAATATATAGTAACTGGAGAGAAAATGTTTTTGTGGAATGACACGGTCAGAATCTGGAATGAAAGGGCTTAAGAAGAGATTGAGATGAGAGAAAGAGGTACCTAGTCAGAGTATTATCTCCTCCCAATTGCTCCTTTGATTCCAAGGCACTTCAGAATAAATATTTATGATCCCTCAACTATCTTAACTTCCCAAGTCTCAATACACCCAGTTCACATTACCTACATTTCAAATGCTCTTCAGTTATACAAAAAAGTTAAACTTTCAATCTTGTCATCACCCAAAATATTCCACTTCCAAGTTCATGAATTCTCAAATTCATCTATCTGTTCATAATGTTTTACAATTCCAGTTTTCTCAGTGACTTACAATCATTTTTTCTCTCTTTTTTTCTGTTACTATGAATTTTAATCTCTCTGCCCCTCTCCTCTTTCTCAGGTCATTCATTCATTTATTACATCTACACTTTCTTTTCTTTCATAACTCAACCAAAATGGAATTGATTCAACTGTAAACTATCCTCTACACTTAAACCAACTGCCATACCAAGTTCCTAACTTGGATTACTTTCCTGTCTCCCCTTCTAATCTGCTGAATAGCTCTAGAAGAAATAGATCTAGAGTCACAAAACTATTGTGACTGAATCCTGCACAAGGTTAAGCTATATACTCTCAATTTTGAACTCATTTTATCTTAGTTTCCTCTCTCCCATTCATCAGAGAGTCTATTCAAAACCTTTTCATCCTTCCCTAAATCTCCCATGACACTACTTCTCCTGACCTTCTTCCTTGAGGATTTTCTTTAATATTTACCAAAAAAAGGATATGATTTTCAAGTAACCTTTGAGGTTTTATTAATCACTTCCTATGTGTCAATCACCATGATAAGTGCTAGAAATTTAAAGAAAGGCAAAACACTCCCTGCTGTCAAGTAACTATAAGTGTAACACAACTCGCAGTCTAATGGAAAAATGACTAAGAGCTCTGTCTTCTATCCTCCTTTTCTCAAAACATTAAAAAATTTTCCCCCATTATTTCTTCTTAATACTAAACTCTTCTCCCTATATTTGTTGGACTTTTCATTCTCAGTCTCTTATACTAGATTTTAATTCAGGTCACATTCTTAAACTTGTCATTATCTACCAAGGCTCCCTCCTGGGACCTATTCTATTCTTTTTCTATAGTATCTTGTTTGGTGATCTTATAAGATCCTATGAATTCAACTATCATCTCTATGAGAATGATTTCCAGTGATACATATATACATGTATGTGTGTGCATATATCTGTGCAGTCTTGCATCACAACTTGCTTCTTGAACCTTTCAAACTCAATGCCTCATAAAAATCTCAAATTCAATATATCCAAAGAGGAACACATTATACTTTCCCCAAAATTCCCCAAGTTCCCTGTCTTCCCTATTACTGTCAAGGGTAACATCCTCCTCCTAATGACAAAGGCTTGCAAGCTTTGTGTTATATGAAACAATTATCAAACTTTTTACATTCATATTTTGTGTACATTCTCTTCCCTTCACTCACATAGCCATCACCCTTGAAAAAGTCATCATCTTTTTTTCATCTGAAATATTTAAATATCTTTCTGGCTGACCTCCATGCCTTAAGCCTCTCCCTATCCCAGTCCATCTCCCATTCAGCTGCCAAAATGATCGTATGAAATAGTGGTCTGATCTTGTCAATGAAGAAACCCCAGTGTTTTCCTGCTATCATGTAAACACCTCTCTTTGGCAGTTACATCCTTTCACAACCTGGCCTCTTCTTACTTTCCGAATCTTCATATCCTGTATTCTGTCCTATATATTCTGTAGTCTTGTTAAATAAGATTACTTACTATTGCTCACAAATGGCACTCCATCTTCTGACTCTTAATCTCCCCTGATAGTGGTTAGAAGGTTTTACTTTCCTACCCTGAATTCCAAGTTTTCTTGGCTGCCTTCAAAATTCAACTCAAATCCTACCATGTACCATAAGCCTTCATATTTCTGGGTCCTTAATCCTTTCCACATTACTATTCACTCAGAGAATTACCTTCACAGAGAAATAGACAGAGAGAAAGAGAGAGACAGAAACAGAGACATAGACAGACAGAAACAGAGAGACAGAGACACAGAGAGAGATTGTGCATAATTCTTTCCGGGTTGTTTCTCTTATTACAATATGAGATCCTTGAGAGTAGGGACTATTTTTGTGGTCTTCTTAGTATTCCCAGAATTTAGCACAGTGCTTGATCCACAGAATTCTAGCTGAATAACTGACAAATAACAGAAGGAATCACAACCATATCTAGGTAGTGAATTCTTATTCTTGTACACAGAAGTATCCATGCAAAAGGAAACTGTCAATTTTATCCTGGTTGCCCCCTCTTCCTTTGGTGTTCTTTCTCCTTAATACTGTCTCCTGCCTTCTCCACCTTCCTTTAAGTTCCAACTGAAGTTCAGTCTTCTAGAGGAAGTCTTTCCCAATTCTTTTCTTAAAATACACCTCCTTCCTTCTTTTTTATTATTTCTAATTTTTCCTTTCTCATATATAACTTATTTGGACATGGTTGTATAATCCCAAGAAGGTTGCTTATTATCTGTTTACCTCAGTTTCCTTAATTTTACAATGAGGACAAAAATAGCATTTACTTTTCAGGATTGTTGTGGTGAACAAATGAGATAACTTTAAAGTTCTCAGGTCCAGTGCCTGGTAGAGAGTGGATGCTTAATAAATTCTTGTTTCCTCTTTCCTCTTTTTCATGTTCATTTCTTCCTCCCTTTCCACACTCCTATAACAGTAGAGCAGGCCCTAATCATCTCAAACATGAAATATTGCAAGATGCTGGTTGGTCTCCTGGCTTCACATCTTTTGTTGCTCCAGTACACCCCGTCCCCCACTCATCTGCCAAAATGATGTTAGCAAAATTTGCCTGCTAATGTAAAACACTCTTCTCTGTTTATAGATAGCTAGGTAGGCTAGTGGATAAAGTGTTGGACCTAGAGTCTGGAATACCTGAGTTCAAATATGGATTCAGGTATTTATAAGTTTTTTTAACCTGGGTTAATCATTTAGCCCCTGGCTGCCTTGGATTCCTCAAATGTAAAATTAGAATGATAATAGCCCTTACCTTAAAGGACTGCGGTGAGGACAAAATTACATAATATTTCTAAAATGCTTAGCATGGTGCCTGGCAAATGGTAAGCATTTAATAAATTCTTGTTTTCTTCCTTCTTTCCACTCAATTTGTTCCAGTTGTTCTGGTGTTGGTGATAACAAATCACATGCCATGTGTTGCTTAGTAGAGAAGAGAGAATCATAAGGCAGGTGTGGCTACCTCTCATCATGGCTCTATGAGGTATATCCTATATAGGATCTAGATAAAGGCACTCACAAAGAAATACTTACTCACTTAAGCAATTTTTCCTAGAGGTTAACTTGAAAACAAAGTAAATTGCAATGAATATGAGTAATTGTACATATTTAACAAAATTTGGGAAAAGTCAAAACTCAAAGAGAACCAAGGCACAAGCTTAGGTGGAACCAAAATATGACCTGTATGAAGGGACCCAAAACACAAATATTCTGGGTAATGGATTCCAAGACAAGATTTCATTGCATCTATCTCAGGTATCCCTGAGGTCAGGAAGACATTGTGGGTGTAAATAATCTTGTTGTATAAAGTTGGATTTAAACAGCATCATAATGAATACATTTTTTGAACCACGTTAAACAGTTATTCACAGGTCTTATTAATATTAGGGTCAAATATTAAAAAACAATCTCTTTGCCTTTTAAATCCCTAAGGGCATTTAGAGTAAGTCAGAAGCAACTGAGTTCAAATTTTGTCTTAGTCATTTACTTAGCAGTATAACTCCAGACAAAGGACTGGTGAAGTGACCACTCTCTTTGGGAAAATAGGATAATGAAATTAAGATAATAGTAGCACATAGGGCTGTCTTCAGGCTCAAATGAGTTAATATAATAAAAAGTACTTTGTATACCTTAAAAATCTATAACTATAACTTCATAACCTGTTCCATTCCTACTTTGCTCATTCTTATGCCTCTGTGTACTCCATAATCTAGTAACACAGACCTCCCTTCTTGTTGTTTGTTCTTCTTATAGGCCTCCTCCTCTCTTATTCCTGATTCCATTCATTTTTTCACTGCATCCCTATACTAGCAAGTAAAATAGGATCTTTGGTTGTTTTTGTTTTGATATAACCAAGAAGTATAATGCTTCTATTTGAATGTGACTGAGGAGGATCTTTCCCACCCATTGATGGGCCTGCCTATTGTGGGAAGCTTGATTACGAGAGTTGTTTTGTAGGAAGGTCCCAGGTACCTTTTGGTTTTTCTTTTGGGGGCCTGGGTTACAGTGGTATGCCCTCTGACTCTTAAGAGATGTCTATATACTCTGAGGGTCAGATTTTACTTTGGGGCTTACTGACTAGAAGTGGTTGTTTGGCCATAAGAGGACTCTGGGAAGCCACTAAGGAGCCCCCACATCCTCAATCCCCCACTGCTCTGAGAAACCCAGATGTTCCCTCTCTGGTAAAGCTGTATGTATGTTGATGGTGAGACATTTTGGAAGCATGTCTGTTGATTTTAAATTTCTCTGTTTTTCTTTGAAGTTTAAGGTGCTGACTCCCCTGAAATAGGTGAATGATATATGTACTTGGTTAAAGGATTGATACATGTTCTTGATTAAAATGATTGTTAACCCCTCAAAAGTTGCCTTTCCTTTGATGAATGCAGATCCAATAACCTGAGATAGCAAGCCCCACTGTGTATAGTGGGATGTTTACTGCTTCAATCCCCCATTGCATCCATAGAATTCTCTCCCTCTTCATTTTCATCTCCAGGCTTTTCTTGATTCCTTCATAAGAGTACCAGGTAAAATTATCATCTAGAAAAAGTCCATCTAATCCTAGTAAACTTCTTTAAAATTAATGACTGCCATTTAGACTCATCTTTAATTGATTCTGTATATATAATTTTTACTTGTGTGTTTCCTTATCTCATCAAGATCTGGGATTGCTTTTATTGACTTTCTTTGTAACACCTTGCATTTAACATGATCTTTTGCATATAGTAGGTGCATAAAATTTTTTTGCTTCAGTTGATAAATACAGTATCAAGTTCATGTTATATGATGTGAAACTAATTTCAAATTTTTGCTTCCTGAAGCCTTTAATAATATTATGCAGCTTAAATTTTTAATGATAGCAACAGCATCTAATAATAAATTCTAAAAGATAGGAAGTTTTTCTTCCAGGAAAAAATGATTTCCCCCTCCATATAACTTTCATATTACTAAACACCATTATTGGTATTAAAGATTAGAAATTAAAAGCAAAAACAGGGAGCACTGTTGAGTGAAAAAACTGAACATTCAAGGTATCTGACTTCAAGATAGTTTCATTGGACACTCAAACACTAAGGAATGTAATTTCATGAGGAAACTTAATCTTCTTGCCTTTGCTTTATTAATGAGGTACATAAGCAAAAAGATTACCATGAAGATGTTTGAAGCTTGGACTTGTCTGTGAAGGATAAAGAAAACAGAAAAATTCTATTAAGACTTAGACAAGTTCCAAGTCAACTCTACATAAAACTTGACACTATGGGACTTCAAAGTAAAGTTGGGAAACAAAATTTAGTTCAAATTTAAGGAATGAAGGAGGATCAATGCTTTTAGATTTTTCTGAAGTTTAAACCTGCATATCACATGTATTTTTCTCAAAGAGAAAATTTGAAGGTACTTCATGTAGTCATCAAATTCAGAAAAAAAAATAAATACCTTATATTTTAAGAGAGAGAGGAAATGAATGTTTAGCATTTTCTGGATTAGCTATCATTTTGTAGTCACATTGTCAGCTATTTAAAATAAAGTTAAAATTCTCACCAAATTTGAACATATAAAAATGAAAAGACATTAACACCAACTTGGCCAGTTTATAAGCAGTTGCATAATGATAAAATTAAGGACATTGACTTTAATTAGTACTATTTATTAGCTGTATTTATTATTATGGTTAATAACAACAAGTAGCATTTAGATAACTTTAGTATGTACAAGATACATTTGCAAATTATATCTAATTTGGTCCTTATAAGCAACACTGTGTGGGAGTTGGTATTGTTGTCACCACTTTATAAGTAATAAAAATGAGATAGAAAGGTTAAGAGACTTGCACAGAGCTAAACAATTAATCACTGATTGATAACAGGATTTGAACTCAAGTCTTCCTGACTCCAAGTCTAGCACCCTAGACACTATGCAACATAGCTGCCTAATTTTAATTTAGTAAGTCTAAAACTATTTCTGCAGTTAGAAGAATAGAGCCCAGTAGCTGATTTAGCTAGCAAATATTCCATCTTCTTATCAAGTAGAGAGTTATGGTTGACAGGAGTACCACTTGTTTAAAGTACAAACTCATTTATAAAAAAAATTACAAAGAAGGAGGATGATATAATGCATTCATTATCACTTTGCAAACTGTTGAAAGCAGTTGGAGGTTGCTCCTTGGTAGAAGAGTAATCAAAGAATATGAACGGGCAGTTTTTAAGAGAAAAATTGTAACCTATTAACAATAATAGCCAACAATACACTAAGTCACTCATAATAAGAGAAATGTAAGTATTAAAAAAAAACCTTGCGATTTACCTTATGCACTGCAGAATGGCAAAGATGGCAAAATATGGGCTTAGTCATTGTCTGATATGATGTAAAATGATAGGCACACTGACATTTTGGTAGAGCTAGAAATCAATATAAACATTTTGGACTTTTTAAAATAAAGTGACTAAAATGTTAATATCTTTCATCCCAATGCTTTTACTACTGTAACCTAAGAACTGTAGTATAAGGAAAAGATTAACAAGAAGAATATCCCCATATGCATCAAAACATTTATAGCGACACATTTTGTGATAGCAAAAAGTTGGAAACAAAGAAGATAACCCATGCTTTTGAGAACAAATTCTGAATATAATGGCATTAACTTTATTAAATAATTACACGAATATGATGGGATATTGCTATTTTTCAGCAATGACAGATATTAAGAATATAGGGAAACATGGAAAAATCTACATGATTTGATGCAGAGTAATGAAAATAGAGTAAAAAATATAGCATACATATATACCACAACAATATAAATAGAAAGAACACACACACACACACACACACACACACACACACATACGCGTGCATATTGGATATGTTAAACTTACAAGGAATAAGCCTGAACCTAAAGAAGTCATAGAAGAAGATTTTTCCCCTTCTCTAATCTTTTTGCAGAGATGAACAGTCCAGAAGTGTGGTACATTGAATATATTTTTGAGTTTTTCAATTTATTACTGTTTTCCCTTCTTTTATGCCTATTTTATCATTAAAAACAATACTGGTTTGTGGGATGCTTTTTGGGTGGATTGAGAAGCATATTGGAGAAAATTATTTCAATGTAAAAACAAAGCAATGAACGAAGCATTTATTAAGCACTTACTATTTGCCAAGCATTTTGCTAAGTGCTAGAGATGTGAAAACAAGAAAAATAAATAAATAAAAATTCTGCCTCCAAGGAACCTTTGTTAGATTGAGTTAGACATTATAACAAAAGGAACCAGAAATTATGGGCTGGCATGGAAGTAAAGTCCAGAATATCAGAAGCAGAGCTGAGAGAGAATGAAAGTTGGCCAGCCTCAATCCCTCCTCAAACAGAGACCCTAAGAGGTCTAATGGGAGAAAAGGAGAAGAGAAAGGAAAGGGATGCTCTAGGGTTAAAATATTACAAGGGATGATGAATGTTCTATAGAGAAACTGCAAAGGAGGCATATTGTTTAAGCTGGGGGAAAGGGAAAATGAATGAAAACACCAGCAACAGTGGCAGCAAAACAACAACCAATGACATTAATAAAACTTTATTAAAAAGAAGAGTAATGGAAGGAAAACAAATGCATAGAAAGTTCGACAACAGATAAGCTAGATTAAACTGCAAAAGCAAGAACTAAAAACAAAATGGAATAAATTTCTCAGTTTCTTTAGTGCTTTTTTTCTCACTATTTTTGAAATCACTAACTTTAGATTTCACAATGTGAATACTTCTATGACCAATGGCAATGATAATTAAGATAAGTCGTGAGAAGCACCTGGATCTAAGGACATACAAAGGGAATAATTCTATTCTGATAGACCATAATCTTAGAGCCACAGAAGTATCCATATTCATGATATCTGAAGAAATGGGGAGAAATATGACTGATAAAACATTAGCAATTTAGAACCAAAGGACTTCATTATCTTTTCCATAAAGGATTTCTGAGAATTGTCTCTATGGGTATTGATGATACACAATGAAAATCCGAGAAAGTAATAGATATATCTTTGTATACTGTTTTCTACAGCAAGTAGTATATCACAGGCAAATGACTGACTGAAAACAGACATGATAGACTGAGACATGAAGAAAATACAATATGCAATTTAGTTTATTGACTGGTGATTACTCGTACACATTTAACTCAGAACCACAAAATATAGCCTTGAAGGATTTCTTCCATCAAGGTGTCTCTCATTTAACAAGGGATCACAGAACACACAAAACTCCAAGATAAATGTGACCACAGAGATAACTTTGTTAAGTTATCCTTTGAATATCAATATTAAGTGGGATTAAAACAAGAAATATAAAATATATGTTTACCACAAACAATTGTTCATCCCAGAATAATGAAGTATGCCCTGTATTAAGTCCAAATAAAAGATACGTTCCTTGTAGGTGGAAATGTTCCAGATGCTTGTATTTATGAATAACATTACGTTGATTTCACCAATGTTATTGGTTCCCTCAATGATATTCAATTCAAATCAATCCAATTGAAAGTTATTGGCCTACTCATTTATGCCAAAAACATCAAGTATATGAAAGACTGATATTGCCCAAATTACTACAGTTAGATGGCCAGTCATTTCATTTAGCATATCAGTACACATATCTTGGACATAAACCATATACAAGGAGCTGAGACCACAATTGAATAGCATGAAATTGACTGACATTGCGTTGTGGAAACTGAGTAGTGCTTTCAGTGACCCTACGATGGTGAATCTCACCTCTAAAGAACATAGGCTATTTTTTTTAAACACTGATATCCTCTCAAAGTTAGGATGAAATAATAATGCTAGTAATAATAAAATATTAATTTAATTAAATATTTATAACAGCAAAACACCTCTTACTTTAAGCCATCTAAAACATTAGCTATATAGTATCTCATTTTACTCTCAATAATTCTGTGAGATAAGTACTATTACTATCCAGTTTTTTGGTTTTTTGTTTTATTGTCTAAGGAATGTGAAGAAGACAGACAACAACAAAACCTCAAGAAATGTAAACTTAAGAAAAGTATACTTCAATCTGTATTCAGATATCATCAGTTCTTTCTCTGGGTTCATTCCTCTTTCATCTCTTAATTTTATATATTTAGATCTCATCCCTTCATATTCAATTCACACCTGTGACTTACTGATTGTACATATATCAATATATCTATCTATCTACATCTATCTATCTATCTTTCTATCTATATCTATATCTGTATCTATCTATATCTATATCTATCTATATATCAGGGCATCTAGAAGGACTATACATATATATATTCATATTCATTTCACACCTGTGACTTACTGATTGTACATATATCAATATATCTATCTATCTACATCTATCTATCTATCTTTCTATCTATATCTATATCTGTATCTATCTATATCTATATCTATCTATATATCAGGGCATCTAGAA